>OZ024740.1:212765228-212767728 GCA_964016885.1 Eledone cirrhosa
AATTATAATGTGGTATGTACACACACATACATACACACACGCGCGCACATACACATATATACACTCGTGTGCACACATACACATATGTAAAGTTGTAATGCTGGTGCCACGATAAAACACACCCAGCTTACTCTGTAAAGTGATAGTGCTGCTGGTGCCATGATAAAATGCAGCTAGTACACACTTCATACTGGTAGTGTTGGTACCATGATACAATACACCCAATACACACTGTAAAGTGGTAGTGTCGGTACCATGATACAATACACCCAGTACACACTGTAAAGTGGTAGTGTTGGTGCCATGGTACAATACACCCAGTACACACTTCATACTGGTAGTGTTGGTACCATGATACAATCCACCTAATACACACAGTAAAGTGGTAGTGTTGGTACCATGATATAATGCACCCAACTCACTCTGCAAAGTGGTAGTGTTGGTACCAGGATATAATGCACCCAACTCACTCTGCAAAGTGGTAGTGTTGGTACCATGATATAATGCACCCAACTCACTCTGCAAAGTGGTAGTGTTGGTACCAGGATATAATGCACCCAACTCACTCTGCAAAGTGGTAGTGTTGATGCCACGATAAAATACACCTAGTACACACTGTAAAATTGTAGTGTTGTTGTTGCGATATAATACACCCAACCCACTCAGTAAAGTGGTTGTGTTGGTACCATGATATAATGCAACTACTACACACTGGAAAGTGGTAGCGTGGGTGCCATAATACAATACACCTAGTACACTCTGTAAAGTGGTAGTGTTGGTGCTATGGTACAATACACCCAGTACACTCTGTAAAGTGGTAGTGTTGGTGCCATGATACAATACACCCAGTACACTCTGTAAAGTGGTAGTGTTGGTGCCATGATACAATACACCCAGTACACACTGTAAAGTGGTAGTGTTGGTACCATGATACAATACACCCAGTACACTCTGTAAAGTGGTAGTGTTGGTGCCATGGTACAATACACCCAGTACACTCTGTAAAGTGGTAGTGTTGGTGCCATGGTACAATACACCCAGTACACTCTGTAAAGTGGTAGTGTTGGTGCCATGGTACAATACACCCAGTACACTCTGTAAAGTGGTAGTGTTGGTGCCATGATACAATACACCCAGTACACACTGTAAAGTGGTAGTGTTGGTGCCATGGTACAATACACCCAGTACACTCTGTAAAGTGGTAGTGTCGGAACCATGATACAATACACCCAGTACACTCTGTAAAGTGGTAGTGTCGGAACCATGATAAAATACACCCAGTACACTCTGTAAAGTGGTAGTGTTGGTACCATGATACAATACACCCAGTACACTCTGTAAAGTGGTAGTGTCGGAACCATGATAAAATACACCCAGTACACTCTGTAAAGTGGTAGTGTTGGTACCATGATACAATACACCCAGTACACTCTGTAAAGTGGTAGTGTCGGAACCATGATAAAATACACCCAGTACACTCTGTAAAGTGGTAGTGTTGGTACCATGATACAATACACCCAGTACACTCTGTAAAGTGGTAGTGTTGGTACCATGATACAATACACCCAGTACACTCTGTAAAGTGGTAGTGTTGGTACCATGGTACAATACACCCAGTACACTCTGTAAAGTGGTAGTGTTGGTACCAGGATACAATACACCCAGTACACTCTGTAAAGTGGTAGTGTTGGTGCCATGATACAATACACCCAGTACACTCTGTAAAGTGGTAGTGTTGGTACCATGATACAATACACCCAGTACACTCTGTAAAGTGGTAGTGTTGGTACCATGATACAATACATCTAGTACACTCTGTAAAGTGGTTGGCGATGGAAAGGGTATCCAGCTGTAGAAATCCTGCCAAAAATAGAACGTATGAGCATGACGTGATAATCTACATCGTCTAGTCACAGAACCATACATGTCCAAGCCAGGCCAGCATGGAAATCAGACATAAGATGATGATTATGATGATACATATATATGTGGAGAGTATGTATGTATGATGTATGTATGTATGATGTATGTATGTAGAAGCAGTCATATATGTGTAGATATACATGAGTGTGCGCACACACGAGTGTGTTTGTGTATGTTTATACATACATACTCAATTATTTGTGCATATATATGTGTGTTCTGTTATTCTGTTATTAATTCTGGCAATATTATTACACAAATATGACCCTCCCCAAGTATAACAATATATATATATAATTATTTGTGCATATATATATATATAAAGTAAGAATATGGTCCGGATAACCAAAGATGTGGGTTCGACTCCCATGTACGTCAATACTCATCTTTTTCCATTTCTCCGAGGGTTCTTAACTCCACTATCAAGCTAAATAATTTCTTTAATTTCTTTAGTCAAAATACGGCGATAGCTTACATTTCTAATAATATATATATATATATAATTATTTGTGCATATATATATATATATATATATATATATATACATAATTATTTGTGCATATATATATGTTGTGTT
>OZ024740.1:212772728-212777728 GCA_964016885.1 Eledone cirrhosa
TCCTAAAATAGTCTAGCCATTTCCTCTTCCTATCCTCGGGCCCCGTTCCCTGGATCTGACTCGAACACCTTCTCTTCCTCCCTGTGATCTCGTTGATGATCATCCAGCTCTCCTTACATCCAGATCTGTCAACCGCTCTCTCCACACTTCTGATCTTCTCTATCAGTGCCTCCTCTCTGACCTCAGTGTAAGCGGTACAGAGCTCTTCCCTCATCACCTCCACAGTCTCCATCCTCTCCTCCATAGGATCAGCATAGAATTGGTCCCTGGCAGCTTTCAGGTGTTCTCTGGCTGCACACACTTTTGGGTTTGCAGAGCTGACGTGCTTCCCTTTGTTCTTTTTCCTCGGCACCAGGGTTTCACTTGCTTCCGCCACTGCATTGGTGAAGTGCCCGTACCTCCTCGTCACACTCTCCTCAGTCCATCCAATCTCTCTCTCCTCTGACTCTCCACACAGAGCACTAAACCTGTTTCTCACTTCCACTGTGAACCTCTCCTGTAGCTTATCATCTTCCTTGAAAGCTCCCCAGTTATAGATTGTTCTCCGGGGCTGAGCCTTGCTCTTTCTTAAGCTCACGCGGACCTCACTCATAACAAGCCGGTGGTCTCTACCCAGTGTACTGAAATAGCTGCATGGTTCCGTGTTCAGAACACTATTCCGCCACTTTTTCCTCACCAGAATGAAATCAATCTGGGACTTGGACAGGTGCATATCAGAGATGTAGGTCCACATCTTCCCCAGATTCTTCCTAAACCTCAGGTTGGTCGCCATCAAGTTCGCCTCCAGCAGGGTGTCTCTCAGTAGTCTTCCATTTCGGTTGGTGTTGTTATGGAAGTACCAGCAAGGATCTTCACTGCCCTCCTTACTCAGATGTGCATTGAAGTCCCCCAAAACAAGCAGGATATTGTGTGCCTGAGTGGTGTTGACAGCTCTACACACCTCCTCATGGAACTCTTCCGCATTCACATCACTGTCCTCCTCGGTTGGACTATAGGCTGAGATGACTGTCAGTCTTGGGTTTCCATTGAAGGTCACCCTCAACACTCGCGGGGAGATAGGCATTATTTCCCTCACCAACAGATTGGTTTTTGCACTGAACACAAAACCCACTCCTCCTACTGCAGCATTTGTTGTGTTCTTCACTGCCGATGTAGTGATAAGCTGGCTCTTCTTCCCGATCATCACACTCCTCACGGGCTCATCGTGTAGAATCCTGTATTCTTGGATCGCAAGTATCTGTATACCACTCTCCTCGAACAGATGTTCCAACTCCTCTCTCTTCTCCAGCGTCCGAATAGTCCTCACATTCAAAGTGCCCATTTTGATGGCTCTTCTGCAGGACAAAACTGCATTCTTTATATTTGTGTCAGAGACAGCTGATCCATCATCCACTGGCCCTCTCTGTGGCTCTAAGGCAGCAGAGTCATAACGACCAGGCTGCTCCTTGACAGTGTAATTAGGGGCTCTAGTGCTGTTAGATCGACTCTCCATATTTCTTTTCAATGGCTGACAATATCTTACCGGCGCCACTCGAATAAGGTAGTTATTTAACCCATAAATGGAGCCCTAACAAGTACTACCACCCCGGGCCAGGGCAGACCTGGGAGTCATGACAACTAAGGGGTAACTCCACATTCCCCACATCTCCTGAACTCCCGTACTGGAGCCTTGCCACTGGATGTAGTTTAATGTCATACCCAGGACATATATATATATATATATATATATATGAGAGTATTGAAGTTTGCTTGAAGCATTGTGGAATAATAAATAAATATCTTTAAGTCGTTTGGAAGCCTCGACAATTCAAATGGGTAAATCTCCGGGTAACAAGATCCGGTGGTGGAGAGAGAGATGTAAGTGGGTGTACGTTGAGATGCGTGGTGTGTAAAGATGTGTAAATGTGTAGAAGAAAGAAGGGAAGAGTATAAATGATAAAAGAAAAATAACAACACAAGAGAGAGTTACCTTGCGAGAGATTTAATAGTCCCTATATATTTCGGATTCACATCCATCAACTGGGGGGTTTTTTCCGGGGTAAAGGTTGTCTGTCGGACAGGTGCGAAACGCGTCCTCCGCTGTTTGTTGTTTTGAATATCTGAGGTATTCGGCAGAGCGCGCGTGCGCGTGAAATGGCGTCGGTCGGGCAGAGGTCAGCGGTCGAATGAGGGAGTGGGGTGGCGCTAGCTGTCAGTCTATTCTCTGCCTGTTTGTTAAATGTTACTGTGTGTGTGTGTGCGTGTGTTGTTGTCTCGCTTGAGTGTGTGTGTGCGTGTGTAGTTGCCTTGTTCCTCTGTATTGGCAGTGTAGTATGTTAGTATGGTGGAATGCTACTGTGTGTGTGTGTGTGTGTGTAGTTGTCTCGTTTGTGTGTGCGTGTGTTGTGTGTTGCTACATCGTTTGTTAACTTAAACCAGCAATCTCATTTCGCTTCTCTCTAATCGGTTGTTTATTTGCGGTTGCAGGCGTTTGATAAAAAGTGCTTCCTTGATACGTAACGTGCCGACGTTTCTTTCAGTCGCTAGAATTGTGACAATGGGCCTTCCGTCTTTGTTTCCGCATTTGTCTATGTGTTTCCGGAAAGACGAGGCCCTGGTTTTAGTGTGTTCCTTGATCCGGATGTGCAAAGGTCGGATTGTGCTACCTATGTAGTATTGGTTGCACCTGTCACATTCTATCTTATACACGACGTATGCGCGTAGGCAACAGTTCGCATGGCGTATCGGGCAGTCTCTGAGGGAGCATGCCTCAGTAGATTTCCCGGGTTTCTTGGAGAGGCATCTTCGCAGGGAGGGGCCCGAGTGGGCCAGGTGGATGTCGAGGCCCTCCCTCTGTATAGCCTTGCGGATAGCGTTGGTGGTATTCTCGCCCAGATGTGGAATTTTAAGGAAGCACTTGCCTTGGGTGCCTCTCTGTCTCTTGTGTCTGGTGTCTCCTATTCTGTCTGTGATCGAGGTAGGGTACCCGGTCGTCTCCAGCACCTCGAGGAATCGCTTGGTATGAGTGACACCACTCGCGGGATCGCTGCATCTGTTTTTGATTCGCGCGATCTCGTTCGTGATGTATCCTCTTTTGGCACTGTTAGGGAGGGCGGGCTTGTAGTGAACGAACAGGTCCCTGCAGGCTGCCTTTCGGTAGAAGTTGCAGTGGATCCTTCCCTGTTCCGTGATGTTGATTCGGAAGTCGAGGAGGGCAAGTGACTCGTCTTCATTGGGGTGTTCAACACTGAAGTCAATGTTCTCGTCCGTGTTGTTGAACGTCTCATAGATTCTGTTCGCCGTGTCTTGGGAAGATGTCAAGATGAGAATATCGTCCACGTACCTTGAGAAAAAGGCTACGGCGTTGGGGTGGCAGGCGTTGAGTGCCTTGCGTTCGAGGTTGTCCATGTAAGAGATCGCTAGCACACCTGATAGGCTTGATCCCATGGGCAATCCCGAGGTTTGTTGGTATGTTTGGTCAAGGAATCCGAAGTAGGTGTTGTCGACGACGATGGATAGGAGTTGGTGGATGTCAGTGGTGGTGAGCCCGAAGCAGTGTAAGTCGGTGGATTAGACGCGTTCCATCAGTATATTGACGGCCAGGAGTGCCGGGACCGAGGTGTAGAGAGCGACTACATCAAGGCTGAAGGCATATCTGTTATTCCTTCTGGTGTCGGGATCCATTTGATGCAGGCGCTTCAACACCTCCTCGGAGCTGTTAACGTGTCCCGGCCAGGTGTCTAAGATGGGTTTGAGTATTCTGGCTAGGAGCCATGAAATTTTGTAGAGTGGTCCCTCCACGCTCGATACGATGGGCTTGAACTTCAGGTCGGGTCCCTGTTTGTGTGTACGTCGTGTATAAGATAGAATGTGACAGGTGCAACCAATACTACATAGGTAGCACAATCCGACCTTTGCACATCCGGATCAAGGAACACACTAAAACCAGGGCCTCGTCTTTCCGGAAACACATAGACAAATGCGGAAACAAAGACGGAAGGCCCATTGTCACAATTCTAGCGACTGAAAGAAACGTCGGCACGTTACGTATCAAGGAAGCACTTTTTATCAAACGCCTGCAACCGCAAATAAACAACCGATTAGAGAGAAGCGAAATGAGATGGCTGGTTTAAGTTAACAAACGATGTAGCAACACACAACACACGCACACACAAACGAGACAACTACACACACATACACACACAGTAGCATTCCACCATACGAACATACTACACTGTCAATACAGAGGAACAAGGCAACTACACACGCACACACACTCAAGCGAGATAACAACACACGCACACACACACACAGTAACATTTAACAAACAGGCTGAGAATGGACTGACAGCTAGCGCCACCCCACTCCCTCATTCGGCCGCTGACCTCTGCCCGACCGACCCCATTTCACGCGCACGCGCGCTCTGCCGAATACCTCAGATATTCAAAACAACAAACAGCGGAGGACGCGTTTCGCACCTGTCCGATAGACAACCTTTACCCCGGAAAAAAAAAACCCAGTTGATGGATGTGAATCCGAAATATATAGGGTCTATTAAATCTCTCCCAAGTTAACTCTCTCTTGTGTTGTTATTTTTCTTTTATCCTTTATACTCTTCCCTTCTTTCTTCTACACATTTACACATCTTTACACACCACGCATCTCAACGTACACCCACTTACATCTCTCTCTCCACCACCGGATCTTGTTACCCGGAGATTTACCCATTTGCATTGTCGAGGCTTCCAAACGACTTAAAGATATATATATATATATATATATATATATATATATATATATATATATATATATATATATATATATATATATATATATATATATATATATATATATATATATGGCATACGTCAAAACGGCCGGTCTGAAAAGTGAAACTAATTTTTGACAGTTACGTACGTCATTACATTCAATTTGGATTGTCAATGGCTGCATGTACACTCACTCATCTGAATAGATTTGTGTATATATAGTCCTGTATAAACTTCGAGATGACTATAATG
>OZ024740.1:212782728-212785228 GCA_964016885.1 Eledone cirrhosa
AAATTAGAATCTATAGTTATACTAAATCCTAGATTAGAGAAGAAAGAGCTTAAGTTTTTCCGAAACCCATCGGTGGTTCTGGGGCTAACCTTATGCAGGACGAAGAGGCCGTCGTCTCGGTATAAACCTCCAGTTAGGCCGGTAAAGAGGTTCTTCAGGTTATGTAGGATGTACAGGCCCACAAGATCGCTAATTTCAGCCGAGTCGCTCGCCCCCATGCTAACGTCAAATGGGGTCTGAGATTTCTTGTTGATCCAGTAAGATCCATCGTGGTATAGAAAGGTCTTACGAGCGTGGAGGATAATAACTTGCTCAGCATCGGTAATGGTGGTAAAATTCCTGGCAAAGTTAATTGCGTCCTTCAGGAGGGGCTCCGAGATAGAGGCATAGTAGTTTTCTATGTCGAGTTGCAGGAAGCGAGTGTGGTGTTTATCGGGTAATTCTTGGAACCATGATATTGCCTCAGATGTTCTACTCCAGAGTGGAAGTGGTGAGGCTGCCCGCAATGATGGTAGAACTCTATCCAGGATCTTCTTACTGATAGAGCCGATGTCAGAACGAGTGGGGTTGATAAGTCTGACTGATGGTTTGTTGAGGAAATTTCCCTTATGGTCCTTCAGGGTAAAGTGCGGGGTCTTTACCCTTAAAGGTTCGGTTCGGTCATGTAATTTAAGGGACTTGGCGATTTCTTTTCCGGCCGCGTTTGTCTCAGTCAGCGCCCTCTCTATTACCTTTTTGTAGGTGGTCGTGATGGTATTTTTTGCCAGCTTATTGTAGGTCTGTGGGTCTACCTCATAAACGTTTTTGGTTTTATCGGAGGAGACATAAAGATTAGGGGATTTTTTTATTTTCCGTAATTCGGCATTTAAGTAGGCCTGGAATGGTGTGGTGGCTCTACGGAATTTAATATCCTTGATCATCTTGAAGAGGTCTTCTTCAAATGGTTGGAGTAGGCTGTTGGTGGGTGGTGTCTTATTCGTTTTGAAGCCGAACTTCTCATCATTGGTAGATGCTACATCAGGGTTGTCGAGGAAGAAGGCCCTCCATCTAATTCGCTTGATGAACTCGTCGGTACGTCTGATGAGTGTTTTTAAGTATAGTTTCCTTGGAGGGATAGGGATGTTCTTCAAGGAAATATCAAGGTCGAGTTTGGTCAGTATGGTTTCTTGATGATGGTTATAAGGGGCACAGAGAGTGCTAACAGACGTACAGTAGTATGTATATATATATATACATACATGCACACATATATATATATGTACGTATGGATTTACCGAACATTTATTATAATGCTGCGTTTGTTTGTAAACAAACAAACATGCTGAATTAAGCCGTATATGGTTTAGCAGCCATCGTAGGCTTAATTCGGCTTAGTACAGCTGTTACTTAATTCATACGTACATGTATATATGTGTGTGCATGTATGTATATATATACATACTACTGTACGTCTGTATACATATATGTATGTACGTATACATACTTATATTTAAGTAATAGCCGTACTAAGAGTGAGAAATGAAATTTCGTTTCATTTTTTCCGTTTATCGTTTTCGGTGCGCCCGGCCGATTAACTCACTCGATATGCAAATTAGGCTGCTCAGCCGTTAATATGCATAAGGAAAGTATATACTTTCAGATATTCAATCATCTGGCAGGAAGGTATACGGTGCTGACGATAGCTAATAAGCTTGAAACTAGTACATCGTTCCTTTGTCAGTGTTGAACAAAAGGGCAACAATGGTTGCTAAACACTGTACGGCTTAATTCTGGATGTTTGTTTGTTTACAAACAAACGGAGCATTATAATAAATGTTCGGTAAATCCATACATACATATATATATGGGTGCATGTATGCATATATATATATATATACATACGACTGTACGTCTGTATACATATATGTATGTACGTATACATACTTATATTTAAGTAACAGCCGTACTAAGAGTGAGAAATGAAATTTCGTTTCATTTTTTTCATATTTTAATTGCTTCGAAACCTTCTCTAGTTTTCCTAATGTTCGTGCGTGCTAGGTGTGATGCGAGGTTAGGTGTGGTCGAATGGGATAATTTAATCACGTTTTTGTTAATTATGTTGCGATATCTATTGCCTGGTGGGAAGTTTTTTTCTAATAATGAAAAGAATACTCTGGGGAGGTTAGTGCGGACCTCAGAGTTAAAAGGTGGGTTAAAATACATGTTTTTCCTTCTTCTACTTTTCTTATCTATGGGGTGAGTCTCGTTACTGTGCATACTATTTTGTAGGGTTCCGTTATTAACGTTAGTGGCGTTGTCTGTTTTGCTTACGCCCGGATGGTTTATATTCATGGCGTGATCATTTGCTGTTTTAGAGTTGTGGTGAGGGACTCTAGTATTGTCTCTACGTGGTTTACATTTAGCTGGGTTAGCGCCATTAGGGTTCTTACTATTATTCTTGCCTCTAAGTTGGTTAGGCTTTGTGGCCATACTATGTGTGATTATGTTGGTAGGTTTCACA
>OZ024740.1:212797728-212895228 GCA_964016885.1 Eledone cirrhosa
GCCACGTATGGTCCCTCAAGGACTCAAGTATAGACTACTCCATTCAATGGAAAGCCATCACTAAGTCCAAGCCATACGCAAGGGGCAATCCGTCGTGTGGACTATGTATTGATGAACGAATAAATATTCGAAAGAGATTACGCAATAGTGATTGCCTAAACACGAGAAATAAATTCTTCACACGTTGTCCACACGTCTGGAAATACCTCTTATATAACTACAAAGCTCCGGATTGAATTACAACATCCTAATTTTCTTATCAACCAGAAACCAGGGGACAAGTGCCCCTCCCCTTTTTTTCAAACGTCTATGTTTTATTTTTTTGTTTATTTGATATAATAAATTCTTTTTATCTTCATCTTTTTATTTTTCCCTCCTCTCTTCTATTTAGCACTCTCTCTCTCTCTCTCTCTCTCTCTCTCTCTCTCTCTCTCTCTCTCTCTCTCTCTTGTTTTTTTCTCTAACACAGATATTTACGGGTTATTTATTTCTTCTATATTTGCTCATACTCACCCCCTCCTAAAACTTGTATATCGCTACATATCCCTCTCTCCATCATATTTAGTTTGTCATGTTATTACTTGTAGTATATAAATATTGAGGTTTGTTGTAAGAAATCACTGCCAAGACTGAAATTGAACCATCAACACAGTTGAAGTATGCCATACATCAATTCATGTATTTTATCTGATGAGGACGTACTGAAAAAACAGCACAGTACCTCCGAAATATATATAATAAAACATATATTTTGATTATGTGAATGTTTCCATTTATTAATATTTTGAATAATATATCTATCTATCTATCTATCTATCTATATATCTATATATATATATATATATAATATATATATATATATATATATATATATATATAAATATATATATATATATATATATATATATATATATATATATATATATATATATATATATATAGAGAGAGAGAGAGAGAGAGAGAGAGAGAGAGAGAGAGAGAGAGATAACTTGCTATTTATTTGCCACCAGGGCATCAAAGATTGGGACAAATACAGAATTTACATACATTTCAAGGGACGTGTAAAAATATATGACAAATCAAATTCAACAATCGAAGTCCTCAATAGGGAGGGGGCGTTGACATGGGTCGCACACACCCCCGAAAAAAATGTGCAACCCTCCTCCTCAGGAGCACAAAGAGCGAGTGCTCCCTTCCTCTCCTCTCTCACCTACAGGCTGATATAGAGAGAAGGCCCATTCACTCGGGCCATTCTCGCCATTTCACCCACCTTTCATAAAACTTGCTGGGGTAGAGCACCTCTCTCTCCATTCTGATCCTTCTTCTAAACTGGTACTTGAAAAAAAGGACCAGTTGTTGGCCGGAGAGAAAAGTCTCTGACCTCAGCCCTTTCAACCTCGTCCACCATACAACCTCTTTCGCCATAGCTATCTCACAGAGGAAAATCGCATCTCCTTCATTTTTGAAGGGGGAGGCGGTTTGATCGTGACAATGTACTCGGTGGTCAGCCGGATTGGTCCCACCCGCGACAGTAGTCGTTCCACATAGCCGCACAGGTCAGCAACGCACGGGCAGTGTACGAATGCGTGCGCGACGGTTTCCTCGTCACGCACGCATCTCGGACAGATCTTCTTCGAGGGGTCCCTACCCGGGCGCCCGTGTCTGTAGATCTTGTCTCGAACGGGTAGAGCTCCTCGGTAGCACTGCCAGCCAGGGACATTTGGAAGTTGTCCATCGGTCCCGGGCCAAACGTCCTACCGAACAGACTGGCTAGCTCGTCTTCCTCCATGCCCAGAGCCTCTCCGAGAGCGTCGTCGCACTTGCTGCGCACCAACCCTCTATAGAATGTTGAGGTTGAGTCTCCATTGATTGCTGGACCCGCTTGCCAGAGGGCCGTGAGCGCCTGGGCACATTCAATGTGCCAGTCGCCCACTTTTCTTGATCTTTGCTTGACCCAGGATTGCAGCTCGGTGAGTGAGACGAGTCTCGGAAAGGCTCGCCTCACAAAAGGGGCCCACACCGGCTGACCGGTGAGGAATACCTGGAGGTGCCGTAGCCTTAAAACGTGTCTACGCATCGTAAACCACAGCATCCCCAGCCCTCCGTTCGAAGGGTGTTGACAGCAGATGAATCTTCTCACCAAAGGGGCCCGGTTCTTCCAAAGGAATCTGAAGAGCGCGCGCTCCATTTTGGCGAGCGTTTTCGCTGGGCAAGGCACGACGGTCAAGCGGTAGTAGATGACGGACGCTATATAAGTGTTCGCCACCTCCGCTCTACCTTTCGAGGATAGTTTGCACTCGGCCCACTTCTGGGAGAGTGCAAACACCCCGCCCGTTACTTCGTCCCAGTTTTTCTCCGCCTGGAGGTCCGGTCCGAACCAGACGCCGAGCAGCTTCACCGGTCCCTCCGTCCAGCGTCCGACGACGCAGTCGGAGGGCATCGGTTTGCCTCTCCACGTTCCAAGTTGCAAACCGACGGACTTGTCCCGGTTCAGCTTGGCTCCTGTAAACCTTTCGTATTCCTCCAGTAAGGTGCCGATCTGCCCGATTTCCGAGGCGCACGACACATCTTTTGTGGAACACACTTTGGAAACCACTGGCTTGGACTAAACATCTGAATACAAATATCAATCTCTGTGTGCATATATATACACACACACAGAGTTTTTAATGTAATAAAGTGCGAGAGTTGAGGTTAAAATTGAAAAAAAAAAACATCTTTAAATGTAATGTAATAGTGTAAGTGTGAGATTTGGGGGTAAAATAGAAAAATAAACGGACAATGTCTAAATGTAATGCAATAGTAAAAGTTGTTTAAAATTGGGAAAAGGACAGTTTTGAGTAACTATGAAAGTAATTAGAAAAGAAAAACAGAGTTTTACATGTAATAGAGTAAGTGTGAGTGTCAATGTGAGTGTAAGTGTGAAAGTAATTCTTAAAATAGAAACAGAGGAACTATCAAGTGTAGTATAATATTTTGTTGTATAATATTTGTTGTCGCCTATACTTGTAAACTTTGATTCAACTGAAATATACAGTGCATGGTAAATTCGGCAAAATAGTTGATGAGTCTGGGCGATAAATTCTCGCTCTAGTCTTTTTTGCGACTGTCTCAAACAACTTGAATAGTACTTCATAGACGTATATATTTATAGTTATATGTACTAGCTGAATTACCCGCGCCTTGCTGCGTTTCACACATTTTGTTTTGTAAGAAAATGATTATTGATTTTAAATCAGTGATATAATTTATGGAGAAAAGCTCTGTATTTCAATATTACTCAATGTAAAATGTAATCCATGAAAAATTGGAAAACATTATTTTTTTAAATATATCAAATCAAAATTACATTATTAAATCTTATTCTTATTTTGTTTCTTGTAAATATTTTTTTTCAAAATATCAATTCAAAACTTGATCATTTCATTTTTGTGTAAAGCATTATTTTCAAATTAGAAATTCAAAGTATATTTCATACTTTGTCCTAATGAAGAACTTTAGGGTAAACAACATTTCTTGTCTTTCTTTGATTGGCTATAATGTAGATATTTTTTGAACTTCTAGTCCTTGAAACAGCCACATAAAACATGCCATGACTGAAACATGGGTTTGTCAGATCTATACCAATAGTTTTGAAAGTTTGACCTTGACTGTTATTGATGCTCATGGCAAAGCATGGCTTCACTGGGAACTGCAGCCTCTTAAATGTAAAAGGCAACTCGCTATGACTTGGTATAAGTGGAATCTTCAGAATGAGAAGAGCTTAACCTTTGTAAGACCCGAGTATAATGGTTGCTTCAATAAAGTTCTCATACAATCTTGTTCCATTTATTAGCCAAAATTTTCACTATACGAGGTTTAACCACCATTAGGGTGTTTTAATATTATTGAAATTTGCTGAAATTTTGTGAATAGGCGTCATATCTTGTCATTTACCTATGGTTTAAATTTCATATAAATCGAAGGAAAAAGATTTTCAGCGGGGGTTTGTGCGCCTGAGAACCCTTTGATTAAAAGGAAATATACTTATCCAAGTACCCTGGGCAATGTAGTTTCAGAATACATAAAGTTATGGGGGTCTATCTCTAAAACCATAGGAGTTCGGGAAAAAACCAACAAACGAACAAACAGACAGGAACTACAACTTTATATATATAGGTATATATATATATATATATATATATATATATTTCGTTTCTGAATTTGATTTGTTTAGCAAGATTCTTTATCTGAAAACGTGTGTTGAAACCGATATTGTTATGCTTTGGGAGGGTCATGTTGTCAATAAGAAACACACGCACCAGTTGCTTTCACTCCAATTTATTATAAATTAAATTTATAAATTTAGGAATTTATAAATTTCCGGTTGGTTGGTTCCATAACCGGACGGTTGTTCATATATTGTCAAAGTTCTTTCGTCACACATTCTGTGACCTCTTCAGTGACTGGGGATTCTTTTCTTTGTTCTGTCCTACGCTATCTTGTTTTTGTTTGTGTTGTGTGCTTAGTTTGCGCATGTGTTACATCCGGGTGTCTGTGTGTTTTTTATTTGTTTATTTATTTGTTTATTTACATGTTACTGGTTGGTTGTTTGTTCTATGTGTGTGTGTGTTTTCATTTTGTCCTTAATTGTAAGTTGTGATGTTGCTGTTCCATTCATGTTTTCTATTTAATTTTGGTTGGAGTTCATTTATGTTTATTGCCTCTGTGATTTGTCTAAACATTGCGTCTTTTCTGTGTATAGATTCTATTTTTATTTCTGTTCTCTAATTTGCCCTTATGTTCTATTTTAGCATGTTGGTGGAGTATTGATGATTCTTTTTTATCTTGAAGTTCTCGCCAGTGTTCATTTAACCGTTCTCCTATACTACGAGCTGTCTCACCTATGTATACTATATTCTTATCTTTACATTGTCCCTCAGTACATCTTATGCTATATACTACATGTCTAGTTTTACAGTTAATATGGGGGCTTAGTTTACAGATTATGCATTTCTTATCTATACAGGTATGTCTTTGAAAAGGGTATGTATTGCTAGTAAGTGTTTTATGGAGGTACCTGGTTTTCTACTATCTTAATATTAAGTTTATGTTTATCTAGGGCCCTTCTAAATTTGTAAGCTAATTCACCTCTAGGGGTTGTATTGATGAACATTACACTCTGGTATTTATTGCTATCATACCATGAGTTTATTCTATTAACCTTATTCCTAGTTCTTTCTATTCTATTCCAAAATTTGCTTCTATACAAAGGGCAGGTCCCATTTGTATCATTATTTACCATTTTTTCCCATTTGGTTCTGGCTCCTTAACATACTCTGATTTTATCTCTCTGATTGTAACCAGAGAACTGCATATGGTGGATGAAGTGTTGTATGTGTCTCTCTAGTTCTTTGGGGTTGCACATGCGGGACACGTTTCTCATCACCCGTACCAAATCCGCAATCAGTATGTTGATTTTGGTGTGATCCGAAACAGCTGAGTTTTGGTGGATCAGATATTTGGAAGTCATGGGTTTGGCATAATGGGAATGGAGGATTTGTTTTTTGTTATTAATGGTTTCTAACCAGAGCTCTGTGTCTAGTACAGGTAATCGATGGTTGGGGTGTTTGCTTAGGTAGTCTATAGTAACTCTAATACTCTGGTGGATGGAATTAGCTATTTGCTGGATGCTTTCCATGGAAAGCATATTTGTGAATAGATTTTTGATTTCTTATTTAACCTAGCATTTGAATACAACGGTTTTTTATTCCCTTCTATTTCATATTTTCTTTTTCTTCGTTTTTCTTTATTCCCCTTCGTTTTCTTTTTACTCTCCCCACATATTCCCTCTCTTTTGTCTTTATTCCTCTTTTCTTTTATATTTTTTTCTTCTTTTATTCATTCATCCATTTATTTATTTATTATTTATTTATTTATTTATTTCTTGCCTTTTCCTCTTCTTTGTATCCCCCTCCTATATTTCTAACTTGCTTAACGTCATTTTCTTCTTTAAGTTTATCATATTATTTGTTGTATAAAAACGTTGCGATTTGATGAAATAAATCACTGCCAATACTGGAATTGAATAATCAAATCCATAGCAGTATGTCACATATCAAATCATATATTTTGTCTGATGAAAACGTACTTAAACACTATTGTACCTTTGAAATATGAATAATAAAATATATATTTTGATTATGAGAATATTTTTCATTTATTTACATTTTGAATAATATATATATATATATATATATATATATATATATATATATATATATATATATATATATATGTGTGTGTGTGTGTGTGTGTGTGTGTGTGTGTGTGTGTGTGTGTGTGTGTGTGTGTGTGTGTGTGTGTGTGTGTGTGTGTGTGTTTGTGTCTAAAATAGAATTAGGAATTATCTTCAGGCATAGCTGTATACAGATATGTATTGGAATTTCGTATTTCTAAAGAAACATATATATACTAGACCTGAAAAATGCGCAAGCTCAAAAGAGCCACATAATGTTATAATAAACCTTCAAAAGTGTCGGACTAGAGTTGTTACTCAAAAATATTGTAATCATTATCTATCGTACACACTGTGGCATCCTTTTATAAAAAAGAGACTCATAACGAACCCAAGACGACGCGATAATTATTTAAGCTAATGTTCAATATCTCATATTAGATGTTTAGTAATACGAAATGCACTTAAACCAAATTCTATATTATAAATTCACTTAAATAATTATCGTGTCGTCTTGAGTTCGTTATGAGTCTTTATTTTATAAAAGGATGCCACAGAGTGTACGATAGATAATGATTACAATATTTTTGAGCAGCAACTCTAGTCCCACACTCTGTGGCTCTTTTGAGCTTGCGCATTTTTCAGGTCTAGTTTAATTTTTTTAAAGGTAACGCTTGTAATAACTCTAGTTAAACATGATATATATTAATAATAAATTATCGTTGTAATGTAATTAGATTATATAATTGTTATTTTATAAATGATCATATAATGTATAAAAATATTTTCAGACTTTTAATATAAACAACTACAAAAAACAATCAATATTAAATAAATATATTTTACATAATAATTGTTATAGTTGAATTAATAAAAATTAAATATTACATTCAAATAGTCTAACATAATAATAAAAAAAATAATCTAACATAATAATAATAAAATAATCTAACATAAAACGAACAATAATATGGACAAATATACAAGTAAATATGATACAACCAATATTATAAGCATGTTATAACGAACTGAAAAAAAAATTTATATAAATTTAAAAAATCATATATAAATTAACAATATAACTTACCAAAACGAGAAATATATTTTGATGATAAACGACGAAATACTAGAGGAAGACTCGAAAGCGAAACGATAAATAAACGTGCTAATATAATGGCGGATGCTTTTGAGCAACAATTACTCTCGTTGGTTGATTAGCCAATAAGAGGATGAAATTAGCCAATAAGGCGATACATTACAAAATATATTTGGCAGGGATCACCACGGCCAGCGATACCTCTTGAATTTTTTATTCACAAGCTTCGCATATATGTCAGACACGCAGACTTAAAACATTCTGTTGTTAGTCACTGCGTGTCTAACAGATAAATAATTACAACAGGGACATAAACAGGTACTCAAGTTTCGTTGGGTTCTGGGCCCAGAATCTCAACGAAACTTGAGTTCCTGTTTATGTCATTGTTGCAATTATTTATACTAAACTCGTCCTTTGGACTGAGTGCTCTTACTCTTGAATATTATCACTTAACTTTTACTTCCGTATATATATATATAGATTATATATATATATATATATATATATATATATATATATATATATATATATATATATATATATATATATTGTTATACTTTGGGAGGGTCATGTTGCCAATAAGAAACACACGCACCAGTTGCTTTCACTTCAATTTATTATAATAAATTTATAAATTTAGGAATTTATAAATTTCTGGTTGGTTGGTTGGTTCCACAACCAGATAGTTGTTTATATATTGTCAAAGTTCTTTCGTCACACATTCTGTGACCTCTTCAGTGACTGGGGATTCTTTTCTTTGTTTTTGTGCCTCTCCTTTGTTCTGTCCTACGCCATTTTGTTTCTGTGTGTGTGTTGTGTGCTTAGATTACGCATGCGTTACATCCGGGTGTCTGTGTGTGTTTATATTTGTTTATTTATTTGTTTATTTACATGATACTGGTTGGTTGTTTGTTCTATGTGCGTGTGTGTTTTCATTTTGTCCTTAATTGTAAGTTGTAATGTTGCTGTTCCATTCATGTTTTCTATTTAATTTTGGTTGGAGTTCATTTATGTTTATTGCCCCTGTGATTTGTCTAAACATTGCGTCTTTTCTGTGTGTAGATTCTATTTTTATTTCTATGTTCTCTAATTTACCCTTATGTTCTATTTTAGCATGTTGGTAGAGTACAGATGATTCTTTACAATCTTGAAGGCCTCGCCAGTGTTCATTTATGAACACTGGCGAGGCCTTCAAGATTGTAAAGAATCATCTGTACTCTACCAACATGCTAAAATAGAACATAAGGGTAAATTAGAGAACATAGAAATAAAAATAGAATCTACACACAGAAAAGACGCAATGTTTAGACAAATCACAGAGGCAATAAACATAAAAGAATTACAACCAAAATTAAATAGAAAATATGAGTGGAACAGCAACATCACAACTTACAATTAAGGACAAAATGAAAACACACACGCACATAGAACAAACAACCAACCGGTAACATGTAAATAAACAAATAAATAAACGAATATAAACACACACAGACACCCGGATGTGACGCATGCGCAGACTGAGTACACAACACACACACAGAAACAAAATGGCGTAGGACAGAACAAAGGAGAGGCACAAAAACAAAGAAAAGAATCCCCAGTCACTGAAGAGGTCACAGAATGTGTGACGAAAGAACTTTGACAATATATAAACAACTATCTGGTTGTGGAACCAACCAACCAACCAGAAATTTATAAATTCCTAAATTTATAAATTTATTATAATAAATTGAAGTGAAAGCACTGGTGCGTGTGTTTCTTATTGGCAACATGACCCTCCCAAAGTATAACAATATCGGTTTCAACACACGTTTTCAGATAAAGAATCTTGCTAAACAAATTCAGAAACGAAATATATATATATATATATATATATATATATATATATAAATATATATATATATGTATATATATATATATATATATATATATATATATATATAAATATATATATATATATGTATATATATATATATATATATTAATAAAAGGAATTCCAACTTTGTCTGATTTCACAGTTGAAAATTGCAAACTTGACTGTCACCACAGAATATGAAGCTGAAGATTGCGAAAGCATGAAAGTACTTGCTCAATTAACACTTAACATTTAATATTCTACCATACTATTTAATTCTAATGCCATTATGAATTTTAAAGGATTGCAAATAAAACGAGTAAATCAGACAAAGTTGGAATTCCTTTTATTAATATAATCTTCTATACACAATCATACACACCCGTGTATATTTATCTATCTTTCTCTCTCTCTCTCTCTCTCTCTCCCTCTCTCTCTCTCTCTCTATATATATATATATATATATATATATATATATATATATATATATATATATATATATAGATATCAAGGGCCTTGTTTCAGGGTGGTACCAGGGGATAAATCAAACCATATTTTGTCTCTCCCCCCCCCCCCCCCCCAACTTTTTCACAATTAAAAAACAAAGACATATCCCACTAACAAGGCATAGAGATGTTTTGAAAAAGATTATTTGTGAAGAATTTGCTAAATTATTTATTGACAACAATGATACGGGATATAATACATTTGGAAACTTCGAAACGACAATAAATTTACTTTATATGTTTTTATGCAAACGTCTGTTTTATTTTTTGTTTATTTGATATAATCAATTCTTTTTAAGCTTATTGTTTTATATCTGAACATCATTTGAATATTTAAATTTAATTAGCGTAAAATTTTGCTTATGTGATAGGGTGCGGGAAAGGCACCATAAGCAATACTAACATGCTCCTTTAAGAATCAACAAATGTTGGTTTGTCCCACTTTTTTTGGCAAACGAGGCCCCTGATATATATGTATAAACATATAATACACACACACACATACACACACACATATATATATATATATATATGTATTCTCTTCTTTTACTCTTCTTCTTCACCCACTTATTCCAGAGAGGGCCATGGGGGGTCCTCAAACACTCCTTCCAGTGGGTCATGTCAGAAGCAACCGTCTCTAACTGATCCGATTGAATCCCCAAGCGAGACCAGCCAAGCTCATCCCTCGCTAGTTACCCTCTCTCGCCTAGCCTCTTCCTCACACTTTCACTCACTCCATCTCTGCTACTCACCCTCTCTCACTTCCTCCCCTCTGACCCGTGTGAAATTCTTTTCTCGCTCACATTTCGCATGGCTTGGATGCGTCTTTCGTCTTCTCGTCAATGATTCGCCAGATCTTATGTTCACATGTATCACTGACTTGTTTTCTCATTTTTCCACTCTTTACGTTGCCTCACCATTCTTGTTTGTTTACATGTCTCTCTTTCTCCACCCAATTCTTTTTATCCCAATAACTTATTTTAGTTATTGTTCGCGCTGGCCTGAGGTATCTGATCTTTAATGCGAAGAAATACCTATGATGGCCAGAAGATCACTGATGATGGATAGTCGTGGCTTCTTGGTCTATTTTGTAATTCATATATATATATATATATATATATATATATATATATATATAATGTATAAGATTAGGCTTGGTTGTGTGTCTACGTACGCGCGGGTATATGTATGCGTATGTATATATAGGTGTGTATATATGTGCATATATATATATGTATATATGGATATATATGTATGTATATCTATGGGTCCGTGTATGTGTACATGTATGCGTATATCTGTGTATGCATGTAACGATATATGAGGGTGTGAATATATGCATGTGTAAGTGTGTGAGAACACGCGTGAGTGTACACGCGCGTGTGTGTGTGTGTATATGTCCCCACAGATAAGCATGTGATCAGGAGCTCGGAATGTCTGTATATGTGTGAGCGCACGTGTGTATGGTTGTGTATGTGTCGGGCGACGGGCAAGCTAGGGACTGGCAAGGCAGATCATAACCCCTCGCCCACCTAGCAGTAATTTTGGCGACAGAGTTAAGGTGAGTGACAGCTCACGCCTAAATGGGAATGGTCAGTGGGCAGTTTGGAATGGTCAAACATACAGATGACGTCTCTAACCGGATGATGGCAGATGATAGAAATTCTAAGGGTCGGAGTTCAACAGACGTATCTGAGGAACTTGCGAATCCAGAGTCAGGTTCGATCCACAAATAGATCACACCTCGAGCTAATCGCCGGACAAACAATTATAATACCTTAATAAATTGTGTTTCGATGCATCACTGATTCTTCATTTTCCATATTATTATACTCTACTCCAAAGGAGCATAGAGTGCTCAACTGGCATACCGCCTATGGATGCCTCCAAGCAACCTTACTACAAATATATATATATATATATATATATATATATATATATATATATATATATATATTAATAAATGGAAACTATATTTATAAAACCATATTAATTTTATTATATATATTTCAAGGGAAACCAAGGCAAATTATGGTGCGCTTTCATCAGATAAAATACAAATTTGTTTTATGAATAAATATTGACATACCCGGCAAACAGACAACCTTAACGGTTGGAGCTTCCTGGATAGCTATCCAGGAAGCTATCCAGAAGCTATCCAGGAAGCTATCCAGGAAGCTCCAACCGTTAAGGTTGTCTTTTTTTCTGGGTATGTCAATATTTATTCATAAAACAAATTTGTATTTTATCTGATGAAAGCGCACCATAATTTGCCTTGGTTTCCCTTGAAATATATATAATAAAATAAATATGGTTTTATAAATATAGTTTCCATTTATTAATATATTGTGTATTTACTCCACTACTGTTGAGTGCTTTATATCAGTTATAAAAACTTTTAAGCTTGTTGAATCCCAACAAATTAAATATAACCTCTGCATAAATATATATATATATATATATATATATATATATATATATATATATATATATATATATATATATATATATATGGTATTAAATTAACAATGAAAATAAATTATTAATTTAATACCTAATATCAGACTCTGTATCTAAAGAATTAACTCACCGATCACAGAACCTCACTAATGTTAGTTCTTACTGGGTTACATTGAGTTCTATCTACGGTACGGACCCTACTACCAGAGGTAGACCACACTGAAAAAGGAACCAAATATATATGTGCGTGTGTGTGTATTATATATATATATATATATATATATATATATATATATATATATATATATATATATATATATATATTGAATACTGTTGGCTTCTTGCTACAATACTTACTATACCTTTATATATATATATATATATATATATATATAACTACATACATACATATATATATATACATACATGTACGTATGTGTATAACTATACATTTATATATTTGTAAATATGCATGCATTTATATTTAAGTGTGTGTATATGTGACATGATTTATGTTTTTTTTGTATGTATAAGTATATACCAACACCTTTCATCCTCAGTGTTTCTTTTTTTTTGTCATTTCTGTTGAAGTTGTTCTTGTAATAGTTGACGTGGTCCTTATTTTCATTTTCTTTGATTTCTTTCGTTTTTCTTTTATCTCCATAGGGAATTCGTTGACAAGCTTCTTTTATTTATTTTCTTCGTTTTCTTCATTCAAATGCATTCACACTGGCTGTCTCAGAGACGTACAAATATGGCTTATAAAATTTACAAAAGTAAAGAGCCTTCCAGCGCCCCCAAATCTTCAAACGCCTCCCTAACGCCCCCTTGCTCCAAAACGCCCCCTGGAGCTCTGAAACGCCCTCCGCTGAGAACCTTTGATCTAGGAGTTGACTTACAGAACTCAATAGACGCTGCATGCTGGTCAACTGCCCCATCAATAACACAGACATATGTCATGAAGCATACGTCGTATAGGGATTACAGTGTGATACATGTGACAACTTCTATATAGGTATCACCACCAGGCACATACACATCATGATTAAGGAACACTTTAACACTAACGCTTCCTCATTCAAGAAACACTTAGAGAAATACAAAAACACCACCAAAAGAATAACAGTTAAGGTTGAAACAAAAGAAAGAAACCTCGGCAATCTCAGAATTAAGGAAGCATTAAATCATAGCCAGAACACACTCTATCACCACCACCACTACCACCACCAACACCACCACCACCACCACCATATCCCCACTACCACCACCACCACTACCATCCATGTATATAAATGTGTGTATATACATAATTTGTGTGTGTATGAAATCTCCCTCTTTTACCGACGTTTATAGTCATCGAATACTTACCACTATCTTTGTTACTTAAGAAAACAAGTAATCCAGAAATTTTACACAAGTTCATATCTGGTATTTGGCGAAGAGGTGGTGGGGGTATGTTGCTTTTGTTGTTTTTGTTACCATTATTATTATTATTTCTTTGCATATATATATAAAATAAACGAAAGAAAATAGTATTATGGTTGCTATCACAAAAACTACATCCACACTGTCTTTGTCATTCACTTCTTTCAGTTCACAAACGAGAAGAACGAATGAGGTTCATTTGTTTTGTATTTATTTAAACATCTATCTTAAAAGAAACAAAAAACTCCTCCATTTGTTATCTTTCTTTTTTCCATATTGCATTTCAGGTTAGTTTGGTTTTATTTATGTTTCTAAATAAACGAAGAGAAAGCACGAGGAATATTTATGTTTCTAAATATTCCTCGTGTTTTCTCTTCGTTTATTTCCTCTCTTTTCTGCTGTTAGAATGTAAAAACAAGACAATAGTTGATGTCTTAAGAAACAGTCTTAGTATGAAAACTGTTTCAAGTGATTACCACCGTATAGTACGAAGTGTAAGCACTTAACTTGAGTACATGAAACATGTCTAGGGACTGTTGACAATAATAGACTAGAACTAAGCACAAAATACCTAACATAGAACTAGGCACATAACACCGAACTTAGAAGGCCACTGGACTCTATACATAAGGACACACATGGGCCCACTTACGAGCACATTATCCATCCGGGAGAAATCGTGTGTTTACATGTGTTTACATGATTCCATCCATGCGTGTTTACGTATTTGCGTTCGTGCTTACACACACACATGTATGCATGCACGGGTATGTCAGCGTGTATTAATATATATGCATCTAAGCGGATTTAAAGTGAAACAACTCTGTGCTCATTGGACCTGTCCAGATCTTAACTTTAAAACAAAAGAAGTTGGAAAAAAAGACCACTTCCAGCCAGCATGGTATAGCAAGCCACACCCCATACTGGAATAGTTCCTTTATTTTTCTCCGAAAAAGAATTATTAATCTCGAAATACCAGGACATATGAATAAATTAAGGTAAAAAAACAAGCCCTGTTTCTTACCATTTAATTTTTCTACAGGTGAAGTTGTCTTTCACTGTAAAAGTTTAGCCATCTTTAAATTTTTCCTTCAATTAAGTATAGGCAAGTGCCACAGTTTATTCTTCCGCATTTTGTTACCGTAGGGTTGGAGATTTGTTTGTCTGTATTTGTTTATATACATAAAAAGAAGCATTCGCCTACTTTATGGTAAAGTCTACATAAACCAGCATCTAATTCCAGGGTGACATCAAGAAGGTTAACAACTTTGGTAATTTTATCAACAGTTATACACGTCTTTCGAGTGCTACAGAGGACTTTGCCCAACTCTTAAACGGCTGTCATGGTTTGTGCTGGGACTACTTTACGCATACAGGACCAGATTTGGGATCTTCTTATCGTTTGTGGGTACAAGATAAGTAATAAGGGGTTCATGAACACCACTGCTTCAATACACAACACTCAAAATGTCTGCATCTTGAGTTCGCGAGAACAAGCTGACATTTAGAATATATCTTTAAAACAGCACTGATGAAAAGACAAGCATTATACACTTTTAACTTTGTCTCATTTATATGGTACTTGTAACGGGTTCATGTTTCACATGAGTAAAGAAGAGAAGTTGGTTAATTATAGGTACGATATTTCTTATTTATTTAACCGTATGATTTCATATTTGAACTAGACATATGACTCAAAAGTCCTAAAAAATTCAGTTGTCTTCTGAAGCCGTAGAGATACTTTTTCAGTTAAAAGGTAAGAATAGCTGAATATGCTGCCTAGGTGGACAAAGATTTCTGACTCACGGTTCTGTTCCTTCAATTACGACATATAGGTTTACATATGTGTTGCTTGGGTAGGTGGGCAGATTATAGCGGCCTGGGGTAGACGGACAGATGCATGTAAAAGGATTCGGCGATGCTCATAACGTATTCAGTCGTGAAGGGGAAATCAAGAAAAGTAATGTAAAGAACCAAGTGTATATGTATGTATGTATGTATGTATGTATGTATGTATGTATGTATGTATGTATGTATGTATGTATGTATGTATGTATGTATGTATGTGTGTATGCATGTATGTATGTATGTTCTTTCTCTCTTAATTTCGAGTACATTTTGACCTGGTGGCAATGTTGTAAAAGAAAAGAAATTGTTATCCCTTGAATAGCAAGAATGTTTTTCAAATTTTGAAGATGCCAGATATCGCGGTCATTTGTAGTCTATGAATTAGGGAGCCGCGCTCTTTGTCCATTTGAAGGCTAAGATCTTTGATACTTACATCCTACCAGTTGTGTTATATGGTCTTGACTGTGTTAATTGGACGACAAGATCACTTCAGAAGCTCTCTACATTCCAGAACCACATCATGAGACTTATTACTGGCAAGCAGCTCACCAACCGTATCTGTATCAGTGAGCTGCTCAACATTACCAAACTTAGATCAATTACATCGATTATCAAGTCAAGAGTGCTCAAACTATACGGTCATATAAAAAGATCAACTCATAGTGTGAGTAGGTTATACCTGGAAGGAAGGTTGGCTGGTAAGAGAAACAAAGGCCGGGAGCCAAAACCATGGCTTGATAATGTTGAATTATGGACTGGACTTGATCTTTGCTCTTTAAACTCTGCTGTTGGTGATCTAACTTTGTGGAGAAAAATATCTCATGTTGATGCGCAGTCTGCAACTGGCAGAGTTTAGCGTCACAAGAAGAAGCTCTTTGTTCACAAATCTAAGTTCAGTCATACTTTGGTCAAAGCAAGTTGGTATATAACCTGTAGCTCCAAAAATGATGGGTATGAAGCTGAAGATGTATCTTGGATACTGGATCTACAAACTTTTCATCAATGGTCCCTTGATGTCCTCCTTCTCCTGTATTTTTCTTACAACGTTGACATCAAGTGGGCAGTTGATCTCTACAACAGATCACGTTTTCAATGTGTGGTCCCAAACAACAATATCAGGCCGGTTGTGCTTTAATTTGGTGACAGTTTTTATTTTCAGGTTACACCAGTATTCCTTAGTGCCATCTATCTCAACATATTCCTCCTTATTTGTTTCTAATTTTGTTTTCCTTAGTGCGTTTTAGATGGTTCTAGCTATCACATCACATCTCACAGGGAGGTATTAACGAGACGACATTCTTTCACAGTTGGCAACAATATAGTTAACACTTTCGGTCTTTGTTTTACATAGCCTTCATTTTTTGTCGACTGATGGCCCTCCACTTTTGTATAGTAGATATTTAGTAGGGATTTCTTGTTCCTTTATTGCATAGAGATATCCTTCAAGGGGGGATGTTATAATCTTGTCGGAACTCCATGCCAGGCATTTTGAATGATTTATAGTCTGTGCTTTTCGTCTGAGGTGCCAATGCTCAACTTTCTCTGTTAAGTGATCCATATTAAAATAGGATCTACCAATGTTCCTGGGTGAGAGATTTATATCAGGCCTTATTCCATGTCTCTCCTCCAGATCAATGGCTATCCTAATGATATTATTACCTTGGTGGATTGGCAGTATCAGTAGAGCGTCAGAGTTGCAGCATAGAATTATGTCCCTTTACGCCCTGAGTTCAAATCCCGCCGAGGTTTGCTTTGCCTTTCATCCTTACGGGGTCGATAAAATAAAGCACCAGTAATGTACTGGGATAATTTCTGGCCTTGTGCCAAAAGTAGAAACAATTATTACCTTCATGCGCATAAACCTGTGCAAGATGGTTGCTGACCTTTTTCTTCTGTTGAAGATGTTGCTTCAGTGTTACTATCCGGGTCTCGTATGATGTTAATATGATGTTAATACATATGATTGTTCTTCTGGTTTTATAATTTCACAAATTTTTCCCAATAGAGAGAGAGTCGGTTTCTAACATAGACACAAGACTCTCTCATAGGAATTTACACAACATCAACTAGGTAGATATGTATGTATGCATGTGTAGATATGGATGTCATTGTATGTGTGGATGTGTATGTTTTGAGTTGTATGTGTGCATGTGTATATGCTTTGTATATGTACATGTGTATATGCAGTTATTAGATGCAAAATATTTGGAATGTTTTACATATTTTTACTGTTCCATTAATGGATTGTACTTGTAATTTCCTAACTAGTTGTGTTCTTTCTGTTCCTGTGAAGCCTAGCTTTTTTTTCTCAAGATTTGTATTGAGGCAGTTACTAACATACCCCCAGTGCCCCAATAATCACAGGCATAAATCTGAAGGTGTAATCAGGGTGGAGTATCTACAGATTTCTCATCAGTTCTGCATAAATATTCTCCTTTTCGCTAATCTTTGATATTATATTGGCATTTGCTGGGCAGCTAATTTCCACTACTGTGCATCCTTTCTTTTCCCTGTCGCATATCATAATATCTGGTCTGTTATGCCTGCATTTTATTGGGGTTTTTACTGGAACATTCCACCAGTACTCTTTCATATTATGTATATGGATGTCTTCCACATTGCTGTAGCTTTTGATGTGTATCTTTTCTACGGATTGCATTGTACAGTGTTTTGGCCACTACATCATGTCTCATAGGTAGATAGTACCGCGATGACATCTTTGAACAGCTGCTGATGACATGGGTGACATCTTCGATGTTAATTCTGTAGAGTCTGCACTTGTTATCACATCAAGGTGTTTTGCCTGCATCCCTATCTCTTTTGTGAATCAGGTATTTCATGCTAATCTCCAGTTCCTGGATTGCAAAAGCGTATCCTTCAAAGTGGGAGCCAATATAGCGGTTGTTGGTCCAAGATAGACTACTTTCCTTATCTATACTACTCTCACTCTGGAGCTTCCTGGCAACATATCCATGCATGATTTTTTGCTGATAGGTATGCAGTTTTTCATCCATGGATTCACTGCGATATTGCTGAGCGATTTCCCTAGGTGTGAGTTTTTGATTATCACACAGGGAATATCTCTCGAGGAGTTCCTTCCCAACTCTCATGATCTTATCTGTTTCATACAAATAGACTTGCTCGAGAGACGGGCTCCTACGCTTCGAGGTTCGTAGATGTCGGAAGGATATGATACGACATTCAAATGCTGTCTGGACTAATGTTAGGCCTCTGCCTCCCTGCTTACGTTTCAAGTAAAGGTGGTCTATGTCACTGTTGATGTGGAAGTTTCCGGTGTTGTTTAGTATTTTTCGAGTTCTAACATCAACTGCTCGGATTTCGTCTATGTATGTATGTATGTATGTATGTATGTATGTTCTGGCTTTATAATTTCACCAATTTTTGCCAATAAAGAAAGAGAGTCGGTTTCTAACATAGTTACAAGACTCTCTCATTGGAATTTACACATCCACTTGGTAGATATGTATGTATGTCTGCATGCATGCAGACATACATACATGTACATACATACATAATACAAAGAAGGCATGCACTACTGTGCATGCCTTCTTTGTATTATGTATGTACAACCTGTACAACCTGTCACATGGTCGGGTCGTCGGCGAATAAACCGGCAACCCCCATCAAGTCTACTTGGTGAGGAGGGTGGTTTTGGACACCCTGCAGGACAAAAACCAAAACCTGACAAAGGGCGGAAGAACCCATAAGAGTCAACGGCCATCCCAAAATGTGTAAATATGTATATACATGTATGCATGTATATATATATATGTGTATATATATACATGTATATACATGTATGCATGTGTATGTATATGCACGGGGACATAGAAATAATCGGTCTGGATACCCGATCGCGCGGTTAAACCACTGGGAGTGAAGGACCCCTAGCCTTTGTCAGGGCATTCTTCTAAGAGAAGGAAACTCAGGAAACTGGGATATCTCCGATATAAAACCTGCGACTCAGTAGTTATCGATGATGTTGATATTTTCTTTTTTTCTGGTTATAGCTACTGTCGCTCAGAGAGTGGAATTGGCTCAGTGCACAGTCTTTCCTCACTTTAAAAAAATATTCACGCACAAGCATTGCACGATAGCATTAATTGATAATTATTTATAATGTTATGTCGTGCAATGGCCATACTCGATAACGAGGGGGGCAGCCATCATGTTTGTATGTATGTGTGTATGTATGTTGAAGAGAGTGGCCCACATGATTGGAAAGATATACTAATGTCGGTTTTCTATAAAGGCAAAGGTGGAAAGGACGACTGTAGCAATTGCCGTGGGATATCCATTCTATCTGTTGTAGGCAAGGTTTAATGTAGGATCATACTAGACAGACTCCTTGACAACATCGCTGATGAAAGCCTTCCTGAATCTCAGTGTGGCCTTAGAAATGGTGGGGGACATGATTTTTATGGTGAGACAGCTGCAGGAGAAATGTATTCAGTAGAAGCTGGACATGTATCAGGTATGTATCGATATGATAAAGGCTTTTGATACAGTGAATAGAGTTTCCCCGTGAAAAATTCTCAGGAAGATCGGGTGTCCTGATAAATTTGTATCTGTGTTGAGAGGTTTCCATGATGGAATGAAGGCAAGTTTTGATGTGGGTTGTAAGCTCTCTGTTCTCATTATGGTTGAAAAGGCAAAGGGATATTGTACTTTGGTATGGTTTTCTTTATGGTTTCGAAGCTTGCCCACATGGGGTCTACATTAAATATCGAACAACAGTTAAAATGTTCAATGTCAGAAGGTTTGCTGCTAGAACAAAGATATTTATATCGCTGACATCTCATGGATTCTTTTTCGAAAGCATTCAATGCTTTGGGCCTAACAATCAGTCTGAAAAAGACTGTGGTGTTGTACCAACTGCATCCCTGCAAAGCTTACTCTACACCAAATATATAAGTCTATGACCATAATTTGAAAGCCGTGGATAAGTTTGTATATCTAGACAGCACTGAATATGACCAATACTCTGGATTAAGAAATTTCTCTCCGAATCAAGAAGGCAAGTGATTCATTTTGAAAACTGGATGGACGTCTATGGTCTCAGCATGGTATTTCCATTGAGACAGAATTAAAAGTGTGCTCGTAAAGGCCTCGAGTCTGTTTTGTTTAAGTATTTTGGCATGCAGGGTGATTTAACCTGTAAAGAATATGGCAGGTTTTGTCTAAGTAGGATGGGTTTTGGAAGTCATCTGAGAAGCCACGTACATGGGGACACTGTCAACTGTGCATTGTATGACATTTCTGTTTGTGGGGGTGGTAAAGAGCGTACTTCATTGAAGGTACACCGAAACAGAACTGTAAAACTTACTGAGAGAGGGCCCCATTGTTGCAGTGTCTGTGCAAGAGTGTACAAGTCCCTAGCAAGACTAAAAAGCCACATCTGTGCTGTTCATGCTTAGGTGTCAAGCGATAGTATTACTCGAAATCGAGTTGTAACCATCATCATGTATGTATGTATGTATTTATGGTGAGACAGCTGCAGGAGAAATGTATTCAGTAGAAGCTGGACATATATCAGGTATGTATCGATATGACAAAGGCTTTTGATACAGTGAATAGAGTTTCCCCGTGAAAAATTCTCAGGAAGATCGGGTGTCCTGATAAATTTGTCTCTGTGTTGAGAGGTTTCCATGTCAGGTCACCAGTTGGTGCTACTGGTAACATGTATCCAAGTACAACCTGTCTCATGGTCGGGTCGTTGGCGACTAAACTGACAACCCACCAAGGTTTCTTGGTGAGGAGGGTGACTTTGGACATCCTGCAGGACTAAAAACAAAACCTGTCAAAGGGCAAAGGAGCTTTTAAGAATCAATGGCCATCCAAAATCACCGGGAGAGATAACCCCTTAGCCTTTGTCAAGGCAGAATTCTAGTAGAAGGAAAACTCTGATATAACACCTGCAACCCTGATGGTATCCAATGATGTTGACTTGTTCTTCTTTTTGGTAAATATCATCTTGGTTAAGAGAGTGGGACTGGCTTTGTGCAGTGCCTTTGCTAACTATAAAAGCTTCACGGCACAGGCATTGCTTTATATCTGGAGATCTCTCTGACGACTCACATGGTACCATGGGCCCAGCACTATGTGTCAATAACTGTCACAAGTGTAGTGTTTGTACCAGAATTTTCAGTCGCTGGCTGGACTAAAACGTCACACTCGTTCAGCGCATCGGTAGGGTTTCTCCTACATGGATATAAAGTAGTGGCCGTACTCGAAAACGAGTTCGCAACCACCATGTATTTATGTATGTATGCATGTATGCATGTATGTATGTTTGTTTGTAACCCAGTACAACCTGTGTCATGGTCGGGTCGTCGGTGACTAAACCGGCAAGCCGGAACAAGCTTGCTTGGTAAGGAGGGTGATATTTGGACACCCCGCGGGATGAAATACAAGACCCAGCAAAGGGCGGAGGAACTCAGCAGAGTCAACGGCCATCCAAATAGCACAATTTTCTTTTCACCTGGGAATGAAAGACCCCCAGTTGTTGTCATAGCACCTTTCTAGGAGAAGAAAACTGAAAAAACCTGCGGCTTCGGAAGCATCCGATGATGTTGACCAGTTCTCCTTTTCGGGTAGTGTTTTCGATGCTCAGAGAGTGGGATTGGTCGAGTGCAAGGCCTTTCCCCACTTAAAAAACCTTCAAAGTACAGGCATTGCTTGTTCAAGATATGATACAGGTTCGTGTGGTTGGCCGTAGCCTAAAGGTGCACCATTTTCTGTAAACTGACAAGCGATTGCAATACTCTTAGCAAAGTTTACAGCCATCATTTAGGTTTGTATGTATGTATGAATAAATGTATGTATGTGTGTGTATGTATGTATCTATGTGCATATGTATGTACATATATATATATGTGCGTATGTATGTATATATGTATGTATATGTGTGTGTATCCTCAAGATCTCATGGAGGTCTCATATTCTAGACACTGATGTGCTAACACGGCACCACAACACATGCCACGCCCATGTGGGCTAACACGGCACCACAACACATGCCACGCCATGTGGGCTAACACGCCACTACAAAATATGGCACGCCCATGTGGGCTACCACGGCACCACAAAACATGCCACGCCCATGTGGGCTAACACGGCACCACAAAACATGGCACGCCCATGTGGGTTAACACGGCACCACAAACATGCCACGCCCATGTGGGCTAACACGGCACCACAAAACATGCTACGCCCATGTGGGCTAACACGGCACCACAAAACATGCCACACCCATGTGGGCTAACACCGCACCACAGCACATGCCACGCCCATGTGGGCTAACACGGCACCACAACACATGCCACGCCCATGTGGGCTAACACGGCACCACAACACATGCCACGCCCATGTGGGCTAACACAGCACCACAACACATGCCACGCCCATGTGGCCTAACACGGCATCACAAAACATGCCACGCCAATGTGGGCTAACACGGCACCACAAAACATGGCACGCCCATGTGGGCTAACACGACACCACAACACATGGCAGGCCCATGTTGTCTAACACGGCATCACAACACATGGCACGCCCATGTGGGCTAACACGGCACCACAACACATGGCACGCCCATGTGGGCTAACACGGCACCACATAACATGCCACGCCCATGTGGGCTAACACGGCACCACAAAACATGCCACGTCCATGTGGGCTAACATGGCACCACAAAACATGCCACGCCCATGTGGGCTAACACGGCACCACAACACATGCCACGCCCATGTTGGCTAACACGGCACCACAACACATGCCACGCCCATGTGGGCTAACACGGCACCACAACAAATGCCACGCCCATGTGGGCTAACACGGCACCACAACACATGCCACGCCCATGTGGGCTAACACGGCACCACAAAACATGCCACGCCCATGTGGGCTAACACGGCACCACAACACATGCCACGCCCATGTTGGCTAACACGGCACCACAACACATGCCACGCCCATGTGGGCTAACACGGCACCACAACAAATGCCACGCCCATGTGGGCTAACACGGCACCACAACACATGCCACGCCCATGTGGGCTAACACGGCACCACAAAACATGCCACGCCCATATGGGCTAACACGGCACCACAAAACATGCCACGCCCATGTGGGCTAACACGGCACAACAACACATGCCACGCCCAAGTGGGCTAACACGGCACCACAACACAAGCCACGCCCATGTGGGCTAACACGGCACCACAACACATGCCACGCCCATGTGGGCTAACACGGCACCACAACACATGCCACGCTCATGTGGTCTAACACGGCACCACAACACATGCCACGCCCATGTGGGCTAACACGGCACCACAACACATGCCACGCCCATGTGGTCTAACACGGCACCACAACACATGCCACTCCCATGTGGGCTAACACGGCACCACAACACATGCCACGCCCATGTGGGCTAACACGGCACCACAACACATGCCACGCCCATGTGGGCTAACACGGCACCACAAAACATGGCACGCCCATTTGGGCTAACACGGCACGACAACACATGCCACGCCCATGTGGGCTAACACGGCACCACAAAACATGGCACGCCCATGTGGGCTAACACGGCACCACAAAACATGGAACGCCCATGTGGGCTAACACGGCACGACAACACATGCCACGCCCATGTGGGCTAACACGGCACCACAAAACATGGCACGCCCATGTGGGCTAACACGACACCACAAACATGGCACACCCATGTGCGCTAACACGGCACCACAAAACATGCCACGCCCATTTGGGCTAACACGGCACTACAAAACATGGCACGCCCATGTGGGCTAACACGGCACCACAACACATGCTACGCCCATGTGGGCTAACACGGCACCACAAAACATGCCACGCCCATGTGGGCTAACACGGCACCACAACACATGCCACGCCCATGTTGGCTAACACGGCACCACAACACATGCCACGCCCATATGGGCTAACACGGCACCACAAAACATGCCACGCCCATGTGGGCTAACACGGCACTACAAAACATGGCACGCCCATGTGGGCTAACACGGCACCACAACACATGCTACGCCCATGTGGGCTAACACGGCACCACAAAACATGCCACGCCCATGTGGGCTAACACGGCACCACAACACATGCCACGCCCATGTTGGCTAACACGGCACCACAACACATGCCACGCCCATATGGGCTAACACGGCACCACAAAACATGCCACGCCCATGTGGGCTAACACGGCACCACAAAACATGCCACGCCCATGTGGGCTAACACGGCACCACAACACATGCCACGCCCATGTGGGCTAACACGACACCACAAAACATGCCACGCCCATGTGGGCTAACACGACACCACAACACATGCCACGCCCATGTGGGCTAACACGGCACCACAACACATGCCACGCCCATGTGGGCTAACACGGCACCACAACACATGCCACGCCCATGTGGGCTTACACGGCACCACAAAACATGGCACGCCCATGTGGGCTAACACGGTACCACAACACATGCCACGCCCATGTGGGCTAACACGGCACTACAAAACATGCCACGCCCATGTGGGCTAACACGGCACCACAAAACATGCCACGCCCATGTGGGCTAACATGGCACCACAAAACATGGCACGCCCATGTGGGCTAACACGGCACCACAACACATGCCCGCCCATGTGGGCTAACACGGCACCACAACACATGCCACGCCCATGTGGGCTAACACGGCACCACAACACATGCCACGCCCATGTGGGCTAACACGGCACCACAAAACATGGCACGCCCATGTGGGCTAACACGGCACCACAACACATGCCACGCCCATGTGGGCTAACACGGCACCACAACACATGCCACGCCCATGTGGGCTAACACGGCACCACAACACATGCCACGCCCATGTGGGCTAACACGGCACCACAAAACATGGCACGCCCATGTGGGCTAACACGGCACCACAACACATGCCACGCCCATGTGGGCTAACACGGCACCACAACACATGCCACGCCCATGTGGGCTAACACGGCACCACAACACATGCCACGCCCATGTGGTCTAACACGGCACCACAACACATGCCACGCCCATGTGGGCTAACACGGCACCACAACACATGCCACGCCCATGTGGTCTAACACGGCACCACAACACATGCCACTCCCATGTGGGCTAACACGGCACCACAACACATGCCACGCCCATGTGGGCTAACACGGCACCACAAAACATGGCACGCCCATTTGGCCTAACACGGCATGACAACACATGCCACGCCCATGTGGGCTAACACGGCACCACAAAACATGGCACGCCCATGTGGGCTAACACGGCACCACAAAACATGGAACGCCCATGTGGGCTAACACGGCACGACAACACATGCCACGCCCATGTGGGCTAACACGGCACCACAAAACATGGCACGCCCATGTGGGCTAACACGACACCACAAACATGGCACACCCATGTGCGCTAACACGGCACCACAAAACATGCCACGCCCATGTGGGCTAACACGGCACTACAAAACATGGCACGCCCATGTGGGCTAACACAGCACCACAAAACATGCCACGCCCATGTGGGCTAACACGGCACCACAACACATGCCACGCCCATGTGGGCTAACACGACACCACAAAACATGCCACGCCCATGTGGGCTAACACGGCACCACAACACATGCCACGCCCATGTGGGCTAACACGACACCACAAAACATGCCACGCCCATGTGGGCTAACACGGCACCACAAAACATGACACGCCCATGTGGGCTAACACGGCACCACAAAACATGCCACGCCCATGTGGGCTAACACGGCACCACAACACATGCCACGCCCATGTGGGCTAACACGACACCACAAAACATGCCACGCCCATGTGGGCTAACACGGCACCACAACACATGCCACGCCCATGTGGGCTAACACGACACCACAAAACATGCCACGCCCATGTGGGCTAACACGACACCACAACACATGCCACGCCCATGTGGGCTAACACGGCACCACAACACATGCCACGCCCATGTGGGCTAACACGGCACCACAACACATGCCACGCCCATGTGGGCTAACACGGCACCACAAAACATGGCACGCCCATGTGGGCTAACACGGTACCACAACACATGCCACGCCCATGTGGGCTAACACGGCACTACAAAACATGCCACGCCCATGTGGCTAACACGGCACCACAAAACATGGCACGCCCATGTGGGCTAACACGGCACCACAAAACATGGAACGCCCATGTGGGCTAACACGGCACGACAACACATGCCACGCCCATGTGGGCTAACACGGCACCACAAAACATGGCACGCCCATGTGGGCTAACACGACACCACAAACATGGCACACCCATGTGCGCTAACACGGCACCACAAAACATGCCACGCCCATGTGGGCTAACACGGCACTACAAAACATGGCACGCCCATGTGGGCTAACACGGCACCACAACACATGCTACGCCCATGTGGGCTAACACGGCACCACAAAACATGCCACGCCCATGTGGGCTAACACGGCACAGCAACACATGCCACGCCCATGTGGGCTAACACGGCACCACAACACATGCCACGCCCATGTGGGCTAACACGGCACCACAACACATGCCACGCCCATGTGGGCTAACACGGCACCACAAAACATGACACGCCCATGTGGGCTAACACGGCACCACAAAACATGCCACGCCCATGTGGGCTAACACGGCACCACAACACATGCCACGCCCATGTGGGCTAACACGACACCACAAAACATGCCACGCCCATGTGGGCTAACACGACACCACAACACATGCCACGCCCATGTGGGCTAACACGGCACCACAACACATGCCACGCCCATGTGGGCTAACACGGCACCACAACACATGCCACGCCCATGTGGGCTAACACGGCACCACAAAACATGGCACGCCCATGTGGGCTAACACGGTACCACAACACATGCCACGCCCATGTGGGCTAACACGGCACTACAAAACATGCCACGCCCATGTGGGCTAACACGGCACCACAAAACATGCCACGCCCATGTGGGCTAACATGGCACCACAAAACATGGCACGCCCATGTGGGCTAACACGGCACCACAACACATGCCACACCCATCACACAGAAGCAATGTGATTATAAGTTCTGTTGTAGACAAACATAACAGGAAAAAGCGTTTTTAGTTTAATTGGAGTATCATAGTATTTTGGTCTTTATTGCAATTTTTATCATGCCTTTCATCCTTACGGGGTCGATAAAATAAAGTACCAGTAATGTACTGGTTAATTTGCTGCCCTTGTGCCAAAAGTAGAAACAATTATATAGGGCGGTGGATTGGCAGTATCGGTAGAGAGTCGGACGCCATGCTTTGCAGCAAAGTGTTACGGCCCTTTATGGTCTGAGGTCAAATCCCACCTAGGTTAACTTCGCCTTTCATCCTTACGGAGTCTATAAAATAAAGTACCAGTAATGTACTGGGTAATTGCTGGTCTTGTGCCAAAGGTAGAAACAATTATTTTGCTATTTAATGAAAATATGAAGAGGATCATTGAGAACTTGTAAATATGTATAGACAACCCATTCTTTCAAAATATAATTAGTATTTCATAAAAAGTATTTCATTTTGTTATGCATCATACTGCAAAGACACGTGATTTTATGAATTGACGACCTTTAAATTCATTTTGTGGTTGGTTCTCTTAATTGAAAATGAAGGAAGTAAATGTTAAGGACATAAAGAATCATCTGATCCAGGGAATTACAGGGAAGTTAATATGTCTTAATAAGATGATGATATATCAATACACTTTTATACAAGTCTTTAATACTGTACACACATATCAATTATGTTGATTTCTTCCCAGCTTCATAACATACAGTACCTAATTTAAACCAACCTGATTTATAAAGTTGAAGCTGTGTTTTGGGTTTTTCTTTGTCAACATACATTCCATATATGATTTGCTGTTCTGTACTTATAAGCTTCAAGGACAAAGATTTCTTAACAAAGTTTAAATACTCTTGAGTAAATTTGTACAAAACATCATATTTGCCAAGGTTACAGCCACCTGCCAACCACACCATATTGCTATAAACAATATTTTTATAGGTTACATTCTTATTAAAACTACCTATTTGGCTATATGCAACGCTAGAATCATTAAAATCTTTAGGTATTGCAAGTCTCATTTCGGAACTATAATGGGGTGATCTGAAATATCCCATATCTAACCACATAAAGTATTTCGTATGAAAATAGTTCTTTCTTATAATTCGGTTAAGTAACTCAAATTTTGCATGCACAACACAAGCGTATTCTGGCAAAACTGTATTGGGATGATGTTTTGGGTAACCAGGTTGACTAAATATATCAGAAATATTTTTTTTTATCTGAAATGTCCACAATGTTTTCGTATCTATCAGAAATAACTTGGTTTGTTCTTTGGAAAATCTGCTCCTCATCTTTTGAAATGATTTATATGTAGTTTCATCATCTGTATAAACAATTAAATTATTAGTGATGTTAGCAAATACAGACATCCATTTGTAATACGCGCTGGGACCACGCTTATTTCCAGGACTTCCCTTTCCAAAGGTTCCTATATTAAAATATGCAGTCAATATTGTGATTTCTTTGGAAAGGTTTATGGTGTTTTTTGGAAGATCTTTTTCAAAAGGGAGAATGATTTTTTTTTTTATTGAAGTGATTGCTATATTCAAGTTATCTTTTAATGTCATCATATGATCCTGTAAAATAAATAATATAGAAAATTACATTAAGAGATGATATAATGAAAATATAATGCGAAATATTTTAGAGTGTCGTATTTCATACCATAGGAATGACAAAATATATTTAGAAAACAAAGAAATGACTAGCAAAAAAATCATGAGATAAAGTAAATCATTTCGCATTAATTAAACAAATAAATTATTTTAGCAAATATATCTGATCTGTATCAAAATGTATGACCTAATAAATTAAATCCAAGATTCCCATATATGTCTTAATTTATAAAATAGACAAATTGAATCCCCGTATGTCGTAAAAGCCGACTAAAAGAGTTGGCTTCATGAAGGACATTTTCCTGTACAACTTTATATCAAAAACTCCCAGCATGGAAAAGTTGACGTAAAAATTATGATAATGATGATAATGATGATGATATATGAAACAATTTACAAAAATATTAATGGACATACCAATTACCATAAAATAGTATAAAACATCATAAAGACATACATGTCGTTTGACTATTTTTCTTCAATTCAAGTTTATTTTGATTGGAAATCTCTCCGGCTCCCCGGTGGTACGTTTTTAAAGAAGACGAATATCTCGTCGCCTTATATTCAATTATTCATCCTTTAAATTTTAAGAATATTTTACATATTTTGAAAGTTCCAAATATCATAGCTTATGAATTAAGGAGCTGATAATTTTCCGCTTTTGTTCAGTTGGTACATGGTAGTCATTTCTTGTTCTTGGATTACATAGAGGTTTCCTTCAATGAGCAATGTTAAGAACTTGTCGGAATTCCATGTAAGTTATTTAGTGTGATTTACCACCTCTATGGCCTGCATTTCCCATCTTAAGTACCCATGTACAACATTTTCAATCTAACTTTTTATTTTCTTCAAGCATTGAGAAAAGATTTCCAATGATCTTGGGAGAGAGATTTGTGACAGCTTTTATTTCATGTTTCTTCTCATGTTCAATGGATATTCTAACAATATTGTTATTTTCGTGTTTATAAAACTGGATGAGATAGTTGCTGACTTTTTTCTTCTGTTGAAGATATTGTTTTAGTGTTAGTATTCAGACCTCATACAATGTTGATATGGATTTTAGATCCTGCCCACATTCCTAGCATGGGAGTTATTGTCTGTCCACATCCCAATTGATGTTGACATTTCCAGTAACAATGAGCTGCTTGCGCATTCGTGTTCATTCCTAGTTAAGTTCTTACAGTGACCAGTTGAGAAGGCCAAATGTTTGCATTACGATACCTCTCCTGAGGTATTTATTCTTAGCACTCTCCTTATATAGAGGTCCATCATATCTGACATTCCCATCTTGTCTAAGATACCTGTAGTTGACACGTCAATGTAAAGATTGTATTGTCAAGCCGTTCATGTTTAGTTTTTCGGGGAGAGTTACAACCTTTCTATGTTTCATCACCAATAATGCACATTTGGAATCATTAAACATCAGCCTGTAGAAAGTTGGCAAATGAGCGCCAATTTTCTCTATGGTTTGTAAGATGTTTGGCCCATACAACTTCAGGTCATTAACAAAGAAAAGATGAGAAATATTTCTAATTTTTTGTGAGCAGGTATGTTAATGGGTTTAATGAGAACAATAATGATCTGCACTGACATTCTATCGCTCTGCAAGATGTGTGTTGGTGGTGTATAGTATCAGATTCACTTTGCTTCCTATCATCTCAAAATGGGATGTAGCATGACTTGGTCAGACATTGGATAACAGCTACAAGTGGTTGTGTGACTAACTATGAAGCCTTTTCACTCAACCAATGAAGTATATTAATGAAGGTCTTCTGTTAGTCCAGCCACACTACAGTGAAGCTATAAGAGATCGATTTGACATCCCTGGCAAATAGTCGATTCAGTATTTGCTGTTTATATGCTGTAGATTAGTGTTTCTGTTGCAACTGCGTGTTCAGTTGGTTTTTTTTAATCCTTTATCTCTAAATCCCCTTTCTGATTTCTCTCTTAAACTTTTCTTGTGTTGTGTGAAATTGTTGTCCACATCAAATTTCATAATTTCAAATATCAGTGAGATATGTCTTTGAAAGGAGAAAATGCTGTTTTTAAGCTGTGTGCCCATGTATCTTGATTGTGTGGCTTCGGTTCCTTCTGATAAGTTAACAATGTAATAGCAGACACAATTATCAAAAGATTTATTGGTTCACATATCCAGTTAGATAATTACCTGCTATTAGTTCTAGTTTGGAGGCTTCTTTTCTTATATTGATGTTGCATGGCCTGTAACTCTAATTAAGGTTTTCAACCTACTGAAACATATCCTCCCAAATAGGTTTGTATTTCAAATAATGTGTTGAGAGAAGTCTGTAGTCGGTTGCCTATAGCTTCAGCAATCGCATTATCTCTCTATTTATCACTGTTGGCTTTGATGTTATAGTGTCAGGTAATCTTCTACTGGTACTGGGAACACCTATATGTTCCTAGCTGCTACCACTAGTTTCAATAGGTGTCTATCCACCGCTAGCTTCCGCTGAATCAGACGATTTAGTTATATAAACCAATTAACTTTTAATAATACGTCTTACTTGTTAATTTAAGTGTTGGGGGTTAATGTCTAGTTCTGGTTGTTTGATGCTGTTGAGGCTCAGATTGTATATATGTCTTATATAAATCTTTGTTAAGGCGGTATCTCTACTACATATAATTATATTCACGGTTGAGTCGAAGTAAACAAAAGATATATCCGCAGGCATGATAGAGTTGGAACCTTCATACACTGGAAATTATGCCAGCATTATGAAATACCAACATAAAAAAGATGGTACAAACACATACCAGAAAAAGTGTCAGAGAATGACAAAGCAACCATTCTCTGAGATATACCAATACATACAGACAGAGAGGTCAAGACCAAAGACCACAAAGAAAAAAAATGCCTTTTAATAGATGTATCTATCCCCACAGACGACAATATATCTTCCAAGAAAATAGAGAAACTCTCCAAATATAAAGATCTAGCGATAGAAATAACTCGAAAGTGGAAAATGAAAACAGAAACAATACCTATAATAATAGGTGCTCTAGGAATGAGTAAAAACACACAGACAAATACATAGCCAAAACTCCAGGACTTACAAATATATACAGCATACAAAAGATAGCGCTACTAGGCACTCCACACATATTTCGTAAAGTACTATCAATACAATAGAAACAACATCAGCAAAAACTACACTGCACATACCCAAGGCGCACAGAAGTTTGCTCGGAAAAGCAGTAATGAAGCGCAATAAAAATAATAAAGGAAATAACAATAATAATAATAATAATAAGGAGGATTTGTTATGTCTTCATTGTGTTTATCGAGCAGTGACATGCGTTTCGCTATTAATCAGCCCAAGGTTTGATCTGTATCGATCTAATCCGACTCTTGTGGAGCCAGAAGCTCGCCAGACCTCTGCTGTGGTCCAACGAGATTTTGACTCCAGAGGCGGGTTAGATCGATACAGATCGACCTTGAGCTGATTAATAGCGAAACGCGTGTCACTGCTCGATAAACATAATGAAGACATAACAAATCATCCTTATTATTATTATTATTATTATTATTATTATTATTATTATTATTATTGGTCTAAGCGGACGTATTTTGCTCGCTCACAGTAAGTCGCTTTACTTGCCTGTTAAAATTATTTGTTGTTAAATATTTCTTGTTGTGTAAGGGATAAAAGCCCTTAGACTTTGCCCCGTGAAGGGGAAAGTATAATATTTGGGCCTTTGGGCCCAAATATTTGAACTTTTTTATACATGTTAAAAAATTTACGAAGAAGAAAAAACATGGCTGAGCCACGCCCCCTAGCGATATGTCGACTGTCGTGCGACAACGACGTAGAAGTTGAGAGGAGCGCTACAGCGAAATTAACACACATTGATAATACAAGCACCACCACAAACAAGGTAAACAAAGACACCAATGATACCAATAAGAACACTAATTTTGAAAAAAATGACAGTAACAGCGACAACGAAAATACAGATAACAAAAAACAAATGACAAATGCAACAACAATATCAACACCACTAACATGAAAACAAATAGCGACAACACCAACAGCAACAATACCAACTGCACCGAGAACAACGGTGGCAACAAAGACAACAATGATAACAGCGAGAGTGCTAACAACAACACCAACAAGAACAACGACAACAAAACCCACAACGAAAACATGAAGAACACTTTCGCTGCGGCAGCAGCAAAAAAGAGGCCATGCTTCAACATGGACCTCTCAAACAAAGATGAAAAGTTGGCCCAGGCATGGAAGCTCTTCAAGCAAGAGCAAACTTGGGCCAACTTAACTGTCCCGGTAGAAGCTATTGAGGCAGTGGAGTGCATTATAGATGCATCTCAGCACAAACCAAAAGGGCAGCTTTAATCCCACAAGAAGATGTCGAAGTCGCGCTGAGGTGCATCAGAGAAGACACCCAGGACATAGAGAGGGGCAGACAGTACGGCACCATTTCGGTGTTGTTCAAGTCAGAAGCCCTCACTATGAAACACTCTATGACTCCTTGCAAAACCAGCAACGTCATAATGTACCCCTCCCACATGGGAAAAAGAACGGCCCGTATCCGCATTCCCAGAATCCCACCAGGACTTGACATGTGGTGGCTTCTGGGATGTGTGATTGTGGAGGGGACGGATACAGTCCCTATAGAAGTGACCAGAACGGCCAGAGAGGACTGGTCCTGGGTTGACCTGGAGATCCTTCTCCAGATCAGGCCCGAGAATGTGAAGACAATCCCGGACCACATCCGCCTTCCGAATGGGACGGTCATTCACATCATGACCGAAGGCAAAAGGCCGCAGTGTTTTGTTTGTGGGGAAAAATCCCATTTGCGAGCCTTCTGCCCTCAACTGCTGAAAGAGGCAAGGGGTCGAAAGGCTCCACTGCTGCCGACGCCGGGGCGAGGACCACAACCAACACCAGCACCGGCAAAACCACCAACAACAACACCAATAGAAAGACCACCACCAACATTGACCACCCAGGGGGGAAACGAGGAAAGCTGTCAAATTCCCCCTCTCCAAAATAATACACACACCAATAAAACCATAAACATACATACAGACACATTTACAGACACAGACCCCTCATCTACCAGTAGTGAAAATGAGGGAAATCCAAAATCCCCCAAAATACAAAAATGGAAACACAAAAAGAAAAAGAAAACTCAAAAAAAGGAAACACAAAAAGAAAAAGAAAACTCAACAAAGCACAAAAGCACCCACAATAAAAAACGCAGACACCACCCACGCAAACATCTCTCCCATAACACCAACATCAACACCACCATCACCATCACCATCACCAGAATCCCCCAAACACAAACAACCGAAACAGACGCAAGAACAAATATACATACAAACATCTGAAACCACAGACACCGCACTCACAACAAACACAGATACAACCGAAACAACACCAACAAAACCATCACCATCACAGCCACGCAAACAAATAAAATCACACCAACAAAACATACAAAACTTCGTGCTCGTCAGGAGGGCCAACAAGGAACTGATGGCCCTCGTAGCACGAAGTGAAAATATACAAAAAGAGGGGGAAATGTTTAAATCGAGCACATTTCGCGTGCCGGAAGATTTGGTTCTGGTGCGAATGTCGCTCGACATATTCAAAGAAATACGAGACAGCTTTCCTCGGGACGTGGGAACCCCGAACGTAAAACTCACTTCAAGACTTTTAAAGGGGTTCCCAAAAGAAACCCCACTAACTATGGAGGACGAACAACCCGACCTTCACCAGAGCCCGGAAGGTAAGTAAACCTTCCTCTCTCCCTGTTTAACCTGCCAACATGGCCGTATTAAGAGTAAGATGTTTAAATGTTCGAGACCTGGGATCGTCCTGGAAGCAGGGTCACCTGCTCAATGACCTCAGGTCTCTAGAAATGGGTGTAATTGCCGTCAGCGAGACCAGGATTTCCGACACGCACGCACTAGCCCCCATTTTCGACGACTATCAGATCTTTGCATCTGTTAGCCGGCCGGGAATGGGAGGCGGGGTGGCAGTGCTGTTTAGGAAAGGCCTGGATCTCGAGGTAAGGTCGATCTTCCGGGACACGGACGGGAAGTTGGTGGTCCTGGACGTGAACAATAATGAAGGTGGTGCCTTTAGACTGGTGGCCGTCTATGCTCCTACTGGGGAAGGATGGCCGGACTTCTTTAGACGCCTGGAAGCCTTTCTGGGTACGTCTCGCCCTTTACTGTTAGCGGGGGACTGGAACGGCATCTTAGACGCACGCTGGGACTGTGTTGGAGTATCCGATAGGAGCGGGGGGTGCAAAAGCCTCAAGAACCTGATCAGCCAGTTCCAACTGTCTGACAGGTACCGAGTAGATTTCCCTAATGCGCCAGTGTGGACCTGAGCTAACCGCATAGGGTCATCTAGATCGTATATAGACAGGATATTCATTAGGAAAATAGACAGAAATAGTGTAAGCTGTCCACGTTTTGAAACGGTTGCCTATTCAGATCACAAGTTTGTGATCTGTATGGTCGACCTAGATAAGACGCGTAGGTTAGGACCTGGTTACTGGAAGCTAAACATGTCATTTCCGGCACGTAAGGCTTACAGGGACCAGGTCAACAATTTAGTTAAGAAAAAGTTGACAGGGGGAATCGTCAATAATAGATGGTGGGAGGCTCTCAAAAGAGAGATTAGAGTAATGTCGATAGAGTTTAGCAAAGAAGTAGCATTAGAGAAAAATAGAAAGGAGGGGGAGTTGGTAGATAAGTTAGACGAGGCTATTGGTAGTGGCATTGCAACTGATGTGCTAGCGGCGAGAAAGGCATTAGACCATTTCTTCAATGCGAAACCCGAAGGTTGCATTGTCAGAGCTAAGGCGCGTGCTCTGAGAAACGAGGGAACCAAAGCTGTTCGATGGGCCAGCGTGGCAGAGGCGCAGCGTGGTAAGAAAACCACGATTCGGTCTTTGACGGACCGAGACGGACACGAGCTGAACGATTCCAAGCGGATGTGTGAGGCCTTTCGCCAACATTTTGCTGGGTTGTTCGGGGGAAGTGGCGGGTCAGAGATGGTGGCGGACTTCAGTCCCTACCTCGATGGCTTGCCGCAACTCTCGACGGCTGGCGCTGGGCGCTGCGAAAGGCCAATTACTTCAGCCGAGATTCAGGATACCCTTGTCGGCTGCATGAGGCGCAAGTCACCCGGTTTGGATGGTCTGCCCTACGAGCTTTACGTAAATATGCCAGACTTGTTCTCCAATCTCCGCGAAGCCCTCTACTGCAACTGGCAGCAAAACGGGAGTATTCCCAGTTCTGTGAGCCGGGGCCTAGTGACGCTGATAAGGAAAGACGAGAACAAGAGGTACACATTAGACAATTTCAGGCCCATAACTCTGCTCAACACAGAGTTTAAGATTTTGGCCAGGGTGTTAACGAAGAGGTTGGCGCTTGTCGTCGGGGATTTGGTTGGGGAGGTGCAAACTTGCGCAATCCCAACCAGCTCCATACACGACAACCTCCACCTAATGCGATACATCATAGAGAGGGTAGGGTGTAAACCTGGCTTTGGTGGGGCTCTGATCAATTTAGATCAATCAAAAGCATTCGATAGGGTCGACCATCGGTACCTGGAGGCTGTCCTCAAGGCGGCTGGCTTCGGCCCCGTCCTCAGAAGCTGGATCGCTGCAATGCACAGCGGCACCTGCTCGATGGTCAAAATTAATGGCCACCTCTCGGAACCGTTTCAGGTCTCCCGATCGGTCTGTCAAGGGTGCCCTCTCTCATCCCTTCTGTACGTATTGACTCTCGAGCCTTTACTGCGGAAGCTGGAGCTGTTGCAGGGCATCCCGCTCGAACCGGGACGCGGAGAGGCTGTGTCGGCTTATGCGGACGACATCACCGTGATGGTGTCGGACACCTCAGAAATCGAGGTGGTTGGCAACTTATTGGAGGAATATGAAAGGTTGACGGGAGCAAAAGTTAACCCGGAAAAGTCAGTGGGCTTGCAACTCGGTACCTGGAGAGGCAAGTCCATGCCGTCCAACAACGTCGTTAGGCGCTGAACGGACGGACCGGTAAAGTTGCCACGGCTTTGGTTCGGGCCAGACCTCCAGGGGGATAAGAATTGGGACGAGGTGACGGGCAGGGTAGTCAGTCTCACCCAGAAATGGGCTGGGATGAAGCTATCACTGAAAGGTCGAGCGGAGGTGGCGAACGCGTACATCGCGTCCGTCATCTACTACCGTCTGACTGTCGTCCCTTGCCCCCGTTCGCGCCTCGCCATCTTGTGGAGGGGTCAGGTTCCGCTGGTGAGGCGGTCCATCTGCTGCCAGCACCCTCTACGTGGAGGGCTGGGCATGCCGTGGCTAATGATGCGCAGGCATGCGCTGAGGCTGCAGCATCTCCAGATATTCTGCCTAAACGGTGAAATGGTGTGGTCGCCGTTTGTCAGACGGGCCTTTCCGCAGCTCGTTTCTTTGACTGAGTTGCAGTCCTGGGTCAAGAAGAGACCGAGACTGGGTGACTGGCATCTGGAATGTTGCCAGGCACTCACTGCTCTCTACCAGGCGGGCAATGCGGTCAGTGGAACTTCCATTCTCGAGTTCTATAGAGGATTAGTGGTGGGCAAGTGCGACGACGAACTCAGAGAGGCTCTGGGAGTCAACGAAGTCGAACTAACCAGTCTGTACCGGAGGAATTTCGAGCCGAGGACGATGGATAATTTCCCAAAATCCCTCGCTTGGCAGTGCTACCGGGGGGGGTACTGCCGGTTCGAGATAAACTCTACAGGCACGGAAGTGCTGTCAGACGGACCTGCCCGAGATGCGCGCAGAGCGACGAAACCGTTCTGCACGCACTCGTCCAGTGTCCGTGCATTACTGACTTGTGGAGTTATGTTGAACAGCTCTTGTCGCGTGTAGAACGGATCCGGCTATCGGCCGAGTCCATAGTGAAGATCGACCCGCCGCCTTCTTTTGGCCACGAAGGGCAGGCAATTTTTCTCTGTCTGGTGGCAGTAGCGAAAGAGGTTGTATGGTGGACGAGGTTGAAAGGACTGAAGACAGACACTTTTCTCTTCGGCCAATCCCTTATCAACTTTTTCAAGTTTCACTTGGAAAGGAAGGTGAGGGTGGAGAGAGAAGCGCTGCCCCCCAGTACATTTGCTGAAAGGTGGGTGAATGTGGCGAGAATGGCCCGTGTGAGTGGGCCTACTCTGGTCATGCGGCTGTAGGTAGGTAAATTTGAAGAGGAGAGGGGTGCCCTTCTAGGGTGCTCTCGAAGCGTCGGGTCGTTCAGGATTGGTGGGGTACCTGAGGGAACTCTAAGTGGTCATCCCCCCTATTGGGGAATTTTTTCTTTTTGTAATTTTATTGTTACTTTATTGTTACTTTGTTATTGTTACTTTGTTGTTGTTATTCATATTATTTACTCGATTTTTCTGTAAAACCCCACTGTCCCAGTCTTTTGTGTTGTCCCCTATATGTCGGCCCTTGTGTCAATAAATGAAATCATTATTATTATTATTATTACAGCTGCATTTATCTTGCTTTATGTTCATACGAGTTATCGCCAAGTCACAACCAGTGACCTCAAGAGACAACAAGGTCCTCCATGTTCAAGAAAGAACATACTCACACATGCATCTTTAGGTGTTTAGACTTGTGATGTACTTATATTGACAGAATCTTCCTTAGTATATGGGCAGTTCCCATTAGTACTATCTTTTGTATTTCTCCTATACGCGGGTTTCCTGGGATTTCCGATAAGTAATCATTAGACCCCTTAGGTATCATTCCTAGAGCGCCTACAACCACTGGTATTGTTTTAGTTCTCAATTTCCACATTTTTCCAATTTCTATCTCCAGGTCCTTATACTTGCTCAATTTTTCAAATATTTTTATAGATACATTCTTGTCTATTGGAACGGACATATCAATTAGCAGGCATACCCCTTTTTTAAAGTCCTTCAGTATTATATCAGGTCTATTTGCATCTATTTTTCGGTTTGGATGCTAAAGTTCCACAAGATTGAGATGTGATCTTTTTCAAGTATGGGAGGTGGTTGATGCTCCCACCAATTCTTTTGATGGGACAGGTCAAAATGCTTACACATTATCCAATGTATGTATTGTGCAGCTCTGTCATGCCTGTTTAGGTATTCGGTTGGAGCTATAGGACAGCACATTGAAATTATATGATCAATGGTCTCTGGTTGTTTTTTACATACACGGCATAATGGGTTGCATCCATTTTTTATTATGTTGGCTTGGTAATTTTTTGTTGGCAGACACTGATCTTGTGCTGATATAATCAGTCCTTCAGTCTCCGATTTCATTATTATTATTATTATTATTATTATTGGCGACCTACGTAGCAAATCGTATCATCGTGAGCTCCGCAAAGGTTTGTTATTTTCAGTTGTTTAAAATTGCCATTCATTGTTAACTGTATATAAGTGCACATACATTGTTATCTGAAAAGGACACCCAAAAAAGATTAGGGCCTTAAGGCCAAAATTTAAACTTTTATAATTATCAAACAAAAAATTTTCTTTGAAAAATCAGGGATGACTCAGATTCATTCCTTCCTCACAAACTAACACCTCACACCGACACGACCATTGTAAATATTACTACGTTTGCCAACACTAAAAATATAAGCAGTAGCAATATTTTAAATTTGTCTCAGGCAGACATTCATTTCCCGCCATTACCAATGACTGCAAGTGTTAAAGCCCCCCCCCCCCCACCCACCACCACCACCACCGCGACAACAGAAACAAAAGAAAAAAAATAAATTAACTCGTGATATCGAAATGAATTCAACCAAAATGAACTCTTCCACACCGAACACCACTGACGCCACCACCACCACAACTGAAACTAAAATTAATAATAACAAAAATAACGATAACAACAACAGCAACAATGACTACTCTGAGTTTTGCCAGAGTAGCAAAACAGTGCGAAGCATTTCAGGTAACTCAGGAGGAATTAGAAGAAGCCAAAAAAATGGTAAAGAAAGATAGGTACAGGGTCAGCCTCCCCCCCCCCCCCACACACATAATAAAATGGAGCATCGGCGCCTATGCACCGTGTCTTATCGAACAATTAATATAAAATCGCGCCGAGTGGAACGGGCATCCGAGTCCCAAATCAAAATAGCTTTGGGACATGTGCGGGCAAAAAAAACTCACATCAGACGTGGGCAAAAATATGGAACCGTGGACGTATTCTTTGAAACACCACAGGAGACTAGAGAACACTCCATGGCCCCATTAAGAAGTGACGACTTCACACTCGTTCCAAGCTATTGTGGCCAGAGACTCGTAAAGATCAGGGTTACCCACGTTCCACCGGCCATCGAAATTCCCTGGCTAATAGCTGCCGTCCTCGCGGGCATCGAAGCCAACACCAAGATAATCGAAATAGCGAAAGAAAAGCAGGAGAACTGGTCCGGATCAGGGATGGAGCTCCTTATCCAAGCAGACCAAAAAAGCATTGAGGATATCCCAGAGGTAATAGACCTCACTGACGGCAGCCACCTCACCGTAATTGTCGAGGGCAGAAGGCCTAGGTGTGTCGTTTGTGGTGAAGGAACCCACCTAAGGGCTTTCTGCCCTCAGGCTAAAAGGTTGAGGCCACCTCTCTTACCCACCCCAGTGACTCAACCATCAACACCACCAGCAGCAGAGATGGCAACAACCACTGTAGCACCAACAAGAGGAGAAACTGTAACAGCAACAACCTCAGGAACAGTAGCAAAACCAACACCACCACCACCCAACGCGCCAGAACTAGCACCACCGCCTACACCATCCACCACGCCACAACCAAAACTAACGCCTGTGGAGGATTTTCCACTCCCCGGCCTATCACAACTGGAGACAGATTGTGACCACGAGGAGTGGGAAACGGTATCAGGAAAAAAGAAAAAAAGAAACCAAAAAAGAAAAAATTCTCTTCCCTCCCCGTCCAAAAACAAAATACAGAGGGAAACAAATAAACTATCAAACAAAAGAGTTAGGACAGATATGCCACCATCTACACCAGCATCACCAACCCCATCACCACAAACACCAACACCATCACCATCATTAACCCCAACACCACCATCACCAACACCACAAAAGTCACCAAAAAGCGAAACAGAAACAAACCCACAACAAACGCAAACAAAACAAAACAACCAAAACGATACACACTACACAGCATTAAATTTGAACAACCAATTATTACACTACATCCAACACAACACCAGCATCACAGAAAAAGACTACACAACAACCCAAAAGTTCACACCACCTCCACACATACAAATCACTCGCATCACACAGAATACGTGCACGACACTAAAACAAAAATTCCCCAAAGACATCGGAGACTGCCGACAAACACTCTCCAGGAGGATTTACAAGGACATCCTTCCGGAGGAGGTTACAAGCAGTGAAAAGGATGGAAAAACCGTCCTTCCCCTACGAGAAGTAAGGTAAGTGGTCTTTCCCATCTTTTCCACTCCTTTTCAACATGACCTCACTCAGAATAGGCAGCATAAATGCGCGTGGTTTGGGGTTGTCATGGAAGCAGGGCCACCTGCTCAACGACCTCAGGTTACTAAACATAGATGTAGTGGCCATCAGCGAGACCAGAATCTCCGAAGCACGGGCCTTCGCACCGATCTTCGGCGGCTACGATGTGTTCGCATCTCCCAGCCGTCCGGGATCGAGGAGAGGAGTTGCTGTGCTTTTTCGGAGAGGTTTGGATCTCGCCATACGGGCCATCTTCCTGGACCCAGAAGGTAAGCTGATGGTGCTAGACATGACCAGCGGAGACGGGCAAGCTTTCAGGCTAGTGGCCGTCTATGCCCCGACAGGAGCAGGGCGGCCTGATTTCTTCCGGCGTCTGGAGACCTTTCTTGGAACGTCCCGCTCTTTAGTGTTAGTGGGCGACTGGAACGGGATCTTAGATGCACGCTGGGACTGTGTGGGATCAGCGGATAGGGGAGGACGGTGCAAAAGCCTCACCAACCTGCTCAGGCGTTTTAAACTATCTGACAAGTACCGATTGGATTTCCCGAATGTGCCAATGTGGACTTGGACAAATCTCATAGGGTCATCCAGATCATATCTAGATAGATTATTTTGTAGGGAAATAGATAGGTCTAGCATAGGCTGTCCACAATTCAAGATAGTCAGCAACACGGACCACAAATTCGTGATATGTGTGCTTGACTTAGATAGGCTTCATAGACGAGGACCCGGCTACTGGAAGCTAAACGCGTCCTTACCAGCGCGCAAGGCCTACAGAGACCGGATTAGCGAACTAGTTAAGCGGGCATTGACGGGGGCCATCGTCAACAACAAGTGGTGGTTTGCTCTGAAAAGAGCAATTAGAATAGAGTCCATTAGGTTTAGTAAGGCTTTAGCAATAGAGAAAAATAGAGCAGAGGGAGAATTAGTTAGAAAATTAGACGAGGCGCTTAGCAAAAGCATCGCGACCGACATACTTGCGGCGAAATTGGCCCTTGACCAATTCTTCAATGCAAAGCACGAAGGCTGCGTTGTCAGAGCTAGGGTGCGTGCTCTCAGAGACGAGGGGACGAAAGCCGTTCAATGGGCCCGAGTGGCGGAGGCGCGTCGTGGCAACAAAGCCACGATCCGGTCTTTGGTGGACCACGACGGGCGCATGCTACTCGATCCCGGGCAAATGTGTGAAGCTTTTCAGCGACACTTCGCACAGCTGTTCGGGGCCAGCGGCGGGCCGGATCGAGGGATGGACTTTAGTGTCTACTTCGACGTACTGCCGGGGCTCTCGGCCACTGAGGCGGAGTGTTGCGAAAAGCAGATAACAGCCGCTGAAGTACGGGAGGCAATGACTGGCCGCACAATGGGTAAATCGCCTGGTTTGGATGGTCTGCCCTATGAACTTTACGTACAGATGCCAGACTTGTTCGGAGGCCTCTTGGCGGACGTCTACTGCAACTGGCAACAGAACGGGAGAACTCCCAGCTCTGTCAGCCGAGGAGCCGTGGCGCTGCTGAGAAAGGATCCGAACAAGGGGGATAACATAGATAATTTCAGGCCCATAACTTTGCTAAACACAGAGTTCAAGATTATCGTTGACATGTGGGTTTATGTTAGACATCTGCTGTCGCGTGTAGTGTGGATCAGGCTATTAGCTGAGTCCATCATGAAGATTACCCCACCGCCCTCCTTTAACCAGGAAGGGCAAGCAGTTTTATCTGCCCGGTGGCTATGGTGAAAGGGGTTGTATGGTGGACGCGTCTGAAAGGGTTGAAGAGGGCACTTTCCTCTTCGGCGACGCTCTCATTAACGTTTTCAGTTTTTACCTGAAAAGGAAAATCAGGGTGGAAAGGGAAGTGTAGCTTTCCAGCCAGTTTGTTGAAAGGGGTGGGTAGGAGTGAGAGAAGCAAGAATGGCCCGTGTGAATGCGCCTACCCGGAGCGTGTGCCTGTAGTATTGAGGGAGGACAACTGGGAGAGGGCGCTTGCCCTAGCAGCCATGGTGACCGTGGTTTTTTGCGGGCTTTCTCCACGAGTAATCCTTGGAGTCCCCTCACTTTTGGGGAATTTGTTTTTTTTTTGTTTATTTTCTTAATCACTTTTATAAATTTTATTTTACACAAAAACCCACACTGTATCTTCCTGTACCGTATTTAATGTTTCCTTAATGTGAGCCCTGTATGGCTAATAAAAAAAGCATTCTTATTATTATTATCATTATTATTAATAGTAGTAGTAGTATAAGGGCGGTGGATTAGCAGTATCGGTAGAGCGTCAGACACCATGCTTTTGCAGCATAGAGTTATGGTCCTTTACGTTCTGAGTTTAAATCCTGCTGAGGTCGATAAAATAAAGTACCAGTCACGCACTGGTGTCGATTTAATCGACTTTCCCTGCCCCTAAAATTACTGGCCTTGTACCTAAATCAGAAATCATTATTATTATTGCTGTCTCAGCAACATCAATCTTACTTGTTTTGAAAATTGTTTGTAGTTGGTGTCAAGTTCGATCGTTACAATCCTTTAAAAATTGTTTGTAGTTGGTAATTAAATTGGTGGATTCTTCATTTCTACTCCAACCAAATTGGTGAACTTACAAAGTTATGATATAAAAAAAAAACAATAAAATAACATGTCCTTTATCTACTTCTTAACAAAGTTGACGATTTCTGAAATTATAAGATATGTATTTGAGTACATATTAAATTGAAATTACTACAATGATTCTACTCTCAAACACTGCAATTCATTATGCTCAACTTGACACTATTGAAATTCCATAGTTGTAGAAAACTAGGGCAGAATAATTACTCCGAAATATAATTCTTATTTCATCATATTATTGTTGGAATTATTTTATCATTAATTATTATTGTCATAATTTATACCATAAATGTAATACTTCTTTATATACAATATGAGAGAGAGGGGTAGATAGAGATAAAGAGAGAGAGAAAGAGAGAGGGGTAGATAGAGATAAAGAGATAGAGAAAGAGAGAGAGAGTGAGAGGGAGCGTGTGAGAAAGAGAGAGAGAAACAATAACATCCTTATTAGGCTGGGGGAGTAAACTGCTGATTAAATGTTTGCATTGTCCTTGGATTTTAAATGTGAAATAACCATAGCCAGTATGATCTTTTTCAGCTCCAAAGGACGTCATCTGAAATGCAACAATATACCGAATAACATTGCTCCTGAGGTGTTTAGCTTCGTTAGTACGGTCTGTAAGTAGTATATGGATAAAAGCTGGAGGATCCTCTATCAGTGGAGGTCTGACCTTTCCTCCTAAGTAACATGCCAAGTGTAATATCCATGCTACCAATCGCAACTTTAGGATCATTTCTATAATTTCTCGATGGATCATATGAAAACGCAGCTCTTAGCCAGTTTATTCTGCCTTGAAGAGTCCTTTGTGCCCGCCGTGTTTGTATCGCAACTCTCATTGCCTCTTGGTGATTTTCATATTCAGCCTCTGTTTGTTGAGGTTGTCTTTATTCTTGCCTTAATCTTTCTGTTTCCCGTCTCAAGCTCTGTTCACTTTCAGAAAGTTGCGATCGTCTTTCTGTTTCCCGTCTCTGAGTTTCTCTTTCGCTTGGAGATTTCAACCGTTTGGCTGACATTGTAACTACAGCGATAGATGAGCGGTATTTTGGTGACATGATGAAATTAATTTTCTTGGAAAATATCGTGAAAAAACGAACAAACAATACAAATCAATATAAAAAAATAGATATAAATGCAAATCGCAGCCTTAGAGAATAGGTTGACACTGTCATCTGAATTAGGTCAATAATAATTATTTCTACTTTTGGCACAAGGCCAGCAATTACCCAGTGCATTACTGGTACTTTATTAGGTCAATAATAATATGACACTATCGTCAAAAAGAAAAATTAATATACACCGTAGATTAATTTCAAATAGAATCAATTTTTTCTGTGTTCTGTAAAATAGGTTTGTGTTGTAGTTAGTATCACCTAACTTTCAATGACTGCTGTAAAACGACAAACCTACTGATACTTTGATCTATTGTGTGACGACACACACACACACACACACACACACACACACTGACACACCCACACAAATCTTCACTGACTCAATTAGAGATGCTGTTCGCGAAACAAAGAACGCGCAGACATCCCTCTCTGTCTCTCTGTCTTTACACACACACACACACACACACACACACACACCTAATATATATTTGTGAAATGGGTGGTGGTTGAAATTCAGATGTGAACGGTTAAATGGTAGTAGACGTGGTCGGACGGACATGAAAATTTACACACCTAACTTGAAAAATGTGGCCCCTAGAGCCCCAAACGGTCTATTTACTATCGCGTTCGGTGAGTTATTTCCCCTTGTTCTATTACTTGGATTAGTTATTTACAATTTCATACAAATTTTTAAACTCATCAACGTTCTTTCGCTGTTAACATACAGTACCAATAATTTGAAAAATATTATTGAAAGTTTATTATAAAGAAGCAGTTTCAGGAAAAAAAATAGAAATATGCACTTGGGGCTGGACGGCGTACAATGAGAAGTGGAGCGACGTGAAAAGCGTTGTTTATTAACAGCGAAATAGCAATGTCGATGATATGCAAGTTTGAAAATGCAGACTAATAAACTGTTGCCTTCTACAGTACGTTTCATTATCATTTTTATGCATTTTTAAACTTGCATATCATCGACATTTCTATTTCGCTGTTAATAAACTATCATCCGTCTACATTTAACGATCATACAGTACCGTTTTATGAAATCGATTCTGCAGTACGGTCACTGTTTTCCATCAAAAATATAAAACCCTTAAATTGCGAAGAAGGAACGCGGTTTTTATTTTAATTCTAATACATGTTAACCACCACTAACAGTAAGTAGTATTTTTCAAATTGCATATCATCGACATTGCTATTTCGCTGTTAATAAACAACGCTTTTCACGTCGCTCCACTTCTCATTGTACGCCGTCCAGCCCCAAGTGCATATTTCTATTATTTTTACCTGAAACTGCTTCTTTATAATAAACTTTCAATAATATTTTTCAAATTATTAACTTAATAAAAAGTGGCCTCAGCTGCTAGTATATATATATATATATATATATATATATATATATATATATGTGTGTGTGTGTGTGTGTGTGTGTGTGTGTGTGTGTGTGTGTGTGTAAACACATCAACTGCAAATTGCTGGAAGAGGTCGCGTGAACGATGAAGAATTTTGATGTCTTGCTCTCTTAATATGAAAAGGTAATCATAGAATTCCATGCAGCTTACTATTTTTGTCAGTGCAGGAACTCTTCTTTTAAGACCTGTTTCTTTTATACCAAAGTGATATCTATCTTGGCCAAATACACAGATTAATGGATACTGGAGTGCACCATATGATCAGTGGGTTACATTTATCCGTTGCATCTTATTTCCTTTTCCTTAAATAATATCTCTCTTCCCATACTCGTCGCCTGTAATAATTGCTGCTACTTCATTTGCAGCAGGGGCATTGTAGCAGCCTCAGAGTTCAGCAACAGGCTTTATGTCTGCATCAATAACTATCTTATATTCAGTGAGCAGTGCAGGTTATAATGCATATTTGAAGTTTTTGATGTAGCTATTGTTTGCATGCAACATATCTTGCAAATCAAAGATTAACTCGTCTTTCAAATTTGGAAGGTTAAATGATCGTTGCAAAGCCTGCCCCTTGTAATTTGCCACAAATTATAGCTGTAAAAACTGAGGATTTTTGCCATCAGTTGGTAACAAAGATCCAATACAATGGAATAGTTGACCTTGAACTTTAAAAGTTGGCTTCATGTTCCCTTCTCTTAAAATATTACTACCAAAGGAGGTCATTTGGAAAGCAGAATTATAATTCGTAATGTTTTCAAGGAGTGCATGCTCCTTGATGTGTTTCCCAAAACAATAGCTTCAAAGTATCTGTTCCTCCATCACAACACATAGTGGTGGTTTCTCTTTCCCATTTCTTTCCTTTACAAAAACTGCACTCTTTTGACATTGCTCCAATATCAATCAATATCTCTGTAGAATAATCATGTTTTGGATCATAGTTGAAAGTTAAACCTTTCCAACTCCCCTTGAAAGGTGTAACTCTTTTGTGAAACTTATTCAGCCTATTTTGATCAAGACGCTTACGTCTCTCCTCTGAGGATCGGCGAAGACTTGCAGCAACTGTTTGCTCCTGGTTTTTTCGTTGTCTAATCTCTCGCTGACCTATTGTCTCATTGGCATCCTTTAAACTTTTTTCTCTTTCCTCTTTTGACTCTTGGTTCTTGGCTCCGGCGGATTGCATTTTTCTGGCGTAATTATTCTAACTATTTTTCCCTTGCCTCGTGTGATTCATTGGCCCTGCATGCAGCATCTCTCCTCTGGTCGTTTTCATGTCTTTGCTTTCGTTGATGCATGGGTCTCTAGTAACCTTTCTCTGGCTAACTGTACTCGTCTTTGCTTCACTGTAGTATACTGATCATCTACATCTACCCCGTCTCCTCTTGAAAAGAGTGAGAACATTTTTCACGAAAACTGTTTTAAAAATTAAAATGGGGATTAAATGGAAAATTGAGTGAAAGTTACGTGAATATCTTCAGAATAGTGATTGAAATAAATGGCGATTTATTCTCTCTCTTTCACTCAATCTCTATCTCTTGGTCTCTCTCTTAACAAAGCCAGTGAAGTTCATGATGTTTTCTTGGTAACAAACAAATAACGTACATAATTCCTGTCTATTTTTCGTATAGCTCCGGCGTGAGTTATTTTCAATAAATTAATAATATGGCGGTTTGGTGTCATCGTGGTTCATTTAGATATATTCATTTAGATATATTCATTTTCTGCGTGATCAAGGAACTATCATATCATCATCATCTTATTGAACACTCACTTACCTGCACACATGCAACCTCTGGTCACATTGTGTCACACAACAGTGACCACACGATACAGCAAGCTACAAGTGAGCACGCTCGCAACAAACGAATCAATACCACAACACAATCAACTACCAGCACGATCATCCAAATAATCTACTAATATATAATTGTTTCTACTTTTGGCACAAGGCCATCAATCATCCCAGTGCATTTCTGGTACTTTATTTTATCGACCCCGTAAGGATGAAAGGCAAAGTTAAACTAGTCGGGATTTGAACTCAGACCGTAAAGGGACATAACTCTATGCTGCAAAGCATGGCGTCCGACCCTCTACCGATACTGGCAATCCACCGCCTTTATAATCTATAATATATAATGCTCTCGTGTTTTTGTACGTCACGCAAAGAGAGGTAACTCATCTGTTTCAGTATTTGAATATGAATACATACATATACATAAACATATACATTATACAAAATAATGATTACATACACACACATCTATGTGATGAGTGTGGAAGGAAGAGGACTGTGACAAACTATAGAAAACAGAGAACAGCGTTCGCTACACCTGTGTTACTCATACATATAAATGTATATACACACACACATACTCACACACATATGTGTGTGCATGTGATGGTTATTTTCTCTGAGTCTGTTTATGTGTATGATTGTGTAGATGTGTGTGTATGTAATAATTATTTTTAACTATCGTTCTTAGATTGGCTACACCTTTGTGAGTGTGTATGTGTATGTGAGTGTTTGTGTGTGAGTGTTTGTGTGGATGTGTTGTCCAAGGAGCCAAGTCTCTAACAATATCGAAATAAATTAGAATTATCAAGAATATAAAACGTCCGCAGTTGAAAGGTGTATACAAATACACATCTACCCTTTAGCACGGCACAGGGCCAGATAGCCGTTATATCTTAACTATAATAAAGTAAGGAGTGCGGGACTGCGTACGGTTTATTTCTTTTTATCCCGTTTGTAAAATAAGTTGGATTACTTTGAATAAATAATGAATGAATATTACATAATTTATGTACTAAATTTTTATTAAATTTAATATAAATGATTTTATTGCTTATTTAAAATTGACTTCTTTTCAAAATTTCAAATTTCTACACTTCTGGTATATCGCCGCCACGCCCACCACTTCAACTACCATATATATAGAAAGAGAGAGTGTGTGAGGAGAGAGATACAGATAGAGCGATTACGATTTTCAGCACGCTGACGCATATGTATATGTACATACATTTATATGTATGAGTATATAACTATTATGAGTATATAACTATAATCGCGCAAACACAAACTTATAAAACTTATACACGCTCAAGAACATACATTCACACAAATACACATATTTTCACACACATACATTTAAACAAACACACACATACAAACATGATAGCAGCGTTCGATGAATTGGAAATGGGAGGGTAAAACAAGTATAACGTTCTACTTATTTATTAACAACACAGTTTAACTCTTTTTTTAAAACTCATTTGTATAAACATCTAAACTATAATAAAGTAAGGTCTGCGGGACTGCGTACGGTTTATTTCTTTTAATCCAGTTAGTAAAATAAGTTGGATTACTTTGAATAAATAATGAATGAATATTACGTAATTTACGCCCTAAATTTCGAAACTAAATTTCGTAACTATAAATAATTTAAAATTGACTTCTTTTCAAATTTTCATTCACATTTCTACACTTCCGGTGTATCGTTGCCACCACCACCACTTCAACTACCATATATATAGAAAGAGAGAGTGTGTGATGAGAGAGATAGAGAGATTATGATTTTCTACACGCTGACGCGTATGAGTGTGCACATACATACAACTATATGTTTGAGTATATAACTATTATGAGTATATAAGTATAATCGCGCAAACACAAACTTATAAAAATAGACGCTCACGGACATTCACGCAAATACACATACTTTCACACATACTTTCACACAAACATACACACATTTACATAAACACACACACATACATTCATGATAGCAGCGTTCGGTGAATTGGAAAACAAGTATAACGTTTTATTTATTCATTAACTCTTTATTTATTTATTAACTCTTTTTTTAAAAACTCATTTAATATAATGGTTACAGAACGAAAACACTAACAAATATAATTGTTTCTACTTTTGGCACAAGGCCAGCAATTATCCCAGTGTATTACTGGTACTTTATTTTATCGGCCCCGTAAGGATGAAAGGCAAAGTTAACCTCGACGGGATTTGAACTCAGACCGTAAAGAACGTAACTATGTTGTAAAGTATGGCGTCCGACCTTCTACTGATACTGCCTATTCAATATAATATATACAAATGAAAGGGAAAGGAAAAAAAACGAGAAAAATACACAAGCAGGTAATACACACATCTTAGACCACATAGAACAAAATGCAGGCGAAAGAGTGGACAAACGAGCCACTAGCAGAGCAAAATATAGCAATATAGCGAGGAGCACTGGGAAACCTCTCTAATAATTTCTGAGGAAGCCAGCACGCTCGCAGCGTTACCTGGGGTGATGGCGACGCTGAGGTACTGGAACAACCAAGTGCCCTCACAAGCATCACCAGTTACCTCTGTTTGGTGAACCACCAGTGAAGATAAGAACATCACTGTCAGTAGCCCGACTCCCCCAAACGTCTCGAACGCCACAGGCTGGATAATGTAGTTAGCGGAGAGAACACGGTATTTTAGGATGTTGTTCCGTTCAGCTGCGGAAGCTGTAGCTCTCGCCCTTACCGCTGTATCCAGGATATGGGAAGAAGCAAAAGAGTCACTAACTGTGACGTCCCAGGTAAGACACCTGCCTCTTGACCAGGAGCACAGAGTAAGACCGTCAAGTCTTTTCCCATCAATTCAGGACAACCCAGACGGTTCCAAAATTGAGGGGATGTTTGCTCGGGCCAAAGTTCTTAAGTGGTAATAGGACAGTGTGTGTATGTGCGCGCGCGTGATTTTGTCGGCGTTCTTAAATTAGAGACACGTGTATGTGTCACTGTTTTTAAATTATACATATATATATATGTGTATCCCTTTCCTTCCTTTTACACACACATACATTCACACAAACACACATACATATCGCGTGATGGACGGGTGGACAGAAGTCCCTCAAATTTATATACATGTGAAAGGAGTTCTAATGAAGAAGTTCGAGAAATGTAAGTATCTTGGAACCGTGTTCATGAGTGATGGAAGGCAGGGGGCTTAATTAAGTGCAAGAATTGCAAAAGCTGATGCAGTAATGCGCCAGCCTCAGCATTCAGCAATCAGATGAAGGGGGGGGGGGGGGTAGGTGTAAAAGCCAAACTCGCTGTCTTCCTGGTATTCCTGCCAACTCTTACCGGGGATCATGACTCTTGAGTAATGACCAAAATAATACAATTGCAAATAAAAGCGGCAGAAATGGGATTCCTCCGAAGGGTCCTTGGAGTAACGTTACTCGATAAAGTGCATAGTTCAGGGACCAGAGAGTCACTCCTGGTAGAGCCGCTACTTCTCCGAATTGAGAGATCACAACTTCGATATTATGACCATGTGGCTAGAATGTCTCAGTAAAGAATCGCTGGACAGATTTTACAGGCAAAACCAACCGGCAAGAGACCCAGGGGTAGACTCTGAGCAAGATAGTTGGATAACAACCATGAGCTTGGCTGGTTACGCTTTAGGATCCAGCTGGATCAGTTAGAGATGTTTGCTACTGACAGACTTGCTGGAAGGAGTGTTTGAGAAGGACTCTGCCCCCACGACCCTCTCAGAAATAAGTGGGTGAAGAAGAAGATATTGTCAATTTACTTTTCAATTTACATATATCTATATGCATATATATTTGCGTATAATACCAATATGCACACTACATATGCTAGCAGAAAACCACATGAAGGGCGGTTTGGAACGAAAACACTGACAAATATAATATATACAAAGGAAAGGGAAAAAGAAAAAAAGAAAGAGCCAAAAATACACAAACACGTAATACACACATCTTAGACCACATAGCCCACATAGAACAAAATGCAGGCGAAAGGGCTGGACAAACGAGCCGCTACCAGAGCAAAAGATAACAATATAGCGAGGAGCACTGGGAAACCTCTCTATTAATTTTTGAGGAAGCCAGCACGCTTGCAGCGTTACCCGAGGTGATGGCGAGGCTGAGGTGCTGGAACAACCAAGTGCCCTCACGAGCATCACCAGTTACCTCTGTTTGTCGAGCCGCCAATGAAGATAAGAACCTCGCTGTCAGTAGCCCGACTCCCCCAAACATCTTGAACGTCACAGGCTGGATAATGTAGTTAACTGACAGAACGCGGTATTTTAGGATTTTGTTCTGTTCAGCTGTGGATGCTGTAGCTCTCGCCCTACCGCTGCATCCGGGATGTGGGAAGAAGCAAAAGAGTCACTAACTGTGACGTCCCAGGTAAGGCACCTGCCTCTTGACCAGGAGCACAGAGTAAGACCGTCAAGTCTTTTCCCATCTGGACAACCCAGACGGTTCCAAATTTGAGGGGATGTTTGCTCGGGCCAAAGCTCCTAAGTGTTAATAGGACAGTGAGTGTATGTGCGCGCGCGTGATTTTGTCGGCGTTCTTAAATTAGAGACATGTGTGTGTGTGTGTGTATGTGTGTGTGTGTATGTGTGTGGGGGGGGGGGCACTGATTGTAAGTTAGAGACATATATGTGTGTGTATCACTTTCCCTCCTTTTACATGCACATACATTCACACAAACACACATACACATTGTGTGATGGACGGGTGGACAGAAGTCCCTCAAATTTATATACATGTGAATGGAGTTCTACTGAAGCAGTTAGAGAAGTTCAAGAATCTCGGAGCCGTGTTCGTGAGTGATGGAAGGCAGGAGGCTGAATTAAGTGTAACAATTGCAAAAGCTGGTGCAGTAATGCGGCAGCTTCAGCATTCAGCAATCAGAAGAAGAGGGTAGGTGTAAAAGCCAAATTCGCTGTCTTCCTGGTATTCCTGATAGTTGAGAGATCACCACTCCGATATTATGAGCATGTGGTTAGAATGTCTCAGTAGAGAATCGCTGGACACATTTTACAGGCAAAATCAACCGGCAAGAGACCCAGAGATAGACCCCGAGCAAGATAGTTGGATAACATCCATGAGCTTGGCTGGTCACGCTTTGGGATCCAGCTGGATTAGCTGGAGATGTTTGAGAAGGACTCTGCCCCACGACCCTCTCAGAAATAAGTGGGCGAAGAAGAAGATATTATCAATTTACTTTTCAATTTACATATATATATTTGCGTATAATACCAATATGCACACTACATATGCCAGTAGAAAACCACCCGCGGGCGGTTGTTCTGCTAGTAATGTCTAATGTTGAACTATTTCATTTAAATGGTAGCGTTGTTTGAATCTGTTCTTTTTACAAACGTACCTATCATGTAAACATTATTACGGGGTCGATAAAATAAAGTACCAGTAATGCTCTGGTTAATTGCTGGCCTTATGCCAAACGTAGAAACAATTATTAATTTCAAGGGCGGTGGATTGGCAGCATCGGTAGAGGGTCGGACGAAATGCTTTGCAGCATAGTGTTACAGCCCGTTACGGTCTGAGTTCAAATCCCGCCGAGGTTAACTTTGCCTTTTATCCTTACAGGGTCGATAAAATAAAGTACCAGTAATGCACTGGGATAATTGCTGGCCTTGTGCCAAAAGTAGAAACAATTATTAATTTCAACAAAAACATTTTGGCTAAAAGCAGCAATAATAACAAATATGTTTGCTTCTATGCAGTTGCTTGACCTGTTGTAAATAGCAGCCAAATTTATTTTGGTCACATCTTGAATAGAGAAAGGACTCTTTGGGTTTAATGCCAAGATGTGACCTAAAGAACTTCTTTTCATTTTAGTATACTATATTTCTTTTCGGAACTGAAAGGGGGCGTGTTCCGAAAAGAAATATATATTTGTATTGAGAGATCCAAGTTTCAGTTTAACATTTTATTCGTAATCACACCTAACACGTGTTTCGTGAATCTATTATATATATATATAGCTCTGGTTTATCCAAACTATTGAGCCCTTTGCCACGAATTTCGAAGATTGTGTTTCGTTATTTCGTGAGCCGAAATTCCGATTCTCGATAATTTATTTGTATTTATCTCCAGTCTTTAGCTATTGACCAGTTAATTTTATTGATTTTTTAGTTGATCTTATTGACTGATAAATAGCTCATGTTAATTTTAACCCGTCTGTTGAGAACTCTAATTCGATATGTGATATTTTGTATTTTTACAAATATATACACTGCCGAATTCATTCGAATAATTTAAGGAAAGTGAAGAATAAGAGCTTATGGAGGATAAGTATCTGAAAGTGAGTTAAGTTTATATGAGCTGGAAAGCAAGTGTGATTTCATGTGTGGGCAACTGGTGAAAATTTCTGTTTTTGTATTTAGGCAGGTTTTTGGTGATTTAAGGTTTTGTAAAATCCAATATTTTTCACTTATGCAGAGTGTGCAGCTTCTTGTTCCTCTTGCATATTATTTAGATTGGTTCAAAATTGACCAATCCAATTTATATTGGATACCTTGGTCTTTCAAATCCCATATTCTGCTAGCCAGAGCTGTTTTGAATCTTTTTTCTGGATGTCGGAAAGATGCGACATGTGAGTAATAACGCGTTTTGAATTTGTTTTGTGTCATACACACATATCGTTCGCTGGTAGCTGGTTGGTTGTTGCTGATGGTTGTCACTTTAGCCGCATATACAATGGCTTTGGTGTTCCATTTACCTTGTAATGGGCATTCAATTTTGACTCTACAGGAGCAATTTTGATGTTCTCTGGGTGATTTCTTATTGATGATATAAGATTTAATAGGGGGACCGCAGGAGTAGCTAATTTTGACACAGTTTCTATTGAATTTATAATAGTATCTATGTGTTCTAGGGAAATGTTTATCTAAGAGCTCTAGGAATTTTTTGCCTACATTAGTTTTAACTGCTAGAGAGTAGGGGGTGTGAACCAGATTATTTTTCTTTTCCTATTATTATGTTTAAAAGAGTTAGTATTGTTGGGTATGTACTTAATCGGTTCGCTAAATCCGGTATTTTGAAGGGCTTTATTATAGTAGGGGGATGCCTTATTGAAAATAGCTTCTGAGGAAGAGAGGGTGGAGATCCTATATATATATATATATATATATATATATATATATATCACCTTGATCACCTTGACCGACCAGTCTGTCGGGCGCCCATCGGCGCCGCTGGTCACAGCACGTGCTATTTTAGCCATACGATGACGCCATCCCACTTGCTGGGTGGGCAGGCCGATATATATATATATATATATATATATATAAATCAGGAAAGAAGATTGACATGGTTTGCTATACAAAAAAAGGTTTTTAATCTCATTGCTGACAATTGTTTCTCTGAACTGGTATGTCTAGAGATCGCTATCCGCTTGTTTTCACGTTACTCGATCGCCAATACAAAATTATAACCAGTCAGTTCTGTTATTATTGTTCTAACTGAATGCCATTACTACTTCATATAGTAACCTGTATATTCCTTTCATGCCTGTATATCCTCTTCATTCTCGCTTGCTCCGAAGAACTGACTGGTTATAATTTTGTATTGGCGATCGAGTAACGTGAAAACAAGCGGATAACGATCTCTAGACCTACCAGTTCAGAGAAACAATTGTCAGCAATGAGATTAAAAACCTTTTTTTGTATAGCAAACCATGTCAATCTTCTTTCCTGATTTATTATTACTCCAAGTGTTTACAACATAGGAATTACAGCATACTCGCAACATCACTATGAAAACGTCTTGTTGAGTCAAACCAAGCCAAGCGTTGATATCATCCACTACCCGGAATACCATAACTGGACTACACCTAAGTGGACTGCATATAACTATTATTTGTTATCCCGTATATATATATATATATATATATATATATATATATATATATATATACACATACATACATACATATTAAGAAGCACAATATTCCCAAATAATGCATCAATACTTTTATTCCCATAGTTCAATTTTCTTTTACTAAAATATATTAAGAAGAAATTTAAGAAATTCTTACATAGGCTCCTATAAGTTTAAACTTAATCTTTTCTACAAATTCCTGGCCTGTAAATAATATAAAAATAATTATTGAAATACAATACATAATATTGATATATTTAAATATTAAATATTTAAATAAAAATGAGATCTACATTAAAATTACATTTTTCACATCAGTTTCCCTCTAATGGGTTTGTCTTTGTAAAGTACCATTGAGTAGAACTGGCATGAATAATGGTGTTTGGAATTATTTCTGGGCAAGAATGTCAAAGTAAATTGTAGAAGATTCCATCCTGATATAATTACTGGTAAAAAACGTTGATATGTCATATTCAGTTAAACTTAACTGAAAACCATATATAAATAACTAATTCTAACTTTAACTTGATAAACTCTAAACAAAAATAATATCAAAACATTAGTTTCAGTACAAATAATAACAGAAACATATCTATGGCTTAATGGACATTTTATATATTTCTACTTTGATTCCTACTTTGGACTATTGCTTTCTTCATGTTCACTCTAAACCAGAACATTTGGTTTATTTGAAACATTAATAAGATTCTTTAATCTCTTTATGAACTCAATACTACATTTATATAAAACACAGCTGACTTATCCCACATCAACAATAACACTTTATTAAAACATATGAATTAAACAAAAACATCTAATAATGTGGAAAATGCAATTTTAAAATAAAAGAAATGTAAAATTATAATGAAAATTATAAGAAATGAAATATAACTTACGTTGAAATTTCAATATTATAATTGCAACAAATAATATTGTTACAAATATAACAAAACTCCTACGCAGCTTCTGAAGTGATACCATTTTATCCAATGAAGAAAACTTTAGCTGAAAATAGTCATCAGATCTTTATTAAACCATATTATATCATTAAGAGAAAATGACATTGAAGATAACATAGTCCTTGACAACTTCCGCTGAAAATATACATTTAAAAGGAAGGTGACATTAAGCACTTTCTTTATACTTATATATATACATACATATATTCTCAGCGCTTCAAAAGCCAAAAATTCAGCTTCGTACATAATATATATTCTAGGAAAAAAACCAAATCATTAACATACAGAGCGGTAGCTGGCCCAGCAACAATTAGAAATTTGTGTTGGAGCTCTAAAATAGCGATACGTACATTCATATGAACATACGTATTGTATATTTAATAATATACTGTATGTTTATTTAAAATATTTTGAAGGCTATTTAAAATATTTTGAACACTATGAATTTATGGTAGACATCACTACAACAAATTTCTAATTGTTGCCTCCCGTACTTTAAAGTTGTTATCGGCTTTTCGCAACACTCCACCTAAGTGAACGAGAGCCGCAACAAAACGTCGAGGTAAGCACTAAAGTCCATTCAGCTATCCGGCCCGCCGCTGTCCGCGAAGAGCCGAGCGAAGTGATGCTGAAAAGCCGAACACATTTTCCCGGGATCGAGTAACATGCACCCGCTGTGGACCTCCCTGTCTATGAAGCCTATCTAAGTCGATTACACAAATCACAAATTTGTGGTCCGTGTAGTTGACTATCTTGAATTGTGGGCAACCTATGCTAGAACTATCTACTTCTTTCCAAAACACCCTATCTACGTACGATCTGGATGACCCATGAGGTTTATTCATGTCCACATTGGCACATTCGGGAAATCCAGTCGGTACCTGTCAGAAAGTTGGAAACGTCTGAACAGGTTTGCGAGGTTTAAAGAGCCACTAGCCTGAAAGCATCGCCTTTGCTTCTGTTCACGTCCAGCACCACCGGCTTACCTTCTGGGTCCAGGCCTTTCCGAAACAACAGTGCTACTCCGCCTCCCGATCCCGGCCGGCTTGAAGATGCGTACACATCGTAACCGTCGAAGACTGGTGCGAAGGCTTGTGCCTCGGAAATTCTTGCTGATGGCCACCACATCTATGTTTATTGACCTGAGGTCATTGAGCAGGTGGCCCTGCTTCCATGATGATACCAGGCTACGTGCATTTACACTGCCTATTCTGAGTAAGGCAATGTTGAAAAAGAGTGGGAAAATGGGGAAAGACCACTTCCCACAGTTCTTGTGGAGGAAGGACGGTTCTTCCGTCGTTCTGACTGGTTGTGGCCCTCTCCTGAATGATGTCTTTGTACATCCCCCTGGAAAGCGTTTGCTGGAAATCTTCGATGTCATTGAGGAATTTTTCTTTTAGGGTTGTATGGGTTTTCTGTGAGATAAGTGTTATTTATATGTGTGTAGGTGAACAATACTAATAATAATATGGACTAGGTGTCAAATTTTCATATATATATAGAGAGAGATAGATCGATAGATCGATCGATCGATCGATAGATAGATAGATAGATAGATAGATAGATAGATAGATAGATAGATAGATAGATAGATAGATAGATAGATAGATTTCTTTATTAGCCACAAGGGCGCAACAAGAAAAGGGGACAATACAAAGACATGCCGGGGATTTTACATACAGTCGTGTAAAAAATATAAAAACAAACACTTTCAACAATCGAAATCCCCAATAGGGGGGAGGCGCCACAAATGGGTTGTTTAATACCCCGTCGATAGAACAACCCTCAACTCCAGGAGCGTGTTGTGCAAGTGCTCCTTTCTTCCCTTTGCTCTCTTCCTCAACCTACAGGCTTATAAACAGAGAAGGCCCAATCACTCGGGCCATTTTCGCTTCATTCACCCACCTTTCAGTAAATTTACTGGGGTGCAGTGCCTCTCTCTCCACCCTGATTCTCCTTCTAAAGTGATACTTAAAGAAGGGAATCAATTGTTGTCCGCAGAGAAAGGCATCTGTCCTCAGTCCTCTCAACCTCGTCTACCATATAACTTCTTTCACCATAGCCACCGTACAGAGGAAAACCGCCTCTCTTTCGTTTTTGAAAGAGGCTGGCGGTTTGATCCTTACTATGGACTCGGCAGTCAACTGGATTTGTCCCATACGCGACAGCAGTTGTTCTGCATAGTTCCACAGGTCGCTTATGCCCGGGCAGTGTACAATTGCGTGCAGAACTGTTTCAATGTCCTGCGCACATCTTGGACACGTCCTCTTGGAAGGATCACTGCCAGGGCGTCCGTGCCTGTAGATCTTGTCACGAACCGGTAGAGCTCCTCGGTAGCACTGCCAGGCCAGGGACCTCTGGAAGTTGTCCATAGGTCCCGGGCGGAAAGTCCTACCAAACAGACTGGTGAGCTCATCGTCTTCGACGCCCAGAGTCTCTCCGAGCACGTCGTCGCCCTTGTAACGTACAATCCCTCTATAGAATGTCGAAGTGGAGTCTCCACTGATTGCTGCGCCCGCTTGCCAGAGGACTGTGAGCGCCTGAGCGCATTCAATGTGCCAGGCGCCCATCGTTTTCGGTCTTTTCTTCACCCAGGACTGCAGCTCCGTTAGCGAGACGAGCTGTGGGAAAGCCTGTCGCACAAACGGTGCCCACACCGGTTGGGGATCGGTGAGGAATACCTGGAGTTGCCGCAGCCTCAGCGCATGTTTTCGCATCATCAGCCACGGCATTCCCAGCCCTCCGTTGGAAGGGTGCTGACAGCAGACGGATCTCCTCACCAGCGGAGCCTGCTTCTTCCACAGAAATTGGAAGAGCATGCGTTCCATCTTGGCGAGGTGTTCACGGGGACAAGGCACGACAGTCAAGCGGTAGTAGATGACGGACGCTATGAAAGTGTTCGCCACCTCCGATCGACATTTCAAGGACAGTTTGCACTCTGCCCACTTCTGAGTGAGTGCAAACACCTTGGCCGTGACCTCGTTCCAGTTTTTCTCCAACTGGAGGTCTGGACCGAACCAGACCCCGAGCAATTTCACCGGTCCGTCCGTCTAGCGTCCAACGACGCTGTCGGATGTAATCGGTTTGCCTCTCCACGTACCGAGTTGCAAACCGACAGACTTGTCTGGGTTTAATTTTGCTCCCGTCAGCGTTTCATATTCTTTCAGTAAGTTGCCGATCACCCCGATTTCTGAGGTGCTCGACACCATTACCGTTACGTCGTCGGCATAAGCCGACGCCGCTTTGCGCAGTCCCGGTTCTAGGGGGATGCCCTGCAACAGCTCCAATTTCCGCAGTAGTGGCTCTAGAGTCAATACATACAGAATGGAGGAGAGAGGGCATCTCTGTCGAATGGAACGCGTGATTGCGAACGGCTCCGATAGGTAGCCATTCACCTTGACCCTCGAGCAGATGCTGGTGTGCATCGCCTCGATCCATCCTCTGAACATGGGACCGAAACCGGCCGCCTTGAGAACCGCTTCCAAGTATCGATGGTCGACCCTATCGAATGCCTTAGACTGATCCAAGTTGATCAGAGCCCCACCGAAGCCGGGTTTACTACCCACCCTCTCTATGATGTATCGCATGAAGTGGAGGTTGTCGTGTATGGACCTGGTCGGGATTGCACACGTTTGCGCTTTCCCCTTTGTATTTGTCCCCTTCTCGACAAGCGCCAGCCTCGTCGCTAGCACCTTCGCCAAAATTTTAAACTCTGTGTTGAGCAGAGTTATGGGCCTGAAGTTGTTAATTTCGTCCACCTTGTTCTCGTCTTTCCTGATCAGCGTTACTACGCCCTTGCCTGCAGAACTGGGAATTCTCCCGTTCTGCTGCCAATTGCAGTAGACGGCTTCGAGGACGCCAGAGAACAAGTGTGGCATGCCTATGTAAAATTCGTAGGATAGACCATCTAGACCGGGTGACTTGCGTTTCCCGCAGCGGCCCAGAGCGTCCCGTATCTCAGTGTCCGTGATCGGTCTTTCGCAGAACTCGGCTTCCGTGTTCGAGAGACGCGGCAGGCCGTCGAGGTATGAACTAAAGTCCATTGCCCCGTTCGGCTCACCGTCGTTCTGCTCAAACAGTCGCGCAAAGTGCCGCTGAAAGGCCGCGCACATTTGCTTGGGGTCAAGTAGCACGCGTCCGTTTTGGTCTTTCAAAGACTGAATCGTGGTTTTGTTGCCACTTTTTGCCTCCGCCACTCGGGCCCAGCTGACAGCTTTCGCTCCTTCGTTTCCTAGAGCACGTGTTTTGCTTCTGACCACGCAGCCTTCGTGTTTCGCATCGAAGAACTGGTCCAGTGCCATTCTCGACGCTAACACTCTAGCCGCGTTGCCACTTCTAAGTGCCTCCTCTACCTTGGCTACTAGTTCTCTTTCTATTCTGTTTTTCTCTAAGGCTAACTCTCTGCTATACCCTATCGATTCTATTCTAATTGCTTTCTTGAGAGAGTACCACCATCTTATGTTGACGATGGCTCCCGTTAACTGTTGCTTGACTAGTCTACTTATCCGTTCACTGTAAGCTTTACGTGCCAGCAACGACACGTTCAGCTTCCAGTATCCGGGACCCTGTCTATGTATTCTATCACGGTTGTCTAAGCAGACAATGTGCATTCGTGGACAGCTTAACATCTCCTTGTCCCTTTCTCTAATGAAGAACCTATCTAAATACGATCTAGATGTCCCACTGCGGTTTACCCACATCCACTGTGGTGCAGTCGGGAAATCCAGTCGATACCTATCGGCCAGTTGGAATTGGCCGATTAAAGTTTTGAGGCTGTTGCACCCCGCTCTACTGGGACATGCTCCCACATAGTCCCATCGTGCTTCTAGGATACCATTCCAGTCCCCCACTAAAAGTAAGGAGCAAGACGTTCCCAGAAAAGACTCTAGACGCTTAAAGAAGTGTGGCCGTGATTGCGATTGCCCGGTCGGGGCATAAACGGCCACCAGTCTGAAGGCTCCTCCTCCGATACTGTTCACGTCTAGGACTACCAGTCTACACTCCGGGTCCAAGTGTACTTGCTGTACTCCGACGTCCAGGTTCTTCCGAAACATAACAGCCACTCCACCTCCACCTCCTGGCTGACAGAGAGATGCGTTGATCTCAAAGTCGTCGAAGATGGGGGTTAGTTGCTGCCTGTTGTGGATCCTGGACTCGGTGATGGCTATCACATCCATACTGTGTGACCTAAGGTCGTTTAAAAGTTGGCCCTGTTTCCAGGGCATCCCTAGGCCACGCACATTCACGGTTCCAACTCGTAAACCAGCCATGTTGGTGAGGAAAAGTTGGAGAAAAAGGGCGAAAGGTGCACTTACCTTTTCGTTTCCTGGAGATCGGGTTGTTCAATCTCCATTTTGGTGCTGGATGGGGTGTTGGGTGGGGTGGGGAAACATTTAAACAGGACGCGGTTGATGGGTTTGTGGCAGGGGTTGCCCACGTCCTGTGAAAATTTAATTTTTAGGTCTTTATAGGTTTCCATAGAAACCCTTATAAGTTTAAGGTGTGGAGACGATTCTGCCTTGACGAAAGTTTCCCCTCCGTCTCCACCTTGGGGTTTTGGGAGATGACATCCATCAAACTCTTGTTGTTTGTGTTGATGTATGCGTATTGTTGTTTGTGTTTTTGTTGCGTTGTTTTAGTTTGTTGTTCGTCCGGGAGTTTTCTTTTTATGGTGGGTGCTTGTGTTTGGGGTGGTGTTGGTGCTGGTTTTGCTGATAGGGGGGTGTTTGACTGTGGTGTTGTTTGTGTTGTTGTTTGTGTCAGTGGTTGTGTGTTGGTAGTTTTGGGGGTTTTGTGATGTCTCTTTTTTTTGTTTTTTAGATTTCCGCGGTTCTCCCTCTTCTTCACTTAAAGAAGGAGAAGCAGCTTCATCCGTCGATGAATAATCATCGTCAGGTGTGGGGGGTAAGGGTATGTTGTGTGGTGATGGTGGTGTTTCGGTATGTGTGTTTGTGGTAGTGTTTGATGGAGTGGGATGGAGTGGGGATGTGTTCTTCAGGGTGTTGTCTCTGTTTTTTCTGTTGTTGTTGGTTGAATGTCTGTTTGTTTTGGTGTGGTTGCTCGTTTCGTCTGTCGTTGTACTTGTGGTGGTGGTGGTTGTTTTGGTGTTGGTGTTGGTAATAGCGTTTTTTTTATGATGTTGTTGTTGTGTGTTTGTGGACAAGAGGCTTTTAGGTGAGCTGTGCTACCACAGCGAAAGCAATGCAATTTTCGTCCTTCTACCGAAATGTTTATTTTGTTGTTATTATCAATAACGACTCTTTCGGGTATTTTGGAGATTCTCTCCGGTTTCATTTGCAACAGAATCTCCAAATCTGTGCCCGCCCACCTTTGTCGAATAGATTTTCGTATCGAAAGTATTATGTCTGTTTCTGGCTCTACGAAGCCAGCCAAGATCCACCAGATGTAAATGCTTGGAGGTATGTTTTTTATTTTTATTTTTTGTGTCCTTTTCCCCATGTATGTAGGGAAAAAGGTGTATGCTTTTGACACTATTGGTGTCACAGAGTTTTTTGGGGCGAGTGCCTCGCTTTTAAACAGTACGGAAACACTTCCGTAGTGTTTTCCTCGCTGGAGAAAATCGACATTTGCTAGAATTTCCTTGAAAGAATCTTCTATATCTGCTTGATTAACAAATGTCGGCTTTCTTGACGAATTTAACACAGTCCTAAAAGTGACTGATCGGCGGTTTGTGTTTTCCTTTATTTCAAGGGGTGAGTTAATTCTAAACCCACCTCTTTCTTCGAAAGTTACACATTTTCTCCCTTGCTGGAGCATATCTCTTGCGTTGGAGATATCAAGATTTATAAGATCTTGTTTCTTGTTCACTGTGTCAGCGAAAGACATTTTCTTTTTTTGTGTGGTGTTGCTGTTGATGATGTTGTTATCTTTATTGGAAATCTCAGTTCCTTGTCGAGGTGAAACTTTATGTGTAGATGTATCTGTAGAGTTGTTGATGTCTTTTTCATGTGTATGTATGTCAATGGGTTTTTTTGCTGTGTTTTCCTGTGTGTCATTGTTATTTTTTTCCGCGGTAGAAATTGTAAAATTTTCAAATGTTAATATATTTTTTTCTTTTGTGACAGTTGTATCTATGGCGACGTCCATAGTAGCAGAAGCAGATATAACGTTAATATCTGACACTTTCTCTCTGTTTTCACTATTAACGTTCTCCAGCGTTCTAGTGTTGCTCAAGTTATTTACTTTGTAAAATCTGATATTTTAAAACAAAATTTTAAAATAAAATTTTCGCCCCTACAGGGGCGAAAAATGGAATTACCACCCTGCTGACAATTCAGCTTGGGGGTTAATCTACAAAGTGTTGTGTTTTTTCAAACAATTAGATCGGTTTTTTGCATAGAAATTAACAAAAAAGCTTACCGGCGATGTTCCACACGTCAGACAGAAAGAGAAATAGATAGATATATTTCTTTATTAGCCACAGGGGCACAAACGAAGGGGACAAATACAAAGGGGGAAGTTTACATACAATAAAAACGTGTAAAATGTTATCACAAATGGAATTTAAAAAGTTAGTCGATTTTCCCCAATAGAGGGAGACAGTTTATATGGGTAACACATACCCCCGAAAAAAAAATGTGCAACCCTCATCTCCAGGAGTACGAAGAGTTTGTACTCCTTTCCTCTCCTCCTCCTTTTCCTCAACCTACAGGCTGATATAGAGAGAAGGCCCATTCACTCGGGCCATTCTCGCCACTTTCACCCACCTTTCATAAAACTTGCTGGGGTACAGCACCTCTCTCTCCATCCTGATTCTTCTTCCAAAGTGGTATTTGAAAAAAAGAATCAGTTGTTGGCCGGAGAGAAAGGTGTCTGACCTCAGCCCTTTCAACCTTGTCCACCATACAACCTCTTTCGCCATAGCTATCACACAAAGGAAAACTGCCTCTCCTTCGTTTTTGAAGGAGGGTGGCGGTTTGATCATGACAATGGACTCGGTGGTCAACTGGATTGGTCCCACCCGCGACAATAGTCGTTCTACATAGCCCCACAGGTCAGTGACGCCCGGGCAGTGTATGAATGCGTGCGCGAAGGTTTCTTCGTCTCGCACGCACCTCGGACAAATCTTTTTTGCAGGGTCCCAGACGTTCCCAGAAAAGTCTCTAGACGTTTGAAGAAGTCTGGCCGCGGTGTCCCGGATGGGGCATATGCGGCCACCAGCCTGAAGGCTCCACCTTCACTACCGTCAACGTCTAGGACCACCAGTCGACCCTCCGGGTCCAGATGTACCGTCTGTGTTACGAGGCCCAGGTGTTTCCGCAGCAAAACGGCAACTCCGCCCCCACCCCCGGTTGACAGAGAGATGCGTAGATCTCAAAGTCATCGAAGATGGGAGCCAGCTGTCGCTCGCCGTGGATCCTGGACTCGCCAATGGCTACCACATCCATACTGTGCGACCTGAGGTCGTTTAAGAGTTTGCCCTGTTACCAGGGCATCCCCAGGCCGCGTACGTTCACACATCCAACTCTTATATTGGCCATGTTGGTGCTGAAAAGTTAAAAGAGGAAAAGAGATCACTCACCCTTCGTCTTCTGGGAACCAGGCCGCACGATTTCCATGGGGTGTTGGAGGGGTTGTCTGGATGGGTGGTGGTTTCCGGCGGGGTGGGGACGCAGATGTTTGGTGGGGTGGGGGTGTCTGGGGTGGGGAGACATTTGAGAAGGACGCGGTTGAGTGGTTTCACGCAGGAATTCCCCACATCCTTCTCAAATGTTTCTTTTAGGGACCTATAAGTTTGTATAGGGACCCTAATCAGTTTTAGGTTCAGTTTTTTGCTATTTTTAATAGAGTGGGCGAAAGTTTTCCCTTCGGTGAAAACCGAAGGGTCGTTCGTGTTGGTCTCCATTAGTGTTTTGTTTTCAGTGTTTATGTAAGTGTAAGTGTAATTTTCTTGTGTTGTGTTTGTTTTTGTCTGTAGTTCTTGTGTGTGCTTTCGTTTTGTTGTAGGTATTTTGTTTTCAGGAGGTGGGGGTTTTGTTTGTGATGTTTTTGTTGTTTCTGTTGGTGGTTGTATGTTTGTGGTAGTGTTTGCTGGTTTTTTGCTTTTGTGATGTCTTTTCTTTCTTTTCGAGCGATTGGGTTCTCCCTCGTCTTCACTGGGTGATGGCGAGATAGCCTCATCTGTTGTATCGTCTGTATGATTGGGGAGGGGTATGTCTTGGGGAGCTGTTGTGTCTGTATGTAATTTTGCAGTGGTTTTAGGTGGAGTGGGGTTGGGTGGGACTGTGTTTTTTGTGGTTATTTTGTGTGTTGGTGTTGTTGTTGTTGTGGTGGTGGTGGTGGTTGTGTTGTTTTGATGGGTGTCGGCAGAAGAGCCTTTTTTGATTCATTAATTTAGGACAGGAAGCCCTCAGGTGACCCCTGCTAAAGCAATGGTAACATGAAGGCCGCCTACCCTCAACCGAAAAGTTTATGTAGGTGAGTCCGTCCAGGAGTACACGTTGTGGGATCATAGCTATTCGCTCTGGGCTCATTTGCACCAGAATTTCAATGCTAGTCCCATTGAATACATCTCTGGGGGACTTTCCTACTGACAGTATTCTGTCTTCATCAAAATTGATGAAGCCGCACAGTATCCACCATATGTTCACCTTTGGTGTGACACTTATGATTCTGATCTTTTGTGTCCTTTTTCCCATGTATGTAGGGAAAAAGGTGTACAGGTTGGATACAATTGGCGACACAGAGTAATTTTGGGTCGTCAATTGATCCTTCATGAGTACCGAAATACTCCCAAGTTTGCTTCTTTGAATGAATGCAATATCATTCATTGAATTTTTGAAAACCAGTTCAATTTCTTTCTGTGACAATTGGACTGGTTTTCGGGTAAACTATCGTTTTGAGAGCAGTATCCTTGCGAATTTCTACCGGAGAATTGATGCTGAAAGCACCATTTTTTTCGAAAGTGACATATCTCCTAGCGTCCTTTAAAAGTTGTTCAGCTTTTGTTATGTCGAGATATATCAATTCTCCTTCTTTTGAACTTTCTCTGCAAAGGAGATTTTTGGTTTCTTTGTGGAATCCGTATTGGTGGTGTTGTCATTATTGTTGTTATTGTTGTTGTTATTCCAGTTGTCACCGATGTTGGTATTATCCGTATTTTCCTTGGTGTTGTTGTTGTCTTTGATGCTGGTGTTATTGGTGTTGTCTTTATTTTTTTCTTTGTTATTGTTATCATTGTTGCTTTTATCATCATTATTGGTGTTGCTGTTATTTTTGTTGTCATTGAACTATTTGGTGTCATTTGTGTTGTTTGAATATGAATTCGTTTTTACATTTTCATTTTGTCTTTCCATCTCTTTCCATTCAAATGCTGTCTGCACTGATGTTAGGCCTCTGCCTCCCTGCTTACGTTTAAAGTAAAGGCGGTCTATGTCACTGTTGATGTGGAAGTTTCCGGTGTTGTTTAGTATTTTTCGAGTTCCAACATCAACTGCTCGGATTTCGTCTATCGTCCAATTGAGTATTCCAAACGTTGGTGTTAGGACAGGCACAGCAAATACATTGTGAGCCACTGTTTTGCGCAGAGTTCCGATGACCATATCTTTCTTAATCGGGTGTAGTATTCCCTGGTTACGCGTTCCTTATTACAGATACCATTATAGGATATGTTCTCATCTATTCCCAGGTATCTGTAGCAGTCCTCATCAGATATCGGTGAAACAGTTAGGCCATTGATGACAATGTTGCTAGATTGGGTTGTTGTTTTTCCCCGCTTTACAGTCCTATATGAACATTTATCTTGGCCAAACTCTATTCCTATATCCTTTGAGAACGTTGTAACCAGGTCAAGATTTTTCTTCATCCCATCCATGTTTTTGGCATAGAGTTTCAGATCATCCACAAAGAAATTATGGGTTCGGTTCTTTTTTCTGTCCTGTGAGCCAATGATGTATCCTTCACATTTCTTGAGCAGAAAGGACAAGGGGTTTAATGAAAGGATGAATGATATCACAGAGAGACTGTCCCCCTGAAATATACCCCTGCGATATTTTATTTTATCAGTGAAAATAGAGTCCTCCTTCTCTGTCTTTAACTTTAGGATAGTAGCCCAAGAAGAAGACAGCCTCTCTATGGCCCTGACAATAATGTCTGAGACTTTAGCAAGTTGGAGGGCCTCTATCATCCAAGAGTGGGGAACAGAATCGAAAGCTTTCCTGTAGCCATATTCCTCCTAAGTTGTCGCACCTTCGACATCGCAGTTTTGTTAATTAGGAGTTGTTCAGCACATTCCCAAACCCCTTTATTTCCAGCTGCTTGTTCATCTGTGATGATGTTATTATTTTCACAGTGATCTTGGAGGAATAGATTCAGGCAGGCTGTATAAATCTTATACATCAGGTTCTGATATGCAATGGGTCGGTAGTTTTTTGCCAAGTGGGTATCTTTGTTCTTGTGGACCAGTAATGTTTGTGCTAATGTCAACCATTCTGGTATAAGTGTATCTCCCTTAAGAACTTGTTGGTAAGATACCTCCGATAGAATATCAGTTTTTTGTACCAGTAGCCGACAGTCATGTCTCTTCCCTGTGTTTTCTTATCTTGGAGTTTTCCTATCACAGTCTCAAGGGTACTCTCACTTATGTCGTATGTTTTTGTTGCAGTGTAGGAGCAATAGTTCTTTCGCATTTCTTTTAGCCACACTGCATCTTGGTTGAAATTCTTCTTTTCACCCCATATTTTGCTCCAAAAGAAATCTGTCTTTCTCGGATGGGGCTTCAGTGACACTTATTATTTTGCCCTTCATATCTCTGTAGACTGATGTTTGGTTTCGTCTGAATCTTTTATTAAGCACTTTTCTCTCATCTACCTTCTTCAGGTATCGGCGTTTTTCGCTAACAGCTCTCAATTCTTGTTTGAGCGTGATCATCTTATATTGAAGAGTTCTGGTTCTACTGTTACCAAACAACGTCTCTATTTTATTTTTCACTCTTTGTTGGTGAGGAGTGAGGTTTTTTTGTGTTTGTTTGGATGTAAGGAGCATTGTTACATATCCAATGGTTTTTCGTAGGTCAGTAATCTTTTTTTCTATTTTAGTTATATATGATGATATTTTTGGTGGTGTTTTGTTCTTGTTAATATCTCTGCTATCACCAAGATAATGTTTCACTGTCGTTGCTAAGGCATATAAACAGTCGTTGATTTGCCAAAATGTTGGGGGTTTTATCAGTCGTAAATATTCATCCCCTATTTCGTCAATAACACATAATATTTCATTATTTGGCTTTTTATTAAATATTGTCGTTTTAATACGTTCAGCAACAGAAATGTTTATACATGAATTAATTTCTCTCTAGAAGATTTCGTTGAGGGAAATTTTCAATTGTTTATACTTTTGATTATTATTATCATTATCGATAGTATTCTCCACAATAGTCGAGGTAGACTCGGATGGTACACGTGGTGTCAAATTTCTTCGATTATTATTATTATCGATAGTGTTTTCCCCAGCATTCGAGGTAGACTTAGATGGTACACGTGGTGTTAAATTTCTTAGATTATTATTATTATTTCTTCGATTATTATTTTTATCGATAGTATTTTTCATAATACTTGAGGTAGACTTAGAGGGTTCACGTAGTATCAAACTTCTTACAGGCATAGTTGTTTCAAGGCACTGTTCGACCTGGCTGCTAGGAAGTCTAGTAGCATGGCGACCTGTAGCACATGTTGATTCCATGTTTGTTGTGTGAGACTTACAATTAATAATATTTATCTTATTTTTACGTTCAACATTGGCGTAATTGTTTCGCTGTGAAGTGATTTAGCTCTGGGTGTATTTCGTCCCAGTGTAGCTTCATTTTGTTCAATGGAAGATTTGTTTTTTGTCATTTTATAGCAATTAAATAACTCATCACTAAGTTCGCAACTCCAAGAGAAATGCGATTTATAATTTTCTGTAGCTACAACTGAATAAATTTTGTTTACCTTTCTCGTTTTTCTTCGGTACTCCACTGATGTTGTTGTTGTTGATGTTGTGTTCAGCCATGCTGTTTGTAGCAAATCCTTGTAAAGTGAATTATGTATTTAGTCGGATATCTCTACGAATTCGAATAAAAGGTGTCTTCAGAAGATATAGTTAGAAGAATATCCAGTTATTCAACATGACTGGCAGTTGTGGCATTACTGTCGGAGATAGTATTCATCTTAAATTTAATGAATCGTCTCCCATACCAAAATATGCGACTGATCGCGTTGACTGACTATTGTATGTATATGTATGTATGTATGTACGTATGTGTGTATGAATTTACTCAGCTTTGTACAAGCAAGTATTCGTAAGTTAGGTAGTTAGTGAGCTAATGAACACAACTACAAGAATATGGTCCGAACGTGGAGAGCCAAACTCCCACTGTTATCGCCTCTATCTCTCTCGCCCTCCCCATCTCTCCGTATGGTGAGCAAATATGATCCCACGTGCTGGCCTCCCCATAGCCCCGGCGGACAGGATGGAGAAGGCGTTTCCCCGGAGGATGGTAAGGGAAATGCGCTGGAAGAGCCATTCCAACTCGCGAGGCTCACACCTGCGGCTGGCCAGCTCAGCGCCTATGGTGGTGAGTAGAGAGGTAGCCCTAGGGCTAAGGACACCAGAAGTTTCTACTGCCAAGTATAGTTATAGCTGCACTTATCTACCAAACTAAAGAAGAATGCTCCGCTGGCTATCAAATAGGAGGTGAAATCCTATCAAATCTTAGCTATGCAGACGATCTGGCCATCATGAGTTACTCTAGAACTGATCTGCAAGACATTCTGAATGTACTGGTGAAACATTCGCAAGAGGCTGGCTTACGCATCATCATCTCCAAAACAAAGTGTATGACAACTGATGAAAACAATGTCAATCTACAACCAGCAAATTACTCAAGTTATAGAGTTTGTATATCTCAATCACAAACTCTCATCAAACAACAATGGAATGGTTGCTGCGCAATATCGCATCGCTCTAGGTTGGGCAGCTTTCAACAAGAACAAGGAAGTACTAACATCAAAATGAGTTTCCTATCATTTTAAGGCTAAGATCTTCGATACTTACATCCTACCAGTTGTGTTATATGGTCTTGACGGTGTTAAGTGGATGACAAGATCACTTCAGATGCTTTCTACATTCCAGAACCACATCATGAGACTTATAACTGACAAGCGGCTCAGCAACAGTATCTGTATCAGTGAGCTGCTCAACATTGCCAGACTTAGACCAATTACATCAATTGTCAAGTCGAGAGTACTCAAACTATACAGTCATATAAAAAGATCAACTCGTGGTGTGAGTAGGTTATGCCTGGAAGGATGGTGTGAGTAGGTTATGTCTGGAAGGAAGGTTGGCTGGTAAGAGAAACAGAGGCCGGCAGCGATGGCTTGATAATGTTGAATTATGGACTGGACTTGATCTTTGCTCTTTAAACTCTGCTGCTGGTGATCGAACTTTGTGGAGAAAAATATCTCATGTTGATGCGCAGTCTGCAACTGGCAGAGTTTAGCGTTAAAGTTGTGTGTGTGTGTGTGTGCGTGCGTGTAAAGTGGTCGTGTAGGTGTCACGACAAAAGACACCCAGTACACACTGTAAAGTGGTCATGCAGGTATCATGAAAAAACGTACCCAGTACCCACTGTAAAGTGTTAGTGTATGTGTCAAGACAAAAAGCATGCTAAACCTCTGTAAATGTGGTTAGGAAGAGCATCCAGACGTAGAAACCTAGCCGAAACCAGTTCAGTGTGAGCAAAACACGGTCCTCTGACCTGGATCTCTCACAGCGAGACAACATTTCCTACCCATTCTAGCGTGGAAAATGGACGTTAAAAGATGATGATGAAATGTGAACATAGTAAAGGTGAGTATCATTGTTTTCAATTTACTGGAAAATATGTCTAAATACTAAAAATGTATAAATCTATGTACTGTATATATGGAGGTGTGTGGCCTAGTGGTAAGTTTGTTGACTTCCAATCATAATGTCGTGAGTTCGATTCCTAGGTTATGTGTTGTGTTGTGTTCTTGAGCAAGATACTTCATTTCACGTTGCTCCAACATACTCAGCTATAAATGAGTAGGAGCAATAGCTGGGGGTTTAACTCAGCGATGGACTGGAGTCTTGTCCAGTGGGGAGTCTTGTACTCTGTCACTTCACGCCATGAAACCAGGATAAGCACTGAGCTGATGAACCTCTTGGCCTGAGACATATATATAAATGTATATGTTGACCATGGGTTACAAACACGTGACCTGCAGGTCTGTAAACTACATTTCTATGACTCGCCACAGGATAATTTGTGTGTCTAATGAAGGAAAATTTGAAAGGAAAAATTTGAAAGGAAAAATTTGAAAGGAAAAATTTCACAATGTATTTGTCTCACAACATTTTGTACAAATTTACATATCCCATACCTGCATACACACACACACACGCGCGCAGACACACACACAGACATGTGTATTTATTTTATATTTTAGATTAGCATTAAGTGAACCACCTGTTTAGCTTTTGTTCTTTTTATTTTCATTTATCCTCACATTTATCCATTGTGTTGTATGTCTACCTCAGTAGCAGTGTGAAAACACACACACACAAACACACACACACACACACACACACACACACACACTCTCTCTCTCTCTCTCTCTCTCTCTCTCTCTCTCTAACACATACCAGAATATAATAGATCCTGAACAAGTAATGCCAGTGCTTTGAAGCTTTTTGTGGGGAAAAGCCTTGCACTCGACCAATCCCACTCTCTGAGCATCGAAAACATTACTCAAAAAGGAGAACTGGTCAACATCATCGGATGCTTCCGAAGCCGCAGGTATTTGTTTCAGAGTTTCTCTCTCCTAGAAAGGTGTTGTGACAATAACTGGGGGCCTTTCACTCCCAGGTGAAAAAAACAAACAAACTACTATTTGGATGGCCGTTGACTCTGCCGAGTTCCTTCGCCCTTTGCCAGGTCTTGTATTTCATCCCGTAGGATGTCCAAATATCACCCTCCTCACCAAACAAGCTTGGTGGGTTGCCAGTTTAGTCGCCGTTGACCAGACCATGAGACATGTTGTACTGAGTTACATGTTACCAGTAGCACTCGAGTGCAACCTACATACATATATAGATACATACATGATGGCTGCATATATACACATGCATACGTGTATATACATATTTACACATTTTTGGATGGTCGTGGGGAGTTCTTCCGCCCTTTGTCAGGTTTTGTTTTTTGTCCTACAGGGTGTCTAAACTAACCCTCCTCACCAAGTAAACTTGGTGGGGTTGCCTGTTGAGTCATCGATGGCCCCTTGTCCTTTCTGCTCAAGAAATGTGAAGGATATATCATTGGCTCATAGGAGGACAGAAATACGAACTTAACCCATAATTTCTTTGTGGATGACCTGAAACACTATGCCAAGAATATAGATGGGTTGAAGAAAAATCTTGACCTGGTTACAACATTCTCAAAGGATATAGAAATGGAGTTTGGCCAAGATAAATGTTCATATATGACTGTGAAGCTGGGAAAAACTACAACCCAATCTAGCAACATTATCATCAATGGCCTAACTGTTTCACCGATATCTGATGAGGTCTGCTACAGAAACCTGGGGATAGATGAGAACATATCCTATAATGGTATCTGTAATAAGGAACGCGTGACCAGGGAATACTACACTCGAGTAAGAAAGATTTGGTCTTCGGAACTCTCTGCGCAAAACAAAACAGTGGCTCACAATGTATTTGCTGTGCCTGTCCTAACACCAACGTTTGGAATACTCAATTGGACGATAGACGAAATCCGAGCAGTTGATGTTGGAACTCGAAAAATACTAAACAACACCGGAAACTTCCCCATCAGCAGTGACATAGACCGCCTTTACTTTAAACGTAAGCAGGGAGGCAGAAGCCTAACATCAGTCCAGACAGCATTTGAATGTCGCATCATATCTCTCCGACAACATCTACGAACCTCGAAGCGTAGGAGCCCGTCTCTCGAGCAAGTCTATCTGCATGAAACAGATAAGATCATGAGAGTTGAGAAAGAACTCCTCGAGAGATATTCCCTGTGTGATAATCAAAATCTCACACCTAGGGAAGTCGCTCAGCAGTATCGCAGTGAATCCATGAATGAAAAACTGCATGCTTATCAGCAAAAAAATCATGCATTGATATGTTGCCAGGAAGCTCCAGAGTGAAAGTAATATAGATAAGGAAAGTAGTCTATCTTGGACCAACAACCTCTATATTGGCTCCAATTTGAAGGATACGCTTTTGCAATCCAAGAACAGGAAATTAACACGAAATACCTGATTCACAAATGAGATATGGATGCACGCAAAACACCTAGATGTGATAACAAGTGCAGACTCTGCAGAACTAACATCGAAGATATCATCACCCATGTCATAAGCAGCTGTCCAAAGATGTCATCGCGGTACTATCTACCTATGAGGCATGGTGTAGTGGCCAAAACACTGTACAATGCAATCCGTAAAAAAGATAGCCCCGATAATAAACACATTAAAAGCTACAGCAATGTGGAAGACATCCATGTACATAATATGAAAGAGTACTGGTGGTATGTTCCAGTAAAACCCCAATAACATGCAGGCATAAGAGACCAGATATTATGAAATTGATCAGAGAGAGAAAAGCATGTACAGTAGTGGAAATTAGCTGCCCAGCAGATGCCAATATAATATCAAAGATTAGCGAAAAGGAGAATATTATGCAGAACTGATGAGAAATCTGCAGATACTCCACCCTGATTATACCTTCAGATTTATGCCTGTGCTTATTGGGGCACTTGGGTATGCTAATAACTGCCTCAATACAAATCTTGAGAAGCTAGGTTTCACAGGAACAGAAAGAACACAACTAGTTAGGAAATTACAAGTACAATCCATTAATGGAACAGTAAAAATATGTAAAACATTCCAAAAATGTTGCATCTAATAACTGCATATACACATGCACACATACAACTCAAAACATATGTAGCGAATATTCCGGTTGTAACGGATAAGTGGATAGATGGAATTGTTGGTATGAAGGTTTCAAATCAAAGAATAATACCAGGATTGTGTTGTTACAATGTTTATTTTATCATAACAATATTCAATTTGAATATTGAATGATAAAATCTATAACATGAAATATTCGTACAATAAGTAGGTGGCTCTTCGAGCCACGTAAATACAAGTATCACAGAATACGATTATAATATAATTTGTATTGTATCTGAAAGATACAATGTGACAAACAGAAATGGTGCATGTAAAATGCAAACGGTGTGAACTTACTATGTGTGCGTGTGTGCGTATTAGTATATTTTCTTGTTTTAGCAGTAGTAGTAATCACTCAGTCAGGCGTGTAAGGCGTGTGAGAAATAGTGGACAGACGTTTTTCATGAAGGGAGATTTGATAGACGAGGTGAAATGTCCGTTCTTGTCTGTGGTAACACTTTTTCTGCCGGGGCGTAAACAACCCCTGTATTTATAACTGTTGAAGTTAGAAGGATAGATATATCCTCTGACCTTTGGTTAGAATCTCCCAAGGGGTTGGTCTGCCGGGCGTAAACAACTAACCACGGCTTGTCCCAGAGGCGGGAAAGCTCAGATTCGGTTTCGAATCTTCGCAGCTGTTATGCATACACATCCACACATAAAATAACATCCATATCTACTCATACATGCATACATAATCTACCTAGTTGATGTTGTGTAAATTCCAATGAGAGAGTATTGTGTCTATCTTACAAACCGATTCTCTCTCTATTGGGAAAAATGTTGTGAAATTATAAAACCAGAAGAACATACATACATACATATATGATGGCTGCCCCCTCGTTATCGAGTATGGCCATTGCACGAGGAGAAAGAAGAAAAAAAAAATAATAATAATAATAAATAAATAAAAAATAAATAAATAAAAATAATAAAAAAAATATATATATATACATATACATACACATATACACACACACACACTCACACACAAATATACACACACATACATTAATAACAATAATAATAATCATAACAATAATAATAACGACAACAACAATAATAATATACATATACATATATATATACACACACACGCACACACATAAGCATATCTACACACACACACACACGCGATAGCAACTAACAGCGCTGCGATCGAATGTGGCTTTTTAGCCCAGCCAATGATCTAAAATGTCTTGCACAGAGTCGGCAACCAAAACATTCACTGGGAATAGTCGGCTGTGGTTGGAGTTCGTGTACTTTTGCATGTCGCTTGAGCCCTCCTGCTGATTTACATTCTCTACCACATGTTTGGCAAGCATGATGAGTAGCATCTCCAACAGCAGCCTGGTAGTCAACCACTGGTCTCCCTTTATGACTTCGAAGATGACTTTCGAGTCCAGCTTTGCTTAGGCAGAGTCTCGCACAGACGTTGCATGTCAGCACCATAGGAGGACCCTCGCCGTCCGGAAGTGCAACAGCAATGCCCTTCCTCACATCCCGCTTTACTTTCTCGTATGCGATTCGAGATGCCTCAAAGGCAACTTTTCCCTCATATACAGTCTTTCTCCATTTATTACGATCAGCAGCAATATTCTCCCATGTATCAGCAGAGATGTTAGCGTCTTTCAGAGAGGCTTTCAAGGAATCCTTATACCTCTTTTTTGGTTTATGTGGCGGTAGTTTTCCTTTAACCAACTCTCCATAAAAGAGTTGTTTTGGTATTCTAGAATCGGAGTCGTTGCTTAAGCACAAGAGCTTCTATACTGTCACACATAGAGCTTTCCAAAATCTCGACATCACTGATGTGGTCCCTCCAGTGAACGCCATGGATCCGTCTGAGACACATCTGATGGAAACGCTCCAATTGCTTAAGGTGGTGTCGATATGTGACCCAGGTCTCGCAGGCATAAAGAAGACAAGAGAGCACACATGCCCTGTACACCTTTACCTTTGTCCTCCTGCATATATCTCGCCGACCCCAGAGTCGCCTTTCTAGCTTTCCGAAAGCATCACTTGCTTTCCTAATCCTAAGTGAGATTTCACTGTCAAGGTTGCTGTATCGATTGACAGTGCTTCCCAGGTAGACAAACTGATCAACCACTCCAAGTCGTTTGCCATACACATAGATGTTTGGTTCAGTGTACTGCTTACCAGGGGCAGGTTGGTACATGACGACGATTTTCTTGAGACTGACAGTCAGACCTAGGGCAGTGCAAGCGTCAGAAAATGTATTCAAAATGTGTTGCATATCACTCTCTGTGTGCGCTACAAGATCGCAATCATCTGCATACAAGAGGTCTCTTATGATTGATGTAAATACTTTTGTCTTCGCAGCAAAGCGCCTGATGTTAAATATGCTGCCTGAGGTTCGATATCGGATGTAAACACCATGCTCGTAATTCCTGAATGCAATACAGAAAACCATTGCAAAGTATATGGCAAACAGGGTCGGTGCTGGAATATCCCCCTGTTTCACTCCATTTTTTACTGAGATAGGCTCCGACATGTTACCCCCGACATTAACCCAAGCCTTCATGTCGTCATGGAAAGACCTAACTAAAGCAAGGAACTTATCAGGGCAACCAAGTTTCTGGAGAACCTTCCATAATGCATCTCTGTTAACAGTATCGAAAGCTTTTGTCAGATCGACAAAAACCTGATACAGATCCAAGCCTTGTTCCATGCACTTCTCCTGGAGCTGTCTAGCTGAGAAGATCATATCAGTAGTGCCGCGTCCAGCACGAAAACCAGATTGACTTTCAGGAAGAACACAATCTGCAATGTGTGTCAGCAGACGGTCCAGAAGCACCCTACATAAAACTTTCCCTACGACAGAAAGCAATGATATACCTCTGTAGTTCCCACAATCGTTCCTGTTACCCTTTCCCTTGTACAAGACCACCATTACTGCATCTCTCCAGTCCTCAGGTACGGATTCATTAGCCCATATCCTGCCAAACAAAGAGTGAAGATGTTGCAGGAGTCTCTCACCACCATATTGTAGGAGCTCAGCATGTATGCCATCCATACCTGGAGACCTTCCACTGTTCAGCTTCGAAATAGCCACTGCAACCTCCACAAGCGTCGGAGGTTCTGCGAGAGCTACTTTCACAGGACTTTCTGGAATGAGATTGAGGAAATCTTCACTGACGACAGACGGCTGATTCAAAAGATCATCAAAGTGTTCTCGCCACCTTCGTAGAATTCCTTGTGAGTCACGAAGAAGTTCTTTGCCATCCTTGCTGCGAAGCGGTGTCACCAGAGAAGAAGACGGTCCATAAACCTCACGCAAGAGACTGTACAACAGCTTTGTGTTATTGGAATCAGACGCAGTTTGTATCTCACCAGCCTTCTCACTCCACCACTGATCCTTCATCTGAGAAAGACTCCGCCTAACATGTGATTTTACATCCCTGAGTTCCTCATGCAACGTATTCCTCTCCTGTGGTTTTGCCGTCAAGTAGCGTGACAGAGCACGCCTCTTATCAGCCAACAAGTCTTCTATATGTACATCATTCTCATCAAACCAGTCCTGATGTTTCCTCTGCGCCAATCCCAGAACACGCCTGCCTACATCATAAACCGACTTTTTAAGGGTCGGCCAATCCTCACCAAGATCTGCAGCCTGCATCTCTTCTTCCAATGTCCTCTTCACATTTTTATCCTTAAGACGAGCAGCATTCAATCTTTTGGGCAGGGCAACACCAGGAGCCCGGATTTTACGTTTAGTGATTAGTTTCACTTTTGCGCGTACCAGGCGGTGGTCCGTCCAGCACTCAGCTCCACGAAGAACACGAACACACTGCACATCCTGTCTGTCACGCATCCTGACTAGGACGTAGTCCAAAAGATGCCATTCCTTAGATGCAGGATGCATCCATGTGGTCTTGAATTTGTTCTTTTGTTGGAACATGGTGTTGGTAACACACAGATCCAGCTCCTCACACATCTGCAGCAGGAGCATACCATTGCTGTTACACTTTCCCACCCCATGCTTTCCGATTACATTCCATATGTTAAAATCCCTACCCACTCTAGCATTAAAGTCACCAAGCACGATGACTTTGTCTGCCTGAGGGATATTTCTTAAAACACCTTTCAAAGCATGGTAAAAGGACACCTTTTCCTCATCGACAGAACTCATAGTTGGAGTATACACACTCACCAGGGTAGCATATCTTCCCTTGTCCAGCGGAACTCTCATGGACATAAGACGCTCACTAATCCCTACTGGGAATTCTTCTAATTTGTTCACAAGCACAGTCTTAACAGCAAATCCTACCCCAGCCTCTCTTCTGGTTCCTTCATCTCTTCCTTTCCAGAAGAATGTATATTCTCCACAAAATTCCGTAAGATGACCATCTCCAGCTAGCCTCGTCTCAGATAAAGCCAAGATGTCAAGATCGTAACGTCGAAGCTCCTTTGCAACAAGAGCGGTCCTTCGTTCAGGACGCCCCAAGGAATCCCTGTCAAGCAGCGTCCGTACGTTCCAGCAGCCAAGACTAAATGCCTTGTTTGGCTCTATTACAATGGCACGATGACGAGCGGGCCCAGGCTGTGATAACCTGGGGCCCCTGCCCTTATTGCCAATGATCTTTTTTGTTCCAGAACCTAAATTGCCAATTATCTCTTTTATATTGTTCTGGAACATCATTGAATTGGAAAAAAAAACAAAAAGTAATAATAATAGTAATAATAATAATAATAATAATAATAGTACACTATTAATAATTATTAATGCACTCGTGCAATGCCTGTGCGTGACGAATATTTTTAAAGTGAGGAAAGACTGTGCACTGAGCTAATCCCACTCTCTGAGCGACAGTAGCTATAATCCGAAAAGAAGAAAAGATCAACATCATCGGTAACTACTGAGCCGCAGGTTTTATGTCGGAGTTAACCCAGTTTCCTGAGATGCCTTCTCCTAGAAGAATGCCCTGACAGGGGCTAGGAGTTCTTCACTGCGAGTGGTTTAACTGCGCGATCGGGCATCCAGCCCGATTATTTCTATGTCCCCGTGCAAAAAAAAAAAAAGAAAAAAAAAATCACTTATTGACACTTATACGTACGACACACACGCGCGCATACATATGCGCGCACACAGCAACACTCATACATACAAACAAACACACACACGCTACTCTACTCACTTACACACACACACACACATATATATATATATATATATTACCGTCATTACTGATACAAGATTACAAGATTATGTCAACTGTTGACTTTCAAGAGTTTGTATAGTTGAAGCCGATCGTATTACAGTCCAATATTATTATAATTGCTTTACAGCATAGAGTCACGGCCCTCCACGCTCTGAGCTCAAATCCCGCTGAGGTCAACCTTGCCTTTCATCCCCACGGAGTCAACAAAAGAGAGTACCAGTAATACGCTGAGACAGTCGCTGGATCCGTGCCAAAAGCAGAAAAATTATTATTAAAGTTGTTTTCTTAAGGCCCGGTCGCTGATGATGGTGATGGCGGCGGCGGTAGTGGTGGTGGTGGCAGTTGATGTTGTTGTTGTGTTGTGTGCGTGTGTGTGTGTGTTTTGTTATTTTGAGTTTTTTTGTTTTTTTTCTCCTTTTTTTTCCCTTCCCTTTCTTTTTTTTTTAATCTTTTGATGCCGCTGTTGTTGTTGTTGTTGTTGTAAATGTTCATTTCAATTCATTCTGAAGCTGTTGTTGCTGTAAACATTAGTGCCGGTGTTGTTGGTTGTTGTTGTAGATGTTGGGGTTGAAATCTGGTCGTTTGACTGAGTGATGTATATACACACATATACATATATATATATATAATCCATTCATTTCATTTATTGATTTATTGATAATTTATCTGAGTGTCCCGAATCTTCCATATCGAACTTATCGGTTATTTGGTTGATTGTAGACATATTCTACGTGTGACGGTATTTAACGATAGTTATAGCTCTAATTTATTTGAATTATAGAGCCCTCTGCCGCTCATCTCGAATTTTGTTTATCGTTAACTTGTGCGCCGATTTTTCGATACTCGATTATTCTACTATAATCACATTCAACAGAGAGTAGAGAGTTTGACAACAGGTCGATGACTTTAGTCTAGATAGGGTAATGACATGTGATGGTGGGGAGAGAGTGTAGAAGTTATTGTGGTGGTGGGGGACAGTGAGGTGTATCTAGTTCATTTGACCGTTTTCTTCTCTTTGCAAAATTTGAATTTTAACCATGTTATATTGAGATGTAAGTAAATGTAAAATGTAAAATATAAATAAGGATTGCTCTGCTAAAATATACAAAAATATTTGTGTAACTTCCACAAAATTCTGTCGTGACATTCCCGAGTCCAGTGACCAACAAATTGTTGTATTTTGATGTTTCAGGATACAAAATTAATTAAAAACTTACCTCACGAAAAGACAGCGTGTGTTGTCCTATCTATAAGCTCCCTCACATACATATATACATACATACATACATACATACATACATACATACATACATACATACATACATACATACATACATACATGGTGGCTGCCAACTCGTTTTCGAGTACGGCCACTACTTTATATCCATGTGGGAGAACCCCTACCGATGCACTGAACGAGTGTGACTTTTTAGTCCAGCCAGCGACTTGAAAACTCTGGTACAAACACTACACTTGTGACAATTATTGACACATAGTGCTGGGCCCATGGTACCATGTGACGACAAGTGCAGAGAGATCTCCAGATATAAAGCAATGCCTGTGCCGTGAAGCTTTTATAGTGAGCAAAGGCACTGCACAAAGCCAGTCCCACTCTCTTAACCAAGATGATATTTACCAAAAAGAAGAACAAGTCAACATCATTGGATACCATCAGGGTTGCAGGTGTTATATCAGAGTTTTCCTTCTCCTAGAATTCTGCCTTGACAAAGGCTAAGGGGTCATACATACATACATACATACATACATACATACATACATACATACATACATACATACATACATACATACAAGGCATGCACAGTAGTGGAAGTCAGTTGCCCAGAAGACGTTAATATAATACTAAAGATCAGTGAAAAGGAGAATATTTATGCTGATCTAAAGAGGAATCTGCAGATACTCCACCCCGACCAAAACTTTTAGATTTATTCGAGTGATCATTGGGTCTCTGGGATATGTTACTGAACCAGAATGAGTATGGCTAACTGGGAAGTTGCAAGTACCGTCCATTAATGGAACAGTAAAAATATGTAAAATATTCTAAAAATTCAGTATGTAATAACTGCATATACACACACATAGATTCAGAAACATGCATGTATACAACTCAAAACATACAGATCCACACATGCAATAGCATCCGTATGTGCATATATATACACACGCATTTACCTAGTTGATATCTAAATTCCAATGAAAGAGTCTTGTTGCTCTGTTAGAAACCGTCTCTCTCTCTCTCTCTCTCTCTCTCTCTCTCTCTCTCTCTCTCTCTGTTGGTGAAAAGTTTATAAAATAATTGTTTCAACTTTTGGCACAAGGCCAGCAATCACCCAGTGCATTACTGGTACTTTATTTTATTGACCCCCGTAAAGATGAATGGCAAAGTTAACCTCGGCGGGATTTGAACTCAGAATGGAAAGGGGCGTAACTCTATGCGTCAAAGTATGGCTTCCGACCCTCTACTGATACTGCCAATCCACCGCCCTTTTATAAAATAATAAAACCAGAAGAGCATATATATATACATACATATACTTATACAAGTCTTCTTCCTCAACAGATTTCTTGCAGACATTGACTAACAGATGCCCATGATGAACATAAACTGCATCAAGGACACTAGTTTCGCAGAGCCTGTGTCATTCATAAATATTGCTCTTTCCTGACAAAGACATGAAAGAGGAGACTTATATAGGCATTTCTTTTTCGCTTGGTCGTAAGATTGTGAGTCACAGCCCTTTATTCCGTACATGTAAAAAGTACTTATCGTACATTTTTCTATCGTCCAGCTCACAAATAAATATCAAAGCTGGAACTAGTGTGTAGCACTTTAGAAACGATTCTAACAACATCAGTTCGATCTTTCTCATGATGTATGAGGTACATCTTTTTAACAACAGTCAGTAGAAACAGCAGTCCTTATGATCACTTTCAGAGGCATCCAAGACTGGTTGGGACAAAGAGTAGGTATCCTTAAACCGTAGACAAGGCCTGAATTCTTACAACAGTGTAGATTCCCCTAATGATAAGTGATATGGTTAAGTCTAGTCAATTGTCTGAACTTGAGTCACCATAAAATCATCTCAGTTTGCTCGCTACTCAGGCAGGAGGACAGTGTGAGCGTTTCTACACACTAATTCCACTACTACAAATAAAGTACTATGTTAGTAGGTAAAATGCAGAAAAATGTTAAAACTGGGGTTTCATTATATCTTCAGGTTTAGAAAGTATTCTTTAAGTTAGGTATTCCAAAAATAATGTCTGCTTGATTGTTGAATTGTTGAATATATTCTGTTCCAAACGGCTCTGATAGTTATTGCAATTGTTTTAATAAGGTTGTTCTTCACAGCAAGTTTACAAACTATGTTTGCAACCATGTCAAATGATAGACATAACATTTTGTTGAACTGTAATCTCCTTTAGTCTGGGCGACTTGGGGAAATGTCTAGAAACAATAGGTAACGATTACCAATTTAACATTTGGTGTGGTTCCACACTTTTGAGATGTGCATTGGCAAATGCTCAGTGCATCATCGATCACTTTCTTTCTGCAGCCAAAACTTTTACCTCGCCGTTAGCATGCAAAAGACGGTGTTGATTCACAATTCAAGCACTGATGTAATATCAGTTACTTAATCATTGGTTCTGATCGATAACACAGGCCACTGCAAAACACTTTTACTTTTCTTAAGTTTGTTATAAACTGTAATTTCAATATATTGCTATGATTAGCTAAATTAAGGCTATTAAGATGAGTCTTTCATCGTTTGTGTTGCTATTGCAACTTGTCACGATATCAGCAATTTAGTATGAAACATGCGAGATTTAACATGTTTCAGTAGCGCTTAGCATGAATATTTTAGATTAGGCATTATACTAGTTCTTTAGCATTTTATTTTAACGAGTTCTACACTTTGCCATATTGATTGCATTATCCTCCAACACTCCCTGGTTCTTATTTCCATCACTGGCTCTATTCTCATCCGCTGCAATTCATTGTGTGTTATCCTCTTTCTCAGCAATATCCACTCATCAACCTTACCATTCTCAATTTTTTGCTCTTTCCATCCTTTTCTGCTGCTCCGTATTCAGAGTAATGAAAGTATTTCTCCCATATCTCGCTCCTATATATTCATAGTATTTCTCACACACACTGCTTACATCTTTCTCTTCAGTTTCAATGACACTTCTCCCCTCATTAACACACCACTCAGTTCCCAGAACTTCTTCTGATTACTGTGCATGGGTTCCTCATTAACAAATCTTAAAATGTACAGCAAATTAACAGATTTACAAATCAAAATCCATTTAGTGCACCAAATTCTAATTGACAATTTCTACATACAAAGTTTAAAGCAAAAAATACAAACTTTTTCTCATTATCAAGCTGGTATTTGGAACATAACATAACAAAGGTTTTTTTTCATAAAACTATGATGAAAGAGTTTTTTTAGATAAATTTAAACACTTTAAAACAGTTTTATATTGTAGAACCAGTTTCAGATAGTTTGGTATCAAACTATATTTCACTGGAAAGGTTACATTTAAAAAACACTGGTCAACAAAATTGAATGTATTATACTCATTATGAATGCAAACCAACTTTTTTAGACTAATTTTTCATGCTGATTTCTTAATTTCACTCATTTGTATTCAGCACGTATCAGTTTTTCAGTAGATACATGCAAATATTTACATATTTGTATATATGAAATCATTAACGTAATAAATAAGGACATATTATTTTTAGAAAGTGAATGGGTTTATTGAGTTAAAAATCATCACTATCATTCTACAAAGAGTGAATACACAAAAAATGGGTCAGACAAAACAGACAAAGTTAGAACAACAGAGTAGGAAAGATTGTGATTTGGATTTCCTGCGGTGTTCCTGATCTGGTTGATCACGGTAAAGTGTCCAGCAGTAGTCAGCCAGCATACTGTCATTCCAGAAGCCTTGGTACCGTTTCTCCAAAGCACTAATGTCCTGGTGAAATCTTTCACCATGTTTATCAGACACTGCTCCAAGGTTATCTGCGAAGAAATCCAGATGGGTGACCAAGAAGTGAACTTTCAGTGACATGCGACAACCCATTGCTGAGTAACATTTCAGAAGATTCTTGATGCCATCTTTGTTGCCCTAGAAATTCTCACAGATCCAATTGAAAGCATGCCAGGTAGGCAGTTCCAGTTCATCCAGTGTTGTCTTGAAGTTGACATCTTTGAGTACTTCTCTAATTTGGGGTCCGACAAAGATACCCTTTTTCAATTTCGCCTGTGTGATTTTGGGAAACCCTTCTACAATATACTCAAACCCTCTGGCATTTCTCTTCCCTAGCGTCTTTACAAACCGTTTCATCAGTCCAAGCTTTATGTGCAAAGCAGGCAATAAGACATTACATGGATCTACAAGAGGTATATTCTTGACGCTAGACAGTTCTGGCTGGTATGATGTTCTTGTCTGCCAGTTTGATTCCGAATAATGTCTGTCAGTTGCCCGACTATCGAAGAAACAGTATTTTGTGAAACCTGACTGCATTCCCATTAACATTCCAATGACTTTTAAATCTCCACATATTTTCCATGAGTATCTTTCATAGGCAATGGCATGAAGTCAAAGTTCCATATTCTCATGATTCATGAAGATGAACGTTGTGTGTAATAGGAATGGAGGGCTTCAAATTACTATTATGGAGAAGTAGAGCTTTTAAACTTCGTTTTGAAGAGTCAATAAACAAATGCCACTCTGCAGGATCATGATTTTGAGATAAACATTCGAAAAGTCCATCAATGTTACTGCAAAAGCAAAGCGGGCCTTCAACAGAAAAACACGTTTGTAGAACCACATTTCTCTGCCGAAAATAAGTTATACGAACACCGTGCTCTAACAAATACTTCTCATTCAGTCTTGATGCCAACAGTTCTGCTTTATCTTTTGAGAAGGATAGGTCTCTGACAAGGTCATTCTGTTCAACTTGGGAAAATTTCTGAGGTTCAAAGCTATCGTCATCAGCCACGTAATCTTCCTCAGCAGCACTATCGTGACAGTCAGAATCATCATCTGATGTTTCAATACCATCATTTGGTGGAACTGGAATTGGCAGACTTCCATTGAGAGGCACAGATCTCATTGCAGAATCCAAATTGGGATACACAATTTTGTGTTTATTCTTCATAGAAAATCCTGTGACATTTACTTTGCAAAAATAACGGTCATTAAAATGGTCTTTCGGCTCCCTCCATATCATTGGAATGGCAAAAGGCATGGACTTCTTTTTATTGAACCTGTCACGTAAGCCATTTGAGCAAGCTGAGCAGATAAAATGTGGTGCCCATAACTTGTCCTGGTCTCCAAGAGGACAGTCAAAGTATAGCTTATAAATCTTCTTGATCTCTGGTGTTATTGTACGGTTTTGAGCTTTCACAATAAATTGTCCACAGATATAACAAAACACATCGGGACGATTTCTACACTGTCTTGACATTGTTATCACTGTAAAACAAGTAAGGAAATAGATACACACGGTTATACTTATATTGAATTTGAGATGATGAACTATTTCATCAGACCAATTATGACTGGATAATTTGAGATGTTGAAATACCTATTTCATCAGACAAAACTTGATTGGTTAATTTACTATGACGAAATATTGCATCTGAACTATGCAGCAATGAATAATGTAGTTTATTTTAAAGGTATGTTTCCATGATGTAAATGAAATACATGCATACGTATCATTAATTGGAATTTATATATCACTAGCTGACGTACCCAGCTTCGCCCGGGTAAACAGATGATAAGAGAAGACAGGTAAAAGAGAAAATGACTGTATTGGATGTTTGTCTGGTTACAGTATGAAGCGAGTCCGTGGTGTCTGTGTGATACAAAAACAGTAAAAATAATCTTCCAGATATACCAGATTCTTCGTTGTACCGTTTGTGCATAGTACATGGACAATTCTAGGTGCTCCCACCTAGAATAATGACCTCTGGGAGATGGTTCTTCTTCTGCCTGACGTGTATCATTGCATAGACCTGGTTGTTCCACGTTTCTCAAAAGGATGATGGAAGTTCTAATCTTTTATATTATATGTAGATATAGACATAGATAATTAATATAAAAGATGTCCGTCAATGTAAAAAAAAAGTCCATATTTACTTGAAATGGTTTATACATATGCCAAATTAATATGGATATGGATAACATGCTTATCTATAAGTGGTCAGCTCTAATAATAAAACAACAAATTACATGACACAAAAATGTATTCAGGAATTTCCAGGCTCTTAGCCACTGAGTAATAGACAGTCAATATTGCCCAGAGTTCAACTCGGGGAGGTGGCCTGGTTTGAACTCCAAATGGCGGATCCTTCTACTTCGAAAATAGAATCGTTTTTCAATATTACTCTAGCCCTGGCCGGCCATAGGAACCAAACGTTTTGCCAGATTCAGCATATGATGAGGTTTTATTACCACCGCTATCAGAAGCGATAAATTTGAAGGCAATTTATACCAATACTTGTTGGTTTTTATTGCTCATTATCGACAATAAATGACATTGAACAGAAATGATAACTCTGTCAAAGCTCACAATACTGATCAAAGGACACCAATGTCTGAAGCATTTACGTCGAATATTCATAGCAGTGAAGGCAATTTCTACCAATACTTGTTGGTATTTATTGCGCAACATAGCAGTGAAACCAATTTTTACCAATACTGTAATACTCTGTTAGTGGTATCAATTGCAAATTTTATACCATCAGGATCGCACACTCGAGATGCAGCAACATACAGTTGCCCATGGCTGAATTCTGGATCATTCAAGTAGACACCGACTCGCTTGAAAGTCTGACCCTGTGCCTTGTTGACAGTCATGGAGAAGGCCAAATGAATGGTATCAGATCTTCACTTGGTCTCAGCATTATCCTCGGAATGAGAACCGATTCCTCTCTGCCTGGGAGTTTAGCTTCTAAAACTCTTCCGTTAATCAATCTCTCAACAATCAATCTGGTACCATTGCAAAGACCCATTTTATGATTGATATTTCAATATAATCGGCATACCCTTTTTCAACCTTAAAATATGTGGGGGAAATCCGGGTATTTGAAGTGAATTCAGATACTCAGTCGGAACATCCATATTGTTCTGCTGATTAGGCTCCATTGCATCCGCACTGAGGGTCAACCATTCCTCTCCAGGAAACATTCTGGCTACTTGTGAATTTATTTCATCGACCGTTGCATTCGTATGAGTTAGAATAACGCGTTCCGATATCCAGGAGATATTCTGCCAAAAAGCATTCAAATTAGGGAACACCAGTCAATCAATGCTTGGCAGTCCAGTGGCATGACCAAATGGTCTGGGATTCTTACAGTCTGATTATTACCAACGTGTGGCAATTTATCGTTTCCCAACTGCATCAACCATATGTCTCAGCCTCTTTGTTTTGCCCGAACATACGAAGTCGTATATTATCGTGTAATCGCAAAACTCTGAAATGGCGCCACAACGGGGACTTTTTCAGACACGCATCGACAATTTGCGCTCTTTGAGCATTCCTAACAATTGGTAGCACCTGGCTGAAATCGCCACCAAGAACGATAGTCTTACCACTAAATGGCAGGTCACTACCGCAGATATCTCTCAAAGTTATGCCCAATGCCTCCAGCAAATATCTGTGTGCTTATTGGAGCCTCGTCCCAAATAATCAGAGACGTATTGCGTATAAGGCACGGGAATTCACTTTGTCCTGTAATGTTACAGACACTCAACTCATCCGGAGCCAATGGAGCCTTGAAGCATGAGTGGAAGGTCCTTCCACCACTCAGCAAAGTGGCAGCGATCCCACTGGTGGCCACAGGGAGAGCAATCTTCCTCTGAGCTCTGACTTCCGATAACATACTGTGGAAACAGAATGTCTTTCGGGTGCCTCCTGGAGCATCTATGAAATTGCTCATTAGTGGAAATCGAGAGGAGAACGCCATCGCCCAATTCTCTCTGAGATTGGGTCAACATTGGTATACGTTCATCCACAATACGTTGCTGTTCCAGTTGATCAAACTGGAATAGTTCCCTCCGATCGAGTGGCAACCGTCTAAGCTGCAATCTCATGTCCAATGGTAAGACACGTTGCCGCATTTCTTCATCAGGAATTGGCAAATTGAAATCTGTTAAACATTTGAAATGAACTTCAAGCACTTGCTCAATATTGAGCAAAACAGTAGCTTTCATCAAATTTTCATCATCGACCTGAAGATGATGCCTAAAATCATCAGCCATAATTCCCCAATGGCGTTCAAATAACTTTCTTGGATCGGCAGGATTGCAGAATCCTAGAATCGTGACAAACAACTGCCTTATTTGAGCTGGCATCTGTGTAGTTCGTGCAGCTTCCATGGCGTTATTCCATTCAGCGTCATCCTAAAGGAGTCCCAGATGCTGACACACAGCCTGGTATGTTTCATATTCCACGCCATTGATTGTTTTCAAATCAGCGAAGCTCTGTTTACCTCTCGAAAAATCATTATGCAACAGAATTCGGAGATAAAACACATCACCAGATGCTGGATGGACATTACAAACCCGTCCAATAGTCATGAATCTCAACTTTTGTTTTCTATCATTCCATTTCTTTCCCTTCTTATCCCACGTATAGCGCGAAGGGAAATCGCAGTAGAGTTGCCTTTGATCCGCGTTCAAAGCATGTTCCCTATTATGCTTGAACCACTCAGTCAATTCCGCCTTAGGAGGTGGTGCGTAAGCAATTCTTTCGACACATCTAGTGTCCTGAAAACAGAGCATTTACCTATTCTCTAAGTGAACCGTCAGTTTCTGAACGCTGGGTTTGCGTTCATTGAGATCAAAATCGAACAATCTCCAGCAAGCTTCGCTAGATCCAATCGAGCGAACATCCTGGAACCTGCCAACTTCATCTCCTTGGTTAGCTTCCTCATTCATGACATTGATCATTGCCCGATCATGACCTTTGTAAACATATTTGAATAGATATTTGCAAGCTTTCACTGAGCTACAAATTTCCACATTAATATGACAACAATATTTCATAATCAAATATGGATTGTATGGCACAACCCATTGATTTGTAACCTGTCGACCGTTTACATTTTCGACCAAACCGCCATCTGCAGGCGACCGTCTTCTGTATAAGGGATGAGCATCCTCATCGTTCCAAGAAGTGTTCGTGACAACAGATTTCGGAAAGTGCTTATTGCATTGGCCATTTTTCATGCAAGGCGCTTTCCGATTTGCCACTCCGCATTGGTTGTGCACCATTGATTTTACCACCAAAAGTGCATCCTTAATATCAGTCCATTCAGGATTGCATGTAACCGTTATAAACAAATCTGGCTTTCCAAACTTTCTGACAATAGCCATTGCATCCTGATAGCGGATGTTCATATATCTCGGGCCGCCGATGAACGACGATGGCAAAATGATGTGTCGACCAATTTGCTTGTAATTGGCATCATCGGCTGTTATCGCATCCTGTATATTATTATACAATTCAGCTCTGATATGTTGCTGATGTGTAGCTATATAATTTAGCCTTTGATTTTCGATCTTTGAGAATGCCATACAACAGTATTCCTGGAACAATCTGCTGGCTTGAAATAGTGCATTTCTCTGTTGATTCCTCTCGTTCAAATGGAACGCGTAAAAGTCGCGAATCGAATTATTGTGTCTATTGCCGCCTCCCTGTTGATGCTGATTCTCATGATCATCTAAATGAACAGACATGTTCCATCCATTTTCACCTTTTGGGAATAAAAGAACATAATGCAATGGATCGTATGCCTTATTTGACTTATTGATAGTCTTGAGACCACCATCTCTGTGATTAAGGACGATACCTCTCGATCCAGGCTTATCGTCCATCAACACAGCAACTTCATGAAATCCTTCAGGGGCATTATATCGCCGTTCGTGTTGATTCCATGGCACTGCGTCAGCCTTAATCACCAATGTTTGCTGCTGAACATTTTGCAGTTCAGCCACCAACATGAAATCCATAACATAAGGATTACACCGTCTAAGCCATGATTGCAAATCACGGATCAAATCACTTAACCTTTGCCGTTCAAGTTCAGTTATATTTCCCGGCAACTTCATTCAACCGATCCTGATATCCTCCTCCGATTCACTATAATCTGGATCGTTAACGTAAATTTGAGCGAATCGAGGCCTCTCTCCTGAGGTAACTTCTAAATTACCGATACAATGATACAAACGGCCTTGAATGACTACCTTCGGTGGCCATGCTCCACTCTCAAACATCTCACTAACTCTCTGCGAGGCTAAAGCTAATGAATTGTTAATTTGCTGCGAATATTTGCGCAGTAATCTACCTCGGTCTCCTTGATCACCCCACATACTTAGTATTTTAAACTCCGGTGACTCTTCATCATCCGGCATTCGCAAGGGTTCTAGTTGAACTGCTCCTTTATGACAGTACATTGTGGTCCACGTCTTTTCGTGCCTCCACAGCAATGCTCCACAATGTGGAAACTCTGCTCGTCCACCAATCTGAAAATGACACGGTTGCCATGATCCATTTTTAATATCATTCGTTCGCCTTCTAGCCTCTTTAATGGAATGAGGAGCACTTTGGCGACACATTCTCTAAACTTCTGTATTGCGCTGGCGCTGTTCAGCCAGCTCCTCTTCATCCATCGCAGCACGCCGTTTCTGCTGAATTCTGGCCATCTGCTGATGATGCTCAGCCAGTTCGTCTTCAACCATCGCAGCACGCCATCACTGCTTGGCTCCAGTGTTTCGTTGGCGTTGATCAGCCAGCTCCTCTTCATTCATGGCGGCACGTCTTCGCCTCTGAAGTTCGGCGTTCCGATGGCGCTGCTCGGTCGTTTTTCTTCATTCCTGGTTGCACGCCGTCGCCGCTGTAGTTGACTGTTTGATAAAGTCGAATTGCTTTTATTATCAGTATTCATTTCGAGCAAATGTCAAAAAATGACACAATAATAAATATAAAAGATGTCCGTCAATGTAAAAAAAAGGTCTCTATTTACTCCCTTCACAACTCTGTGTATGTTAGACTGACAGACAGATAAACTGCGTGACGATTGTGGAACGCCCCACGTACGCACACATACACGCATGGAAACGCGCACACGCATGCAAATTTACACACGCACCCGTGCACTTACACACACTTACACACACATCTTGATAGTTTTTACTTTCTGAGGAACGCTGCACCACGCACACACACTTAAACATACACACATGGTAATAGTTACAGCGTTCACTTTGCCTCTCTGTTTCTTACTCTCCCCTCTCACTCCCTCATTGGCATTATGCGTATTAATTTAAGTTTGGCGTAGTTGAGGTGGGCGGAGTCGTTCGAAACCTATGAACCAATGATAATCGAGAATTATGACACACGGAAAACTGTACGTGATGTCAAAAAACTAATTGTATATTTGAAATCAGCATTAAAAACTACACTAAGTACACCTTGACATATGCTTAATGAAAAATACTTGTTGACCAGTGAAATCAACAGTTAAAACACATTTATGTTAAGATATATTAACAATAACAAAATAACAATAAAAATACAATGAAAATTCCCCAATAGGGGTGATGACCACCCAGGGTTCACTCAGGTACCCCGCCAATCCTAAACGACCCGACACTTCGAGAGCACCCGGGAAGGGCACCCCTCTCAAATTCACCCACCTACAGGCGCATGATCAGAGTAGGCCCACTCACACGGGTCATTCTCGCCACATTCACCCACCTTTCAGCAAATGTCCTGGAGGGCAGCACTTCTCTCTACACCCTCACCTTCCTTTCCAAGTGAAACTTGAAAAAGTTGATGATAATAATGAACAAGAAAAACGGTTTCATTTGAACATCTATATTTTTAATAGGATGTTCAAATGAAATCGGCTTTCTTGTCTATTATTATTATTATATCATTGTTTTTAAAGGAGATTTGCCTACCCTCTTCAATGTATTCACAAGTTCCGCATCGAGGGTCCCCGCATTTCTTAACTTGTATTGTTTAATTGTCAGACGTAAATTCCACCTTGGTAAGCAGTATTTTTAGGTTCGCTGCTTGGCGTTTACTATATATTACCTATGAGTCTTTTATGAGTGCATTCATTTTAGGGGACTGTTGGAGAATCGGGAAATATTGTTTAGCGGCTTTCACAATGTTGAAGTTCCTTGGATTGTGAGTGACGACAAAAGTGTTAACTGTTTTTTTCCATTTTATTTTGTTGGTTTGTTTTTCTCAGTGTTGTCACTGGGATGTTCTGGGCTTTGGAGATGGTTGTGATGATGAGGTTCACCGGATATTCTTGTCTTTTAAGGAACTCTTTTAGTTCATATAACCTTTTCTTCCTGTAGTGTTGGGTGTGTCACTATGGTGCAAATGTACCTTGCCATATAAAAGGGAATGTTCCTTTTGGCATGTGAGGGACGTGCTGATCGGAAATTCATGTATTGGTGTGTCTCTGTTGGTTTGTAAAATAGGTCTGTTTTGATATTTTCCCCTTCTTTAATCATAAGGATATCCAGAAACGGTAGTTCCGTTTTATTACATTTCATGGTAAATTGTATTGCTTCGTGAGGCTTGTTTATGATGGAATGGAATCTGTGCAGGTCTTCTTGGCTTCTATTCTATAAGATGAAGCAATCGTCTAGGTAACGTTTCATAATGCGTTCAAAGAATGGAATGAACTGAATCTGGAAAAAGAAGCTTTCAAAAAAAGAAATCAAATGAAAAATATACCTTTTGAAATATACACATCCGGAGACATTCAGTAATGACCTTTGGTCTTTCACACTCACTATATGTATACATACATGTTTTCAAAAATTATTTGGCGACTCATTCTCCCTGAGGATTTTAGACTGAAGAACTGACCACTAATTGATTTTACGTATGTCTTTAACTCTCCTGCTCTGAGCCAGTGCTACAATAAAGCCAGAGTCCTGGTGTTTCTCCAACTCAAGGCTCATACAATAGTCCACTGCGATGATAAAAAGGTAGGAAGCCAATGTATCTCCCTGGAGCACTCCAGCCAGTATCTAAAAACTCCGTCATCCCATCAAGTGTAAGGACTTGGGCTTTGTTGTAGAGCAGTGATATCAGGTCCACTATCCTTTTGGGAATTCCATAAGCTTGTAAGATCTTCTTCAAGCAGTGACGGTCCACAGAATCAAAGGCCTTCCTAAAGTCAATGAAAACCATGACAAGAGGAAGGCTCTTTGCTCTAGCTCCCTCTAATATCCTCCTCAGCATCAGGATGTGACTGGTTGTTGATCTTCCCTCTCTGAAGCCGTTCTGGTTGTCCCTGATGTTCTTCTCCATCTCGGGTTGGATCCTGTTAAGAATCATCCTGTTGAGGGTCTTTGCCACAAGTGACGTCAGTGAGATCCCCCTGTAGTTGTTGGTGTTAGAGAGATCTCCCTTCTTTGGCACTGGGACGATGTTACTGATCCTCCACTGATTCGGGGCAACTCCTTTCTCCAGTGCCTGGTTACAGAACCCCAGGATGATATCATCAAAATCACACCTCTTCATCGCCTCTGATGCCACTCCATCTTCTCCATGAGCCTTGCATCTCCTTGATCTTCTTCTTGGCTCTCTGAAGCTCCTTTCTGGCGAAGGGTCCTGTCTCAATATCCAGTTCCTGAAACAGATGCCTGGTCTCCCCAGTGTTCTGGACTGTGGAGGGCGGCTCTCCTAGTAGGGTCCTGAAATGATCCAGCCATTTCCTCTTCTTATCCTCGGGCCCTGTTCCCTGGATCTGACTCCAACCCCCTCTCTTCTTCCCTGTGATCTCGTTGATGATCGTCCAGCTGATGATCGTCCAGCTCTCCTTACATTCAGATCTGTCAACCGCTCTCTCCACACTTCTGATCTTCTCTATCAGTGCTTCTTCTCTGGCCTCAGTGTAAGCGGTACACAGAACTTCCTTCATCACCTCCATATTCTCCTTCTTCTCCGTAGGATCAGCATGGAATTGGTCCTTGGCAGCTTTCAGGTGTTCTCTGGCTGCACGCACTTTTGGGTCTGCAGAGCTGACGTGCTTCCCCTTCTTCTCTCTCCTCGGCACCAGGGTCTCACTTGCTTCTGCCACTGCATTGGTGAAGTTCCCGTATCTCCTCGTCACACATCTCCTCAGTCCATCCAATCTCTCTCTCCTCTGCCTCTCCACACAGAGCACTGAACCTGTTCCTCACTTCTACTGTGTACCACTCCTGTAGCTTATCATCTTCCTTGAAATCTCCCCAGTCATAGATTGCTCTCCGGAGCTGAGCCTTCCTCTTTCTTAAGCTCACCCGGACATCACTCATAACAAGCCGGTGGTCACTGGCCTGTGTACTGAAGTAATAGTATGGTTCTGTGTTCAGAACACTATTCCGCCACTTTTCCCCTCACCAGAATGAAATCAATCTGGGACTTGGACAAGTGCATATCAGAGATGTAGGTCCACATCTTCCCCGGATGTTGTTATGTTGGTGTTGTTATGGAAGTACAAGCAAGGATCTTCACTGCTCTCCTTACTCAGATGTGCATTGAAGTCCCCCAGAACAAGCAGGATGTTATGAGCTGGTGTGGCGTTGACAGCTCTACACACTTCCTCATGGAACTCCTCTGCACTCACATCACTGTCTCCCACGGTTGAACTATAGGCTGAGATGACTGTCAGTCTTGGGTTTCCATTGGAGATCACCCTCAACACTCGCGGGGAGACAGGCATTACTTCCCTCACCAATATATTAGTTTTTGCATCGAACACAAAACCCACTCCTCCTACTGCAGCATTCGTTATGTTTCTCACTGCTGATGTGGTGATGAGCTGACTCCTCTTCCCAATCATCACACTCCTCACGGGCTCATCATGTAGGATCCTGTGTTCTTGGATCGCAAGTATCTGCATACCACTCTCCTCGAACAGATGACCCAACTCCTCTCTCTTCCCCAGCGTCCAAATAGTCCTCACATTCAGAGTGCCGATTTCAATGGTTCTTCTGCAGGACAAAACTGTATTCTTTATATTTGTCTCAGAGACAGTTGATCCATCATCCACTGGCCCTCCTTGTGGCTCTAAGCCAGCAGAGTCATAACGACCAGACTGCTCCTTGACAGTGTAGTTAGTGGCCCTAACCCTACTTCTGTTTAATACACTCTCCATGGTTCTTTTTAATGGCTGATAATACCTTACCAGCACCACTCGAATAGGGTAATTATTTAAACCATAAATGAGGCCCTAACAGGTACTACTACTCCGACACAGAGCAGACCTGGGAGTGATAACAACTAAGGGGTAACTCCACATTCCCCACACCTCCTGAACTCCCGCACTGGAGCCTTGCCACTGGATGCAGTTTAATGTCATACCCAGGAGTTAAAGTGAAAAAGATCTCAGATGCTGAATTTACTGACGACATAGTTCTGGTGACAAACACAGGGAAGGATGTAGAGGAGTTGATGCAAGAGGTGGAGACTGTGTCGATGAGTGTGGGACTGAGAATGAATGAGATTAAGACGAAGTATCTGGTAGAGAACATTAAGAAGCCAGAGAACATTATGAATGTAGGCGAGAAGTCGCTACTGTACGCTACTGTACGGGTCTAAGACTAGGACACTGACCAAGAAATTCACTCAGATGGTGGATGGGTGCTACACGAGAATGCTGAAGATGGCTCTGAACATTAATCGCTATACACTGAGGAT
>OZ024740.1:212902728-212920228 GCA_964016885.1 Eledone cirrhosa
TCCAGACGAAATGTCCTCAGAAGGTGGCCCTGAGTTTACAGCCTCAGCAGCCAGGGATTTCTTGAAAAACTGGAGTGTCCATCATCGACTCTCTTCAGTCACCTTCCCCCACAGCAACTGTTGGGCAGAAGTTGGTGTTAAAACTGTGAAACGTCTCGTTATAGACAACACGGGACCCAACGACGAGTTAGACACGGACTCACTGCAACGCACCATGCTGCAATACAGAAACACCCCAGACAGACACACCAAGTTATCCCCTGTGATGTTTGTCTTTGGTAGACCCATTAAGGATTTCATTCCAATCCTTCCCGGCCGCTACAAGCCTCATGACACCTGGCATGACACACTTGCCTTGAGAGAAGATGCCCTCAGAAACAGGCACATGAAGATTGCAGAACGCCTTTCTGAACACACCAGGCAATTGCCACCCCTTGTTATTGGAGATCTCGTGCGAATACAAAATCAAACAGGCCCTCAACCATTAAAATGGGACAAAACAGGCTGTGTGATTGAAGTTCGTCAGTTTGATCAGTATGTCATACACATGGATGAATCGGGCAGAGTGGCCCTTCGAAACTGGAAATGTTCTTCCACCGAAGGCACAGATCACCTTATCAGACGACTTACCCCATCGATCCCAACAAAGACAACAAGGTATGTCTTTCTTGCTCCGCCAACCATTTATTCTGGAGCCCCCTGCTTACAAAGGACACCACCAAAGATCCTCAAAATCCTACAGATCTACAAATGACACCATCACCCAACCTGACATCGCTTGACATCCAGCCATCGCCACCACGCCCAGCTATCCAGCCACCAGAGTTACATCCGGCAACGCTTCCCGGTAGCACTGCCAGGCCAGGGATTTTTGGAAGTTATCCATAGGCCCTGGGCTGAAAGTTCTCCGGAAGAGAGCAAACAGCTGATCTTCTTCGACGCCCAGGATCTCTCCGAGAACATCGTCGCTCTTCCCCTCCACTAGTCCTCTATAGAACGCCGAGGTGGATGTTCCACCGATACTGGTGCCCAGCTGGCAGAAGGGGGTGAGTGCCTGGAGACATTCCAGTTTCCAAGCGCTATCCCTCGGTCTTTTCCTGACCCAGGACTGCAGTTCCGTCAAGGAGACGAGCTGTGGGAAAACGTGCCTGGCAAACGGCGACCACACCTGTTCACCGTCAAGGAAGCACCAGAGATGTAGCAGCCGCAGCGCATGTTTGCGCATCATCAGCCTTGGCATGCCCAGTCCTCCATGCAATGGGTGTTGACAGCAGATGGATCGTCTGACCATGGGAGGGCGTCCCTTCCACAAAAAGCGGAAGAGGAGGCGCTCCATTTTGGTGAGAGTTGGGCCGGAGCAAGGGACGATGGATGCGATGTACGCATTCGCCACCTCCGCCCGGCCTTTCAGGGACAGCTTCCTCTCAGCCCATTTCTGGGTGAGGGAAGCCACCCTGCTCGTCAACTCGCTCCAGTTTTTCTCCATCTGGAGGTCTGGTCCGAACCAGACCCCGAGCAATTTAACCGGTCTATCCGTCCAATGCCCCACAACACTGTCGGACAACATGGACTTGTCTCTCCAGGTGCCGAGCTGTAAGCCCACCGACTTTTCCTGGTTTATCTTTGCTCCTGTCATCGCTTCGTATTCCTTGAGAGCGGTGCCGAGTATCTGGATGTGTCTGGTGCTCGACACCACCACCTGTTATTGACGACCGCTCCTGTCAATGCCCGCTTACCTAATATGCTAATCCGGTCTCTGTAGGCTTTGCGCGCCGGGATAGACGCGTTCAGCTTCCAGTAATCAGGTCCTTGTCTATGAAGTCTGTCTATGTCGATCTCACAGATCACAAATTTGTGGTCTGTGTAGTCGACTATTTTAAATTATGGACAACTTATACTATTTTTATCTAGTTCTCTGCAGAATACCCTATTGAGATACGATCTGGATGACCCGATGCGGTTTGTCTATATCTATATTGGCACATTCAGGTGATCCAGTCGATACCTGTCAGACAGTTCAAAACGTCTGAGCGGGTTGGTGAGGCTCTTGCACCCTCCTCTCCTATCCACTAGCCCCACACAATCCCAGCGTGCTTCCAAGATACCGTTCCAGTTGCCCACTAACACTAAAGAGCGGGACATTCCAAGAAAGATATCTAGATGTCTGAAGAAATCTGGCCGTCCTACCCCAGTTGGGGCGTAGACGGCTACTAGCCTGAAAGCATTGCCTTCGCTGCCGGTCATGTCCAGCACCACCGACTTACCTTCTGGGTCTAGGAAGATGGCCCGTGTGGTGAGATCCAAGCCACTCCGAAAAAGGATGGCAACCCCTCCCCCCGATCCTGGACGGCTGGGAGATGCGTATACATCGTAGCCGCCGAAGATCGGTGTGAAGGCTCGTGCTTTGGAGATTCTGGTCTTGCTGATGGCCACCACATCTATGTTTAGTGACCTGAAGTTGTTGAGCAGGTGTCCCTGCTTCCAAGATGACCTCAGGTCACGTGCATTTATACTGCCTATTCTAAGTACGGCCATGTTGGATGAGAAACGGGGCAAGTAAGAAAGGGTGACTTACCTTGATCGTGTGGTGAAGGGACAGTAGAACCGTCCCTTTCGCTGGTCATGGGTGTTTCCAAGAGGATGTCAGTGTATATCCTCCTGGTAACCGACCCTCTGAAGTCTCCAACTGTGTTGGAGAATTTTTGCTTTAAAGTTTTGTACTGTTCTATTTTGACATCAATGATGTTTATGTTTGTCGGGAGAGTTCTTGGTGTTGGAGGGGTGTAGTAGTTTTTTCCTGTGATGTCTGTGTGCTGCTTTATATATTGTATGAGTTCTTTATTTGCTGTTTATGGCTGTGTACGTTTTGGGGAGAGGGGTGATTTTGTTGCTGTTTTCTTCTTGTTGCTGTTTGGTGTGTGTGTTTTGTTGTGTTTGCGTTGGTGTTTTTGGTGATGCTGGTAGTGGTGTGGGTTGTTGTTGGTGGTGGTGCTTGTGGTGGTGATGGTGATGGTGTTGTTGCAAATCTCCTTACATCCTTTACCCCTCTTTGTGTGCCTTCGCTTTTGGAGGGTGAACCTAAGGGTTTTTTTTCTTTTTTGTGGCAGACCGTTTGCCACTTCACTCCCGCCTCAGACTCCATATCAGATTACATGACGTCTGGGAGGGGTATGTGCTCCACAGCTGTTGGTGGTGGTAGTGGAGCCCTCTCCAGCGATTTTTTTGCTGGTGCAGCTACTGGAAATGTAGCTACTGGTGTTGCCGCCACTGATGCTGCTGCTTTAGTTGTCCGTGGCCTTGGTACGGGTGCCACGGACGTTGCCCTCCTACTTACCGTGGAAGGGGCTTCTGCGTTTGTTGCCTGCCCTGCTCTTAGTAGCAGCGGACCAGGTATTGGAAGGAGAGGGGCCTTCTTCTTTGCTGTCTTCTGCAGGCAAAGGCCCTGAGGTGACCCTTTGATCCACAGAGATAACATTTTGGCCGTCTTCCTTCCACACTTATAGGGAGTTGGAGTCCTTCCTCAATGTCTATGATATCGGGGATAGCGTCGATACATTCCTGGTCAGTTTGTATAAGCATTTGCATGCCTATACCTGACTAGTTTTCTCTCCTTATTTTCTCTACTTGCAGCATGGTCGTCCTGTCCTCGATTCCAACAAGGACAGATGCGGCCAGCCAAGGTATGGGCACGTCAGGTGGGATCTGGGTCACTTTGACCTTCACAATTTTCTGCCCGCAGTAGGAGGACACCAAGACTATCTCCTCGCTCTTTAGGGTTTCCAAAAAGTGAGACTTCGCTTCTTGGGGTGGCGAAAAGTATGTCTACTGTGGCGTACTTTCTGCCTCGAGTGATGTGGGTTTTCATGCCCAGACGCACCCCAAGCCCTTTTGGATGAGCCTCCATGGCTCTCTCCACCCGATGTGACATTTTGCTTACGGTACGGTAAGTCACCGTCCGAAGCTGCTGGTCCTTGAAAAAAATCGGGTGGAGGTTTCAGGGAGACTCTATTGGCGTTTCTTGTCACCATGGCCCTTGTGACTGCCATCTCCTCCTCTGTGACTAACACTGTTTCGATATTTCGGGTGACACCTGCAAAAGAAGTGGTCCTTTTTTCAGCAGCACCACTATTGCTGCCGTTACTGGTCTTACTGGTGGTGCTGAGATCGCTGTGACAGGTATCGATGTCATTGTTGATGTTTTCATTGGTACTGTTGTTGTTGTTGTTGTTGTTTTCGTTGATACTGTTGTTGTTGTTACTGTTATTGTGGCTGTTGTTATTATTGTTGTTTTTGTTGATATTGTTCTTGCTATTATTGTTGTTGTGGCTGTTATTGTCATTGTTATTGTCGTTCTCGACCTTACCGTTGTTATTTTTGTTGTAGCTGCTGTTATTGATGGTGTTGTTGGTGGTGTTGTTTGTGTTAGAAATGTTTGGTAATTTTAAATCTGTAACAATATCATTAAAAATGCTATTGTTCCTCTTTTCCTTCGTAATATTTTCTTTTATATTTATTTTCGCTAGAACGCTGTCTTGATGTGTTGACAAAGTCTCCCTCTCTCTGTGTTGTCTGACAGCGCTCTCTCTAGGCACAAGGCCAGCAATTTTGGGGGGAGGGAAAAGTCGATGAAATTGACCCCAGTGCGTGACTGGTACTTTATTTTATCGACCCCGTAAGGATGAAAGGCAAAGTTAACCTCGGTGGGATTTGAACTCAGAATGGCAAGGGCGGTAACTCTATGCGTCAAAGCATTGTGTCCGACCCTCTAGCGATACTGCCAATGCTTTCTTTCTTTATTAACTACAAGGGTTGACAAAAACAAAGTATAACATTAAGGACAACACAGTACAATATAAGACGGTACAAATGGGCATTTCTGTGTTTAAAAAAACAAAAACAGAGGATGTAACAAAAAAAGGAAACAATGAAAAATTCCCCAGGACTTCCAAGGTTCGCTCATGGAGAACGTCACGGTTACCCTGACCACTAGGGCAAGTGCCCTCTTCCAGCTTTCCTCCCACTATGCTACAGGCACACGCTCATGGTAGGCCCATTCACATGGGCCATTCTAGCCTCTCTCACCCACCTTTTAACAAACTGGCTGGAAGGCAGCACTTCCCTCTCCACCCTGATTTTCCTTTTCAGGTGAACCCTGAAAAAGTTAATGAGGGTGTCACCGAAGAGGAAAGTACCCATCTTCAACTCTTTCAGACGTGTCCACCATACGATCTCTTTTACCATGGCCACCAGGTTAAAGGAAGGCGTCTGGGCAAATCCTCATGATGGACTCAGCTGATAGCCAGATCCGTTCTACACGTGACAGCAGGTGTTTGACATAAACTCACGAGTCAGTAATGCTTGGACACTGGCCACAAGCGTGCAGGACAGTTTCATCGCCCTGCACGCATCTCGAATAGGCCCAGCTGAGGGCACTTCCATGCCTGTAGACTTTATCCCGAACTGGCAAGGCTCCTCAGTAGCACTGCCAGGCCAGGGATTTCTGGAAGTTGTCCATGGACCCCAGCCCGAAAGTTCTCCCGAAGAGATTGGCTAATTGGTTTTCATCGACACCCAGAGCCTCCCCAAGGACGTCATCGCTCTTTCCCTCCACTAACCCTCTATAGAACACCAAGGTGGAGTTTCCACCGATCGTATTGCTCGGCTGGTTGAGGGCTGTAAGTGCCTGAAGACATTCCAGTCACCAAACGCTTCCTCTCAGTCTTCGCTTGACCCAGGACTTCAACTCCGCCAAGGAGATGAGCTGGAGAAACACGCGTCTAGCAAAGGGCGACACACCTGATCACCGTCGAGGAAGAGGTGGAGATGCCGTGCCTGAGCGCATGTCTGATCATCAGAGCACGTCCCTTCCACAAAAAGCGAAAGAGCAAACGCTTCAACACAGTCAGGCGAGGCTTAGGACAAGGCACGATGGTCAGGCGGTAGTAGATGAATGACGCGATGTACGCATTCGCCACCTCCACTCGACCTTTCAGGGATAGGTTCCTCTCAGCCCATTTCTGGGTGAGAGAGGCCACCCTGCTCGTCACCTCGTCCCAGATTTTGTCCGTCTGGAGGTCCAGACTGAACCAGACCTCTAGCAATTTAATTGGTCTGTCTGTCCAGCGCCCGACGATGCTGTTGGACAGCATGGACCTGCCTCTCCAGGTGCCGAGCTGCAGACCCACTGACTTTTCCTGGTTGATCATTGTTCCTGTCACCGCCTCGTATTCTCTTAGTAAGGTGCCGATCGCGTCGATGTGTTTGGCATTCAACACCACTACAGTCACGTCAACTGCATATGCTGACATGGTTCTTACGCATCCCAGTTCGCCTCCTCAACGTCTCCAGTTTGTGCAGTAATGGCTCGAGAGTCAAAACGTACAACAGGGATGAGAGAAGACATCCTTGGCGGACAGAGCACATGATGTTAAATGGTTCCAAAAGGTGACCATTCACTCTCACCACAGAGCAGATGTCGCTGTGCAAGGCATCAATCCAGCTTCTGAAGACAGGCCCAAAGCCAGCCGCCCTCAGGACTGCCACCAGATAGTGATGGTCAACCCTATCGAAAGCTTTAGACTGATCTAAATTGATCAAGGACCCACCAGGGCCAGGTTCCCTAGCTACCCTCTCCACAATGTATCGCATGAGGATGGATCTGTCTGGAATGCCGCATGTCTGCGCCTCTCCCACCAGACCACCGACGACAAACGCCAACCTCTTTGCTAGCACCTTAGCCAAAATCTTGAACTCTGTGTTTAGCAGAGTTATGGGCCTGAAATTATCTATGTTATCCCCCTTGTTCGGATCTTTTCTCAGCAGTGCCACCGCTCCTCGGCTCACAGAGCTGGGAATTCTCCCGTTCTGTTGCCAGTTGCAGTAGATGTCCGCCAAGAGGTCTCCGAACAAGTCTGACATCTGTACGTAAAGTTCGTAGAGCAGACCCTCCAAACCAGGTGATTTACCCATTGTGCACTCAGTCATTTCCTCCCGTACTTCAGCAGCTGTTATCGGCTTTTCGCAACACTCCGCCTCAGTGGCCAAGAGCCACAGCAGTCTGTCGAGGTAGGCATTAAAGTCCATCCCGCGATCCGGCCCGCCGCTGCCCCCGAACCACAAAGTGTCACTGAAAAGCCACACACATCTGCCCGGGACCGAGTAGCATGCGCCCATCGTGGTCCGCCAAAGACCGGATCGTGGTTTTGTTGCCACGACACGCTTCCACCACCCAGGCCCATTGAACGGCTTTCGTCCCCTCGTGTCTAAGAGCATGCACCCTAGCCTTCACAACGCAGCCTTCGTGCTTTGCGTTGAAAAATTGGTTGAGAGCCAAATTCGCCGCAAGCACGTCGGTCGCGATGCCTTTACTAAGCGCCTCATCTAATTTGCCAACTAATTCTCCGGCTGTTGTATTTTTCTCTATTACTAACGCCTTACTAAACCTAATGGACTCTAGTCTAATCACTCTTTTCAGGGCAAACCACCATTTGTTGTTGACGATGGCCCCCGTCAACGCACCGCTTAACTAATTTGCTAATCCGGTCTCTGTAAGCTTTGCGCGCAGTTAACAACACGTTTAGCTTCCAGTAGCCTGGTCCCTGTCTATGAAGCCTATCTAAGTCAACCACACAGATCACGAATTTGTGGTCCGTGTAGTCGACTATATTGAATTGTGGACAACCTATGCTAGTCCTGTTGGGGCATAGACGGCCACTAACCTGAAAGCTTGTCCATTTCAGTTGCGGGGCATGGTGTAGGGAGAAGGAGGGAGTGCGTGCCCATTTTGGTGAGTTTGGGGCAGAAGACCTTAAGGTGCATCTTGTCACCGCATCTATGACACCTTGGGCGCCTACCTTCGACAGTCACAGGTAGATGGCTGCCGTCATCCAGGTCTATTACATCGAGGATGGCCTCGATGTTCTCATGGTTTGCTTGGATGATTAGCTCCATCCCCAATTCGCCTGTCTTATTTGCATGACATCAAGGATAGTTGTTGAATCCTCGACGTCAGCGAAGACGGCCGCATTCAACCACGCGATTTCCACTGTGGCTGCTGCTGTTTCTGTTGTTCTTGCCTTTGCCTTGTGATTGGACGGAATCAGCTGTTCTACCCTCCGAACAACCTGCTGTTCCTCCCTGTAAACAATTCTTTTTGTCCACCATGTTTTTTTTTAACAAAAAATTGAGGGGTACGATTATAAATAAATACAAATTCAGCCCTTAAGGGCGAGAGATACAGTTAAAAAACCACTTCCTTTGAAAGAGGGGTTCTTTAACTACACAACAATGTAAAAATTACTATATAAAAGTTTCGATAAGTTCATAAAATTCAACTGACTTACTCCATCATAGTTACACACGTCTCGAGAGATTCAGCACAACAATAATAATAATAATAATAATAATAATAATAATAATAATAATAATAATAATAATAATAATAATAATAATAATAATAATAATAATAATAATAATAATAATAATAATAATAATAATAATAATAATAATAATAATAATAATAATAATAATAATAATAAGGAAATAACAACAAGGAGAAAGAGCAACCTTCATGAAAAATCCCTTCATAGCACCTTCTTTAAGAAAACGGAATTCAGAGATCCACAGACATGGAACTGCTTAAAAAGAGGAGACCTTAAAAAAGCTACAGAAGGAATGCTAATGGCTGCGCAAGAACAAGCCCTCAGAACGAAGTGGGTAAAACACCATATTGACAAGGAGGAGGCTAGCTCACTGTGTAGAATCTGTGAAGAGAGAAGACTGTGGCTCACATTGTATCCAAGTGTAAACACCTAGCACAGACTCACTATAAAGGCTGGAGACATGATATGATAGGCAGGGTGATCCACTGACACCTATGCAAACTAAACAATTTACCACATTCTGAGAAGTGGTATGAGAATAAGCCAGAGTTGGTGATAGAAAACGATCCAGTGAAGTGCTATGAGATTTTAGGATACAGACGGACAAGAAATTAGAACACAACAGGCCTGACCTGGTGGTTTTTGACAAGGAAAAAAGATTGTGCCTGAGGAGACAATTATCTAGTGATGATAATAGTAATAGTAGTGGTAGTAGTAGTAGCTGTAGTGGTAATAGTAGTGATAGTATTAGTACTAATACCTATAGGAATGTGGTAATAAATGAATACTGAGGGGCGACTAATGGCTAAACAATAACTAGTGGGATTGTAGATATAGCCTGCCCATTTGACACGAGAGTGCAAGAAAAGGAGAGGGAGAAAATTAACTGATACCAGAATTTAAAGTGGGAGTTAAAAAGGATTTGGAACTGCCATGAAATCAAGGTTGTCCCGATTGTCATAGGTGCACTAGGTACTATCTCAAGGAGTTTCCAATGATCGTTAAAGAAGATTAGTCCAGCCCCGTTTTTTGGAACACTTCAAAAGGCATGTTTGCTGGGAACAGCAAGAACCCTCCGATACGTCCTGAATATCTGAGGCTTGATGTTCATTTCAACAAACTTTCCAGTTAAATAACATCAATGACTGAGACTTAAACAATAATAATAATAATTGTTTCTAATTTTGGCACAAGGCCAGCAATTACCCAGTACATTACTGGTACTTTATTTTATTGACCCTGTAAGATGAAAGGCAAAGTTAACCTCGACTGGATTTGAACTCAGACCGTAAAGGGACGTAACTATGCTGGAAAGCATGGCGTCCAACCCTCTACCGATACAGCCATAATAATAATAATGGTTTCTTATATAGGCACAAGGCCAGTAATTTGGGGGGAGGGGGAAGTCGATTAAATCGACCCCAGTGCGTGACTGGTACTTTATTTTATCCACCCCATAAGGATGAAAGACAAAGTTAACCTCGGCGGGATTTGAGCTCAGATCATAAAGAGCCATAACTCTATGCTGCAAAGCATGGCATCCGACCCTCTACCGATACAGCCATAATAATAATAATGATAATGATTTCTTTATTAGCAACAAAGGGTTAAGAAAAACATTATGAACGAAAACAGAGTGTGTGTGTATATGTGTGTGTTCGTGTGTGGGTTTTGCATGTAAACAAATTTTAACAACGTTAAAAAAAAAATTAAAACATAAGTTTCCTCAATAGAGAGGAGACGTTCGAGGGTCATTCGTGAAAAAGCCCCATAAAACCTTGCATGCTTTGATCTTTAGGGAAAGTGCCCTGTCCCAGTTGTACTCCTCCAATCTACAGGCTTACACTCAGAGCGGACCCATTCACTCGAGCCATGCTCGCTTCTCTCACACAACTTTCAACAAATTGCTTTGAAAGCAGCACTTCTCTCGCTACCCTTATTTTCTTCCTCAAGTGGAATCTGAAAAAGTTAATCAAAGATGAAAGTACTTGTCTTCAAACCTTTCAAATGTGTCCACCATACAACTTCTTTTGCCATGGCCACAAGACATAAAAATGCCCTGCCCTTCTTGTCTAAAAGAAGGCGGCAGGACGATCTTTACAATCGACTTGATTGATAACCGAATTTGTTCTACACATGCCAGCAGGTGTTTGACATAAACCCACAAGTCAGCAATGCTTGGATATTGGCCAATTGCATGCAGGATGGTTTCATCGTCCTGTGCACATCTCAGAGAGGCCCTGCTGATGGTTCTTCCACTTTTGCTATGGCCACAAGACATAAAAGGGGTCTGCCATAATAATAATTATTATACAATCCCTGGCACCTTGTGGGGAGTAGCTGTGTCTGATGGGCAGGACAAGCTCACTAATCTTGGTTGATAATCGTCCTGGAGGTGGTATCATCAACAAAATTACCCCTTGGCAGTGAAGGATAAAACACAAAGACACAACAAAAAAGCCACACGATGTCTAGACAAAAACACATACTGGATTGGTCAATAGAGGAAGCAGCTCCTTAAACTTATTCCATCCGGTCCTTATATAAATGCGTTTATATAAATATACACATTGTGTACACAGACATACTTCCCTCTAAATTGATACATGATGAATGTTCTTAATTGGTTTTCAACTCTAATTAGGATCTCAGAGTATATACACATCAAGCAATCTGAAAGATGGTCTTAAAGATTTGTAAATGTTGTAATAATCTTGACAGGATGTACTGTGCTTGTCATTGTGAAAACATATGGCTTGGTGGTTAGAGAACTGGATTCACAATCATGAGATTGCAAGTTCAGTTGCAGCACTGAACGATGCATTATGTCCTCGAACAAGACATTTTATTTAACATTACTTTTTCTGCCAGGAGTTGCGACTAGTAGATAGTATTAGCAATGGATAGACCAATGCCTTTACATAGCTTCTACATTCAATAGCCATGTTTCACTATTAAACCCCATTGCACTACATATACAGGTTCACCTACAGCTGCATTTTCCAAGCACTAAACACTGAATGGGGCCATGATGTGCAAAGAGAAAAGAGCCCAGGGGATTTTCCTATTGAATGGTGGTGGAGGATAAAATAATATTGCCAACAAGAAGCATGCTTGATGACCCAGATGATAAATTTCCATTCAACTACTGTCAAGTTCCAAATATGAGGGGAAGAAGTCAGTAATTTTTCTAGGTTGTTTCAGTTAATTTTTTTTTTTTTAAACCAGAATTAGTCGTTTAGGTTACATATTGAGACCCCAAACCCATCCTACTTATTTTATAACATGGGATTTCTAGTAGTGTAATCTTTTGTCGTGTATAATGTCTTTTAATGTCTAAAGAAAATTGTCACAGGAAATGCAACCACTTCACCAGAGATAGATTAGAAAAATGTAATAAGTGGGGTTGCGGTGGAATAAAAGCAGGTGGTGGTGGAAAAAATCTGGAAAATTAATAAGGGCTAGGGGACGATTAAGTTGAATTTCCATTAATTTTACCGCATTATAGCTCATGTCTAATTCATAAGATACAAGAAAAATACTTTATTCTAAAATATTCAAATATATTCCTAGGATAAGATTACATGAAAATAATAAATGATTTAATATTTAGTCAAACATTTGTCTGTTCCATATATCAATGACATACATTCCAACTTGAAGAATGTCACAGTGCTGAAATATGCAGATGACATCAAGCTGTACCTTGAGATAAAAAGGAGAGATCTTGAACACTATAGATCTTTCCTGCAATCAGAACTGGACATAATGCAGCAATGGATTATGGACTGGCAACTCAAGCTGGCTGTGGACAAGTGTACCACCATGCATTTTGAGAGGAAAACCGAGCGTTCATATACTCCCTCCATAACACTAATATCAAGAAGTCTTCTTGTGAACGTGACCTGGGAATTATTGTCAGCAGCGATTTGCGTTGCATAAAGTACATATCTAAAATTGTTAAAAAAGCCGAGGGTGTCTTAGCATCACTCAGTAAGATCTTTGTCAGCTGCTCTCCATCTATCTTTTTAAAGCTATGGTATGTCCACACTTAGAATTTGCACCACCAGTCTGGAACCCGTTTTGCTCAGAATATTGATCTCGTGGGAACTGTTCAGAGACGAGCAATCAAACGAATACCCTCCATCAGGCATCTACCATACTTTAAATACCTTGCTTACCTACATCTCTGGAAAGACACCCAAGAAATGAGAATCACGTGTGTTAATCTCAGTTTTCAAAGATGAAGGGAAATAAGTAAGGAAAATAATTTTGTTGCAAGGGAGATAACCAGTTTCAAAAAAGGTTATTTCCCTTTGAGGAGAGAACCAAGCTTTAATACTTACAATTGATGTAGCATGTGTTATTGTTCGGCACCCTTGTTTTCGTCTACCAACGTGAGTAGTAACTGGTATTTTTTTTTTTTTTTTGAAGACGTTGTTTTTCATGTAAGCACATATATCATTCTGTGAAGAAGCATAAATAAACGAAATATAATGAATACTACAAAAGATGACAAAATGTTTATAATTCTTACAGAATATAGCTAGGAACGTGACATATATAATTGTTTCTACTTTAAGCACAAGGCCAGCAATTACTCAGTGCATTACTGGTACTTTCGAGGAGAAAAAATTACCAACAAACAAAAACAACCACCAAGTTGGCAATCAGCCGCCCACCACAAAGGACAACGGAAATTTTTGAGGCAAGGTAACCCGCTTGCTGTATTACCGCGGGTGGTGGAGAGACTAAGGCACTGACACAACCAAGCACTCACACAGGCATCACCTGATACCTCGGTAAGGTGAGCCACTAATGGTGACAAGAATTTCGCTATCAAAGGTCCAGCTCCACCAAACGTCACGAACTCCACAGGATGGAAAAAATATACCAATGAAGTAATCGAGTGCCAATATACATTATTAAATAAAGACGTTAGAATAATAAGGAAGAAAAAAAGAAGACCCTCACACTGAATTATACCACAACAGGAGCTCCTTCTAATGGGTTTTTAAGCATGCCTAAATTATTTTTAATTTACACAAATGTTGGCAACCACTGAGTTAATTATTCTTGTCGGCTTTAGTCAACGAAATATATACCAATGAAATAGTCATATTACCTGAGTAGTTAAGACATAGGTTCATAGTTTATATGTGTCTTCTCCAAATATCGGTCGCTCTCCGACAGGTTTGTGGTCGAGCCCGTAACAGTGGAGACTTCCGGTTAGCCTAGGACCACCTCCTTACTCACCACTATCGGCATGGAGTTGGCTACCCGCAGGTGTGAGCCTCGCAAGCTGGAGTGGCTGTTCCAACACGTCTCCCTCACCATCCTCAAGGGAAAAACCATCTCTATTCTGTCCACCGGGCGGCCAGCTCGTGGGCGCCCATTTGCTTATAATAGTGAGAGATGGGGAGAGTGAGAGAGACGGAGGCAGTAAGTGAAAGAGAGAGGTGGGGAGAGTGAGAAAGACAGAGGCAGTGAGTGAAAGGGAGAGCGAGAGAGACGGAGTCAGTGAGTGAAAGAGAGAGGTGGGGAGAGTGAGAGAGACGGAGGCAGTGAGTGAAAGGGAGAGATGGGGAGAGCGAGAGAGACGGAGGCAGTGAGTGAAAGAGAGAAATGGGGAGAGTGAGAGAGACGGAGGCAGTGAGTGAAAGGGAGAGATGGGGAGAGTGAGAGAGGCGGAGAAAGTGAGTGAAAGAGATAGATGGGGAGAGTGAGAGAGACGGAGGCAGTGAGTGAAAGAGAGAGGTGGAGAGAGTGAGAGAGACGGAGGCAGTGAGTGAAAGGGAGAGATGGAGAGAGCGAGAGAGACGGAGGCAGTGAGTGAAAGGGAGAGATGGGGAGAGCGAGAGAGACGGAGGCAGTGAGTGAAAGAGAGAAATGGGGAGAGTGAGAGAGACGGAGGCAGTGAGTGAAAGGGAGAGATGGGGAGAGTGAGAGAGGCGGAGAAAGTGAGTGAAAGAGATAGATGGGGAGAGTGAGAGAGACGGAGGCAGTGAGTGAAAGAGAGAGGTGGAGAGAGTGAGAGAGACGGAGGCAGTGAGTGAAAGGGAGAGATGGAGAGAGCGAGAGAGACGGAGGCAGTGAGTGAAAGGGAGAGATGGGGAGAGTGAGAGAGGCGGAGGCAGTGAGTGAAAGAGAGAGATGGGGAGAGTGAGAGAGACGGAGGCAGTGAGTGAAAGAGAGAGATGGGGAGAGTGAGAGAGACGGAGGCAGTAATTTCTACAAGTAGTCTTCCCATAATTCAACAACAGTCAACAATAGTTGTGATTTTAGAAATGTCATATTTTATGTTCGTAGATAAATAAATAAATAAATAAAAACGATGATTTTTTTTTTTTTTTCATTTTCTCCTAAACAGGAAAGGGAGTTTTTATCTACAATGGTGCATTACTGAAGGCGGCGAATTTGCAGTCGTTTGCAGTATTCGTTTCGGCTCTCTGCGTTCAAATCCCACCGAGACCAACTTTACCTTTCATCCATTCGAGTCGATAAAAAAGTACCAGTCAAGTACTGGAGTCGATCCTTCCTCTGTATTTCTTTCTCACTTCCATTCTCTCACTCTCTTTATCATTCTTTGAAAGAAATCTGCTGTATTCAGACCTGGAGAGGATTGGACTCCACCAGATGATGAGCTCTGAGTAAAGAAGTGTCAAGAAATCCGAGTGGAAGGAAGACGCAGTAGAGGAAGACCACGAAAATCATGAGCAGAGGTAGTGAGAGCTGACCCCAGATCGCTGAAGCTCACATGACAAAGGACCGTGGTGAATGGAGAGATGCTGTGCTGCTGAAAAGGACCCGTTCCACCCTTGCAAGCAAAGAAAAGCAGGCGCTAAATGATGATGATATATATATATATTGTATATATTGGGATGTAATCGTTCTGGCACTGTTTATGGCGAAACCTGTCCAGGTGTTTTATAGTTATAAAGGTAGGTTTGTGCATTTTAATTTATCTCTCTAATTATTATGTATTTTCAACACATTTCGTAGACTTTATGTATTTCACTCTAGTGGTTCTCTATCCCTTGTAATTCAAAACATACTCTTTTGTGTGTTCTCTATATATATTATATTATGAAGAGCCCGGTACTTATACCTTGAGCTCATTAAATTACAGGGGATTAACGTGAGTCTTTAACTCCGTTTTTTCATTTGATATATATATATATATATATATATATATATATATATATATATATATATATATATAAGTATTGAAATTTCCGTTGGAAACAGAAAAGGTCATAGAAATGAAGAGTGCTCTATGTAAGTATCAGAGCAAAATTTAATACAATATAATTACCTCATTACCAGAGGTTTCCCGAATGAGGCGAATACGAAATAAACGACTTCATTCGTTCGTCAGACGAGGCAATTATATATATATATAGAAGTGGTTACACAACAGTTAGTTCACCATACCGAGAACAATTGTTTCACCTTAGCGGATCTTCAGCTCGGAATGGGCATGGTTATAGGAACAGGAAGGACAACCGTACGAACGCGCATGCGCAGAAACCCGGTCACTTCACACAGGCAATACTAGACTGCGTGCGAGAGGTGTAAGGGAGATAACTGCGAATTTCCCCTTGCGTATGGCTTGGACTTAGTGATGGCTTTCCATTGAATGGAGTTCTATACTTGAGTCCTTGAGGGACCATACGTGGCTCGTGAGTTTCGTGGATGAACGTCTGTCTTGGTATCTGAAGGTAGACTGGTGGTTCAATCTCTAGCTAAGCGGGAGGTGTTCCTCACCCTGAAAGATCACAAGGTAGACTTTACTTCTAACCCCACATGTACCCTCCCACTGTTTTTAGAAAGTTCGTTAAGAATATCAGTACTAGAATCTCAAACCTCTCCTCTAATAAGGCTATCTTTGACAGGGCGGCACCCTACTATAACACGGCGTTGGCTAACAGCGGCTTCTCACAACCTATCACTTACTCTCCCACTAGCAACAACACCATTAAGAAAAGTAAGCGCAACAATAGACAAACTATCTGGTTCTCTCCTCCCTTCTCACTCAACGTTAAAACCAATGTAGGAAAAAAATTCTAGCCCTCTTAGATAGACACTTCCCCATAGGTCATAAATACCGCTCCATCTTTAACCGACACAAAGTTAAACTAGGATACTCCTGCGCTAAGAACATGAAGGCCCACATCACCAGCAGCCCTAGGAGCAACACCCCACCAGGGTGCTCTTGCTGTAAGCCTGAAGCTTGCCCCCTTCAACAGCAATGCAACACACCAGCTGTAATCTATGAAGCTGTGGTCACTTCCAACCGACCAAACGAACCACAGGTCAAATCCTATGTGGGCATGGCGGAGGGCCGATTCAAGGAACGTTTCCTGAACCACCAGTCTACCTTCAGATACCAAGACAGACGTTCATCCACGAAACTCACGAGCCACGTATGGTCCCTCAAGGACTCAAGTATAGACTACTCCATTCAATGGAAAGCCATCACTAAGTCCAAGCCATACGCAAGGGGAAATCCGACGTGTGGCTTATGTATTGACGAACGAATAACTATCTTAAAGAGATTACGCAATAGTGATTGCCTAAACACGAGAAGTGAATTTTTCACACGTTGTTCACACGTCGCCAAATACCTATTGCATAACTACAAGGCTCCGGACTGATTCTTTGTAATTTTATTTTCAACCTAAAAACTTTTCGGACTTTCGTAGTGTTCTCCCTTACACCTCTCGCACGCAGTCTAGTATTGCCTGTGTGAAGTGACCGGGTTTCTGCGCATGCGCGTTCGTACGGTTGTCCTTCCTGTTCCTATACCATGCCCATTCCGAGCTGAAGATCCGCTAAGGTGAAATAATTGTTCTCGGTATGGTGAACTAACTGTTGTGTAACCACTTCTACCTAACTCGTCCCTTGTACTAAGTGCTCTACCACTATGGATATTACCTTCCAGTGTTCCACCACTATATATATATATCATCATTATCCTTATTTTACGTTCACTTTTCCCTGCTTGCAAGGGTGGGATGGGTCCTATTCAGCACAGCATGTCCCTCCATTTGTAACGGTCCTTCGTCATCTCCTCCGTGAGCTTCAGCGATCTGAGGTCTGCTCTCATCACCTCCGCC
>OZ024740.1:212925228-212935228 GCA_964016885.1 Eledone cirrhosa
GGAAGACGTCACACACATAATGATAGACTTATACATAAATACAATCACATACGCAATACTACATATATATTTCTTTATTTACCATAAAGGCATAAAAAGAAGGGACAAATACAAAGGGGGAGTTTACATAACACCGAGTAAAAAGGGTATAAAATGAAAATAATCGAAAACAACCTCAAAAGGGAGGGGACGTGATGGGGGTTGCACACACCCCCGAAAAAGTGTGCAATCCTTTGCCCGGGGAGCACATGGAGAAGGTGCTCCCCTCTCCTTCACTTCTTTACCTACAGGATGGTATACAGAGAAAGCCCATTTACACGAGCCATTCTCGCCACTATCACCCACCTTTCAGAAAACTGCCTGTGGCCAAGCACCTCTCTCTCCATTCTTATCCTTCTTCCGAAGTGATATCGGAAGAAGTAGACCAGACTATGGCCAGAGAGGAAGTTGCCTGACCTCAGACCTTTCAATCGTGTCCACCAAACAACCTCTTTCAACATGGCTATTACGCACAGAAAAAACGCCTTTGCTTCCTTTGTGAAGAGGGGAGGCGGCTTGATTGTCACCACGGACTCGGCGGTCAATCGAATCGGCGCCACCCGCGACAGCAGTCGTTCGGCGTAGCCCCACAGATCAGCCACGCCCGGACATTGCACCAATGCGTGCGCAACGGTTTCTTCGTGACGCACGCATCTAGGGCAAATCTTTTTCGAGGGATCCCTGCCCGGGCGCCCGTGTCTGTAGAGCCTCTCTCGAACGGGTAGAGCCCCCCGGTAGCACTGCCAGGCTAGTGACTTCTGGAAGTTGTCCATTGGTCCCGGGCCGAAAGTCCTACCGAACAGGCTGGCCAGTTCGTCCTCTTCCATGTCCAGCGACTCTCCAAGGGTGTCATCGCCCCTGCTAGCCACCAGCCCTCTATAAAATGATGAGGTGGATTCTCCACCGATGGCCGGGCTCGCTTGCCAGAGAGCCCTGAGCGCCTGGGCACACTCAGTGTGCCAGTCTCCCAGTTTTCCGGATCTTTGCTTGACCAAGGACTGCAGCTCGGTGAGCGAGACGAGTCTCGGAAAGGCTCGTTTCACGAACGGAGCCCACACCGGTTGACCAGTGAGGAATACCTGTAGGTGCCGTAGCCTTAATGCGTGCCTACGCATCATCAACCACGGCATCCCCAGCCCTCCTTTCGAAGGTTGTTGGCAGCAGATGGATCTTCTCACCATAGGAGGGCGTTTCTTCCAAAGAAATTGGAAGAGCATGCGTTCCATGGTGGTGAGTGTTTCCTTAGGGCAAGGCACGACAGTCAGGCGGTAGTAAGTGACGGACGCTATGTAAATGTTCGCCACCTCCGCCCGGCCTTTTAGGGACAGCCTACACTTGGCCCATTTCTGGGTTAGTGCAAACACCTTGTTCGTAACCTCGTCCCAGTTCTTTTCCACCTGGAAGTCCGGTCCAAACCAGACCCCAAGCAACTTTACCGGGCCCTCCGTCCAGTGTCCGACGACACCGTCGGGAGGCATCGGTCTTCCTCTCCACGTTCCGAGTTGCAACCCGATGGATTTTTCCCGGTTCAGTTTCGCTCCTGACAACCTTTCGTAATCCTCCAGTAAGGTACCGATCGCCTCGATCTCCGAGTCGGTCGATACCATTACTGTTACGTCATCGGCGTAGGCCGACACAGCTTTGCTCAATCCTGGTTCCAGGGGGATACCCTGCAACAACTCCAACTTCCTCAGTAAAGGCTCGAGAGTCAATACGTACAGAAGGGAGGAGAGAGGGCAATACTACATATAGATACATGCATGTATGTGTCCAGTGTAAATATAAACATATTCAAGCATGCAAGAATACAAATGAACACACGCAGATAACCACACACATAAATACATATATACACACACACGCATACACATATATATAAATATATATATATATATATATATATATATATATATATATATATATATATATATATATATATATAGAAAGATTTGAATGGATACAGTTTAGTTGAAAGGAATTTATTGACACGTGTTTCTATAACAGTTACATAACCTAAAACAGCTGCTATCTACAAACTTTTAGTTATGCAGACATTCAATATTTCAATGTTATTATTTACTGTCATTTCATCAGAATAATATTACTGAGGACCTATTTAGTTTTTATAGAGAATATTAGGAGGGAGGGGTGAAGTTGTTAGAAGAATAGTTGAAGGAGTGGTTTTTCGATAGCAGTGAGAATTCTTGGTGGCAGTGAGTAATTAGATTCCCATCTGTTGTTTTGACATTTTTTATAGAATATATTATTGGTTATTTTTCTAAATTTATAGAAGGATTAGAGATAGTAAAGATATGCGTGGTTGGTTTTGTGTTTGCACTTAATTAACATTCAGACTTAAATTTTTCTTTCAAGTATACGTATCCTTTCACCCACGCATTCACACACAAATATATTTGCACACCTCTACAAAATACATATACTCACAATTCACATATTCATACTTACATATATATACACATGCATACACATATATATACACACATGTATTCATGTACATACTTACGCGCTCGTGTGTATACATTTTCATACTCAACTTATCTTTATATACACACGTATAGACACACACATATATACATACTTACTCTAGTCCATGTGTACACACATACACATACATACACATCTATATACACACATATACATACATATACACATATATACATATACATATATATATATATATATATATATATATATATATATATATATATATATATATATATATATACATATATATACATACATACACATACATACACACACATATATACATATATATAAGCACTTTAATACATGAATACACTTACATCTAACTATACACATCAAACATATATATATATTTACTTATTTATATACATTTTCACATATATATACATACTTATGGACGTTTTTAGACACATTCATTATCGCATATTTGCACCTATTCTCATCAGCATATCTTTCCATTATTAGTGTGGTAATTTAAGGTTATTAATATATGTTGAGAAGAGATTGTTTTTATATTTTTCTAACTAGATTAAGGTTTATATAGTTGGGGGATGTCCCTCTTTTATGTAATATTCGGCTTGTAGTGGGAAAAAAGGGTTTTAGTTCTGTGACGGCAGAATAATGTTCGTTCAATTCTGTTATTCAGCAGTTTCTTCTTGTGTGTGATTATGTAATAAATCTCAAGATTACACAATTTGCAGAAATTTTGGCTCCTGGAAAAGCTTTGGGTTTTAGCTAATTTCTCCCATTTTAGGGTAAACTTTTGATCGCTATCCCTGAGCGTCCAAGCTTTTTCTGCTAAAGTTGTTACATTTCTTTGGCTCTGGTGTTTTATTGAGTAAGAATGCCTATACAATCGAGATTTAAACGATGTTGCCGTTGATCCCACGTAATACCACTCGTTGCCTCCGGATTTAATGGTACACTTATAAATAATATTTTTTTCCAGGCAGTTATTGCCGAGGGGGCAGTTGTCAGGATAGGTGCAGTTACAGTTGTGTACGTTGGGTTTTCTCTGGAGTAGTATTGCGGACGAACTTAGGTGTGGTTTATTTATGTTCTGTAGTGTATTGTCTACTGTTTTTTTTTGTGTTCTTTGTACTTAAGTTCTTAGTGTTTTCGTTTAACCTTCTAGTATTGATCTTTTTTATGTGTTGTTCTAGGTTTAACGCTGTAGAGTATGACAGTCTTATAGTGGTAGGGTTTAGGATTTTGTGGTATTTGTGTGATGTGGGAAAATTTCTTTTAATTATTTTAAAGAAGAGTACTGGTAAATTTGTACTAATGGAACTATTGTATTCGGGGTTATACCATAAGTACTCTTTGCATCGCTTGTGTGTGTCTATACGTGTGTATATAAAGATAAGTTGAGTATGAAAATGTATACACACGAGCGCGTAAGTATGTACATGAATACATGTGTGTATATATATGTGTATGCATGTGTATATATATGTAAGTATGAATATGTGAATTGTGAGTATATGTATTTTGTAGAGGTGTGCAAATATATTTGTGTGTGAATGCGTGGGTGAAAGGATACGTACACTTGAAAGAAAAATTTAAGTCTGAATGTTAATTAAGTGCAAACACAAAACCAACCACGCATATCTTTACTATCTCTAATCCTTCTATAAATTTAGAAAAATAACCAATAATATATTCTATAAAAAATGTCAAAACAACAGATGGGAATCTAATTACTCACTGCCACCAAGAATTCTCACTGCTATCGAAAAACCACTCCTTCAACTATTCTTCTAACAACTTCACCCCTCCCTCCTAATATTCTCTATAAAAACTAAATAGGTCCTCAGTAATATTATTCTGATGAAATGACAGTAAATAATAACATTGAAATATTGAATGTCTGCATAACTAAAAGTTTGTAGATAGCAGCTGTTTTAGGTTATGTAACTGTTATAGAAACACGTGTCAATAAATTCCTTTCAACTAAACTGTATCCATTCAAATCTTTCTATTTTTCTCCGGATTACTTTTGGAACTACAACTGGAACCGTCGAGCAAACTCTACGTGAGCTGATAATCTACTGTGTGTAATATTTATATTACAACACAACGGAAAATACTGTATATATATATATATATATATATATATATATATATACACACACACACACACACACACACACACACATATATATATATATATATATATATATATATATATATATATATATATATATATATATATATATATATATATATATATATTAAAGAGTTAAAGAAGATTCAATGAGTACATCAAAGAAATATTTATAATAAAATTTAATTGATCAAAGGAACATCTATTTTATTAATATTTGTATTTTAATTATATATATATATATATATATATATATATACAATGATATTAAATAAATGGAAACTATATTTATAAAACCATATTTATTCTATTATATATATTTCAAGGGTACCAAAATTTTAGTACGCTATCATCAGATAACTTGAACCGTTAAGGTATATTCTCTTTGGTTATGTCAAAATTTATAAAACACACTTCGTATTTTATCTGATGATAGCGTACCAAAATTTTGGGACCCTTGAAATATATATAATGGAATAAATATGGTTTGATAAATATAGTTTCCATTTATTTAATATCATTGTATATTATACTCCAGAAAACCTGTAGAGTGCTCTGAATTAGTTATATAAACATTACCAACAAATTGAATATCCCTTCTGCTTATATATATATATATATATATATATATATAGAAGGTGAGTAATATTCTAGAACAATAAAATATGTAGACTTAGCACTTTCCTATAAACAAGTGCTATTATGCCTCATATCATTGTACCTTATTTTTTATCTGAAGAGAACACAACATCTGTCCCAGGATGATTTTGTATTCGAAATACGTATAATAAAATATATGGAACTCTTATAACCATCTTTATTTCATCTTTATTTATATATATATATATATATATATATATATATATATATATATATATATATATATATAGAGAGAGAGAGAGAGAGAGAGAGAGAGAGAGAGAGAGAGAGAGAGAGAGAGAGAGAGAGAGAGAGAGAGAGAGAGAGAGAGAGAGAGAGAGAGAGAGAGAATTTAATATATCAACTAGCATAAGCGCACAGATGCACGTCCATGCCAGCAAATACACAGGTTATGTCATAGTACCTAGGTGGTTCAATGCAGGAGGATGCAGAACAATAATATAAAAGACGTAAATTAAGAAAATATTTTTTTTTAAATTTTTAAAAAATTTTTTACTTACTTAAATTTTCACTCCAACTAATTAGTTTCTGCAATAGGATAAAGACAGTTACGTAATCCAACTGTCGAGAATTCATTGCGTCATCAGGGAGTCTATTCTCAGCTGAGTCTCCAGGCAATGCGCGGACACTGGCGGCTCATATAAAAATAATAATAATTCGGTAGATAGAACAGCTAGCGAGGACTGGATTCGATGTACTGAAATTCTCACTGCTTCTAGTCAAATGGCCGATTCTAAAGAATCAATCACGTGACACAGAGGCTAGTTAGAAGGAATGGGATGGTAAGATGACTGACGCCTACTAACACCCAAAAAAATTTAGAAGTGGTTTTGGCAGGTTTGCTCGACAAATCAGTGATTTGGAGATAAATATAGATAATTTAATATATCAACTAGCATAAGCGCACAGATGCACGTCCATGCCAGCAAATACACAGGTTATGTCATAGTACCTAGGTGGTTCAATGCAGGAGGATACGTAACTGTCTTTATCCCATTGCAGAAACTAATTAGTTGGAGTGAAAATTTAAGTAAGTAAGTAAAAAAATTAAAAAAAATTTTTTTTTAAATATTTTCTTAATTTACGTCTTTTATATTATTGTTCTGCATCCTCCTGCATTGAACCACCTAGGTACTATGACATAACCTGTGTATTTGCTGGCATGGACGTGCATCAAAAATAATACAGATACAATATAGACACAAACACATATATATAGTTTACATAATTTACATAAATCTTTCGTTGCACATCTGCAACATCGTCAGTGGTGTTATATTCATTGAATAATATCTAAACATAGGAATGACCCAGCAGATAGGCAAATCAGAGAGGCCAGTGAAATAGAAATTAGAAGACCAAAGCTAAACAGAAAGAATGAGTGGAACAACAACAACACCCAAACAAACAACACTGACCTAAGAGAAGTATAAATAAGTAAATAAAATTAAATAAAATAAGATAAATAAATACATACACAAGCACATAAACACACACTAGTCACCCAGCAGACACAACACTATACACACTAGTCACACATCACACATAACACTATACACACACGCAAACGCATGCGCAAAGAAGACAAAATAAAATAAGATAAACAAACAAGCAAATAAATAAATAAATATATAGACAGACTGAACAAAAAATGGCGTAGACATACAACACAACAGGAGGAACAATGAATATAACACCACTGACGATGTTGCAGATGTGCAACGAAAGATTTATGTAAATTATGTAAACTATATATATGTGTTTGTGTCTATATTGTATCTGTATTATTTTTGACCGCCGGTCAGTCAATGGCAACATTGAGGACCGAGTAAGTTAGATCGCAGATATATATATATAAAAGACAGCGAGAAGCGAAAACCAACCAAACAGTGAGTGTGTTCTGTTATTAATTCTGGCAATATTACGCAAATATGACCCTCCCCAAATATAACAATATATATATATATATATATACACATATATATATACACATACATATATAAATTTATAATGGTATAAATTTATAAAATTTATAATGGTATTAGAGTGAAATAGAATATTAAATGTTAAGTATAAAGTACCAGTAATGCACTGGGATAATTGCTGGATTTGTGCCAAAAGTAGAAACAATTAAATGTTAAGTATATATAGGAAATTTACCCATCTCATTACAGTTGAAAATTGCAAACTCGACTGTCACCACATATCATGAACCTGAAGATTGCGAAAGCATGAAAGTACTTGTTCAATTAACACTTAGAATTTAATATTCTATCATACTATTTCATTATAATACCATTATATATATTTTAAAGGATTGTAAATAAAACAAGTAAATCAGACAAAGTTGGAATTCCTCTTATTAATATAATCTTCTATACACAATCATACACACCCGTGTATATTTACCTATCTATATCTATATATATATTCCTATTGTGTATATGCCAACATGTCTGGAAAGCAACAAATGAAACCAACAGAATCAGAAAGAATTCTAAAGGAGATATCATCGAAATTATCAACACTTATCACGATGATGGACACACAATCCTCTATTTTAAAGGAAATAGAAAAACAATCTACAGACGGAAAACTTATAACTGAACATATAAACTCTGAAATTAAGAATTTAGCTGAAATTATACCAACAGTTATCAAAGATACAAGAGAAAGCCTACCACAACCCCCTTGGATGTCAAAAATAAACGAAAGAAATTTGGAAAACAAAACACATCGAATAAGAAAAGAAATGTGGAAGACATGGAAAAAATTCCTTAACATAAGAAAACAAAATTTCTGGAAAGCATACAGATGCGAAAAATATGTCGAAACACATTCGAAATGGCTCTCTCTAACGGCACCCATACTCCCTCGTAAATACCTAATTACAGAAATTGCAGGAGAACCAGAGGAAGAAACAAAACTCCGATGGGAACTTACATTGACAAAATTCAGGACCGACATCTCCATTTCTGAATGTAAACAATCCCGCTACAAAGCCAAATATGAAGCTATTGATGACCAAATTGAAGTTGAAATTTCAAAGCTAACGACTGGTATTATAGCTGAAAAACTACGAGAACTATGGATCGGAGATATCTCAAAAGAAGAAAACAAATCAAGAAAGGTATGGCAGCAGAAACAATTATTTCTCGATGAATATGCTGCAAATTACGGTAAAGACTCTGGAACCCTGAGAAAAAGCATTAAAAGTGGACAATCTCATCAACACAACATACGCCAGAACACGTGCCAACACAAACACTCACCTTACCTTGAATCAAAGAAGAACTACGGTAATAACTCTTCGCTTTTTCTACAAAAACACCCTATCGCACACAACATGAACAAAAAGCACAAACACGATAGGTATTCCTTTGACCAGACCATGAGAAGTAGTAAAACCAGGAGATCATTCTCAAGATCTCAACAGAGACTACCAACAAGGAATGTGGAAACAAAACGTAGAATAACCAGATCACTCTCAAGATCTCAACAGAGATTGCCCACAAGAAACTGGACGAAAAAACGATCTAAACCTGAAAGCAAACCTAGGTCATTTTCCCAGATTGTTAAAAATAATGCTAACAGGAAGAAAAATAATATACAGAATACCAAAAATAGGACAAAATACATAACGAAACCAAATATAATATCACGACCAAAAGTTCATCAAGCGAACACCAACAGGAATATAAATCCTGAACAGAGAAAAATTCATTTTTTAACGTCAGGACAACAAAAACCGGAAAAAGAAAAACTCCAGGAGGAAACATACCCAAAACAGCTGTACACGTAGATCCTAAAATAATTAATTTATCTAAAAGAGATCTTGACAATGATGAAATGCAAATTCTGTCAAAAGGACTGAAATTCACACCGACTCCAACAGTCAACCACCAAGAACTGAAGGAGGATACCCAAGAATTCTGTCGAAAATTACGTCTTGTAGAATTCTTCGCTGATAAAAATAATGAGAGTGATGAATCACTAGTAAAGAATAAATCAAATTTCACTCCGCCAAAAGGAAGAAATATCTATCTCGACCAATACATTGACATCCTGTCTAAATTTCCTCTTAGACATAATACTAATGTTAGGCCAAACATTAACAAATCAGAAATGTCTGCACTTAAACGTATACAAAATGATAAAATAATAATAATTAAACAAGCAGATAAAGGGGGTGCAGTTGTTATAATGGATACTGAATACTACAAGGATTTGGTTGAGGAACAACTGTAAGACACAACATTCTATCATGAAATACCGTCAAATATAGACCACAACATCATGAAGAAGATCAACAACCTGGCTTCAAAATACCACAACTCATTTACTGATAAGGAAAGAGACTACATCACCAATTTTGAGCCGAAACCCAGCAACCTGTATGGCCTACCGAAAGTTCACAAGTCAAAAGAAATACAACTGGCAGTAAGAGAACAAAACAGTGAGTACATTAAATTATTACACCCAAAAGACTTAAAACTTAGACCTATTATAGCTGGTCCAACATGCCCCACTCACCGTCTAAGCAATTTTGTTGACATTATTTTGAAACCACTATGTATTCACATACCCAGTTTCATCCGGGATGATATCGACTTCCTGTCCCATCTTCCCAAAACCACGGAAACGAATTCATTTCTACTCAGTTTTGATGTGGTAAGCCTTTACACCAAC
>OZ024740.1:212940228-213057728 GCA_964016885.1 Eledone cirrhosa
GTCAGTGTGTGTGTGTATGTGTGTGTGAGTGTGCATGTGTGTGTGTGTGTGTGTGTATGTGTGTGTGTGTGTGATGGATAACGTTACTACCCAGGCATGTGGCCTAGTGGTAAGGGTGTTGGACTTACGAAAATAATTGTTTCTATTATTGGCACAAGGCCAGCACATACCCAGTAGATTACTGGTACTTTATTTTATCAACCCCGTAAGGATGAAAGGCAAAGTTAACCTCGGCGGGATTTGAACTCATAATGGCAAGGGCCGTAACTCTATGCGTCAAAGCATGGCGTCCGATCCTCTACCAATACTGCCAATTCACCGCCCTAAAACTTACGAAAATAATGTTGCGGATTCGATTCCTGGTCTGGGTTGTGTCTTGTAATCTCAGTCGCCACTTACCGGGATAATGAATGCCCTAACGGGACATACTTTATATGTTAGAATTATACCGTGTAAAACCCTGCTGTCACCATTTTCCTTTCCTCCTTTCTTTCATTACTTGATAATCCTTGTCCTTTCTTTTCTTATCCTCTCTTCTTGTTTTGTTTTGTTTTTTATTATATACACTTATCAACATTGGACTATTTTCTTTTTCATTATGTGTATATCATTATATCTTCTTCTTCTTCTTGCTCGGGGTCTACCTCTGAGTCTTCTGCTGGCTGGTTTTGCCTGTAAAATCTGTCCAGCAATTCTCTCCTTCCTGGGGCATTCTAACCATATGCTGATAGTATCGTAGCTGTGATCTCTCAATTCAGAGAAGTAGCGGCTCTACCTGGAGTGACTCTCTGTATTTTCAAATTCTTTGGAATAGAATTTGAAAATGCAACTGGGGTCTTTTATGAATATTTATTTACTTTACCAGTTTCACAGTTCTTATGATTATCAAAAGTAAAATTGAGATGGAGGGTTTGTGTTTCTATTGCAGAGTTCGAAACTTTCTGTTTTATACAAAGTGACTCATATTGTTATTTGTTTAAAATGCAATTTTATTGGTTGGTGTCAGTCACGTGACTAGACATGGTGGTCACATAAAATTTCCGTTTTGTATTGATGGTTGTTTTTAATTTGATTGTTTCTTCCTTTTCTCTCGCTTTGACCATATATTTTAAGCGTTCTATTTGTAAGGTTCCTAGCAGTATCGGATGAGCCTCATAAACCATGCTTTTCAGCATAGAGTTATGGCCCTTTGCGTTCTGATTTCAGATCCCGCCGAGATTAACTTTGCCTTTCATCCTTACGGTGTCGATAAAATAAAGCACCAGTAATGCACTGTAATTGCTGGTCTTGTGCCAAAAGTAGAAACAATTAAATGTGTGCAGTTCCTAGAAATAATTAATTGTATTTATTATCTGTGTTTATATTTTCATTCTGTAAGAATTATAAACTATTTGTAATGTTATTTATTCAATTGTGAATAATAGTTTCTGGTTTAGACACAAGGTCAACAATTTTGTGGGAGAGGATCCCAGCACTTTATTTTATCAACCCCGTAAGGATGAAGGACAAAGCTATCCTCAACAAGATTTGAACTGTAGACTCCACTGCTTGCTTCTGACTGTATGTTCTCATATGTCTTTTAAGACCTCCCATGCTTGCACATTCCTTACCACACTCCTTACACCTTTTCAGATCATAATCAACATGAGGTCTACTGATATGACTTTGTTCATGTTAATCAAACCAGTTTTGCTCAGGCAGACTCAACCACAGTGCTGGCAAACCAGATGCTGCTCAACATCAGGGAGTTCAGAACAGTCCCTGTTTCCTCACCTTCCTTTTCAGTGTTAGGTGTTCTCTTCAACGAGTTTCAAAGTATTCACTTCCTGGCTTGATCAAACGTCTCTACTTCACATACTCCTCAGACATTTTCTCCCATTCATCAGATGAAATTCCGACGCAAGCCAAGGTGCTCCTGACTCAGTCCCGGTACCACATTTTTGGTTTGTGTGGTGGTTGCCTTCCTTCGCACAGTTCGCCGTAGGGAAGTCGCTTTGGAATACAATCATCAGATATCCGGGCCACATGACCGCACCACCTCAACCGATGCTGGAAGATCATGCTTTATATACTCATGCACCTGCTCCTGACAAGCATTTTCGACTGCACCCCAAGTATCTTACAAAGAGATTGTTGTTGAAACCTCTCTAGTTCCTTGTTGCGCTTTCTGTATGTGACCCATGTTTCACAAGCATAAAACAAAGAGGAGACGACACAAGTCAGATACACTTTTACCTTGGTTTCAATGGTGATACCTCGTCTGGACTATAAACATTCATTCAGCCATCCAAAAGCATGACTGACTTTCTTGATTCTTAAGGATATCTCATTGTCAAGTATGCATGAATTGTTCAACGTACTACCAAGGTAAACAAACTCGTCAGCAACTTTTAACCTCTTTCTGTACACACTTGGTGTAGTGTAATCTTACCCAGGTGCAGTCTTTTCCAAGCTTATTGTAAGGCCAAAAGCGCTGCAAGCTTCAGAAAAAGAGTTCATAATGTGAATGTGCAAAAAGATCGCAGTCATCTGCATACAAAAACTCTCGAATTATAGATGTTAATACCTTCATGCTTGACAGACAACCACAGTTTTATATATATAAATAACACCTCCCACTTACTTTCTCTTTGATTAAAATTTTTTTATTCTCATATATTTTTTCATTTTTTCATTTTCATATTTTATATTTTTTTATATATGTATCGACCTTCAGACTGACGCTGCTTTGTCTGATAAACTCCCTTCCCTGTATATATCACATGCATGTATGTGGTTGTGCGTGTGTGTGTGTTTATACGCGTGTTTTCATACTTGTATGTGTATATATTTCAATCCTTAGTCCCTGAGTCTGTATGTACGCTAACTCTATTATCTTACAATTTCTTTTTTCAACATATATTATATACGTATTTGTGGTCACACATACACTGATATGCTTGCTCCTATGTATGTACTTACGCACACATTTTTTCACTATACACATGCATTTGTACATACACACATACGTACATTTGTAGGTGTATATACACACATTTATACACATACCCTTACTATATTTCCTTATTTAATTTTTTTATATCTCTTGCATTACTTTTATTCATATATTTTTTTGCCCGTTAAACTTTTACCTTTCTTGAGGAGATTTTTCAAATATTTCATTATGTTTTAAATTGCCTTGTCTGACGAACGAATGAGGACATTTCTTGTATTCGTCTTATTTGGGAAACCTCTGGTAGCGAGGTAATTATATTGTATTGTTTATTATAGAGCACTCTTCACTCCTATGACTTTTTCAATTTTCAACGGAAACTTCAATACTTTATATATATATATATATATATATATATATGTGTGTGTGTGTGTGTGTGTGTGTGTGTGTGTGTGTGTGTGTGTGTGTGTGTGTGTGTGTGTGTAGCAGAGTAATTCGTGGTAGCGGGATGGTCAGTAGGAATGTGTCTGTAAGGAGTGGGGGGGTATTTTAGCATGTCAAAAGATATTTTTCAGCTTTTGTCTTATACGGAGAAGTGTGTGTGTGTGTGTGTGTGTGTGTATAAGTCTCTTTGTATGTTAATGTACGCGTGTGTGTGTGTGTATATATGTGTGCGTGTGTGTGAGAGAATGTGTGTGTGGGGGGACCAGTATTTTTCCCCCTGGTAAAATGGTGTACATTATTCGATATATTGAGTAAAATCGATTCTCTCAATAGAACATCAAAAGGCTTTTAAAAAAATATTACTCAATTGAGTAATATTTTTTTAAAAGCCTTATTGGTTTACATGTAATATATATTCGACCGACAGCTACAAACACACGCATCATCTCTGTTTTTCTTTTATCTATCTATCTATCTATCTTCTTTCTCTGGGATAGACACATGTGCTGAGCTCGCTCGGTAAGTTTCGTTTAAATTTATCTTTAAATTGTGAACTGTAAACTTTCATTTTTGTACCATTTTGTAGAGAGACTGCCAGGTCAAACTTTGATCTGGTCAGTCTCTCAAAATATTCTACGCCTTTAGGCGAAATAGTGTTGTAAAAATTTAATCTTTCGAAAAATTTCGAAAAATCCTATTTTGATAAAAATGGCTGAAGCATCTTCACCAAAATTCGAAGGAGGAAAGGGGAAGATAAGCTTACAGCTTACCCCTGCCACTGTCACAGTAGCAGAGGTCAAAAAGAAAGGTCAGCCAGAGGAAGGATTTTCTCCACCTGTTGACCGACAACTTGACGTTGCCATGGCAACAAACCAAAGAACCAGCGGCACCAGCAACAGCAACAACAACAACAATGCGACGGACGAAAACAACACCAATAACAATAACAACAACAACAAGACCAATAACTGTGATAACAACAACAATGATAACAACACCACCAACTACAACAGCAACACAAACAAACAAAATTTTCTCCATCGCCGAGACGGCAAGGAAAACCCTCGACTATCTGCCAGTAGATATAACCAAAGCGAAGGAGCTACTGGCAGATGCCAAAAAATATATAGTGTACGGGGAAAATGGTTCATTCACGGTCCATTCCCCCCCCCCCCCCCCGGAACTAAAAAGCCAGAGACTCCTAAACACTGTCATGTTTAGGACAATCTCGAATAAAAGCAAAAATCCAGCTCAACCATCACAGAGTGAGATAGAGCTGGTTTTAAAAGACGTCATGAAGGACATCACTTTCATTCAGAAGGATAGACTCTACGGGAGTCTATCCATTCTCATGAAGGACAGGGACACAGCAGTGAAACTGTCCATCAAACCAATCGCATCCACCGCATACACCTTCTACCCTACGTACATGGGTAGAAGAAGACAAAAAATAAAAATCCACACCATCCTGCCGATTATGGACATATGGTGGGTTTTGACAGGTTTCCTGGACCTGGATGATGACACGCTGGTGTCCATGGGAAAGGCATCGGGTGACGCGTTCAGTGGAACGACCCTCGAACTTGTAGTTCAAATGAGGCCCGAAAGGATCGCCCAGATCCCTGAACGCGTCATACTGGATGATCAAACTTTCATCAACATTACCGTTGAGGGTAGGCGGCCCTCGTGTTACCTCTGCGGAACCAGAGGTCACCTGAGGGCTGTCTGTCCCCAACTTAATAAGAAAACCCCAATCCTGCCTACACCACCAACAACTGCAAAACCAACACAATCACCACAACTACCACTACAAAAACAACCACCACAGCTCAAACCAAAACAAAACAATGTCCAACCCATCCCCCCCACTAAAAAAAAAATAATAATTTCCAAAACACCCGCACCGCAAACACAACCCGAAAATATACCCCTCCCTTCCAACGCGGAAGATGACCCTAGTTCGTCGTCAGACGAGAGGAGCACTTCCACACAATCAAAAGAAAAAAAAGAAAACACACCTCAGACACACAAATGAAAACAACCCCTCCCCAAAACATAACACTGACACCAACACAAAAGAGCTCACAACAACAGCAAACAAAAAACACCACACAAAAACAAAAACATGCATACACATACATAAACACAAGAAACAAAAAACTGTTAAACATTGTGTACAACAACAATCTAATAAAAACCCAAGGGCCTAACTTCACCCAGGCAGGGGATTTCCCCCACCTCAAAATGATTAAGGCCCCACAGGACAACTATAAAACTTTAAAAAACAACTTTAAAGAGGACGTGGGTCCCCCCCTGCGTCGGGCCCATTAACCGCGTCCTCCTAGAAAACTACCCCACCCCTCCCCAAACACCCACACAACTCCAAACTCCCCAACCACACAACACACTGATGCCCCTACACCTCCACAAACCACCACCCCACCCAACAACCCATACCCCACCCTAATGGAAATTGTGCAGCCCGATACCCGGGACGCAGAGGGGTAAGTGCCTTTTCTCTTCACCACCAACATGGCCATGCTAAGAGTAGGCTGTTTAAATGCGCGTGGCCTGGGCTCAACTTGGAAGCAAGCAATGCTTCTAAATGACCTCAGGTCACAACGTATAGATGTGATGGTTATTTGCGAGGCCCGGATCAGCAACGTGCGACAGCTGGCCCCCACCTTTGATGACTTTGAGATGCACGCATCTCTCTGTCAGCCCGGAGGTGGGGGTGGGGTTGTCGTTCTGCTGCAAAAACATCTGGGTCTCACAACACAGATGGTACATTTGGACCCGGAGGGTCGACTAGTGGTTCTGGACCTTGGCAGTGGTAAAGGCGGAGCGTTTAGGTTGGTAGCCGCCTACGGCCCTTTCGGGTCAATGCGGCCGGACTTCTTCCATCGTCTGGAGACTTTTCTAGGGACGTCCCGCTCCTTGCTATTAGTGGGGGACTGGAATGGTATCCTAGATGCACGCTGGGACTACGTAGGGGCCTGTCCCGATAGAGAGGGGTGTAATAGCCTCAAAGGGTTAATCGGTCGATTTGACCTGGCCGATAGATATCGACTAGATTTTCCGACTGCGTCAACCTGGACTTGGGCAAATCGTAGCGGATCATCTAGGTCGTACCTAGATAGGTTCTTATTTAGAATTAAGGATAATGACTTTTTAAGTTGTCCAAAAATGCGCATGGTTGGCTATTCAGACCACAAGTTAGTGACCTGCATGGTCAACCTTGACAGAACTCATAGACAAGGACCCGGTTACGGGAAGCTCAACTTGTCCTTACCGGCAAGTAAGGCTTACAGGGACCGGATTAGCACTTTAGTTAAGGAGCGGTTGACGGGCGCCATCGTCAACAGCAGGTGGTGGGGATCTCTCAAAAGAGAGATTAGAGTAGTCTCTATAGAATTTAGTAAGGAGTTAGCCTCAAATAGAAATAGGAAGGAAAGGGAGTTGGTAGATAGTGTAGAAGAGGCAATTAGAAGCGGCGACGTGGCCAGAGTGCTAGCGTCGAGAACGGCCCTGGGCCAGTTCTTCGACGCGAAACACGAAGGCTGCATCGTCCGAAGCAAAATACGTGCTCTGGGAAACGAGGGGACCAAAGTTGTTAGCTGGGCCCGCGTGACAGAAGCCAAAAAGAGGGAGCAGATCCACTATCCGGTCTTTGCGAGACCAGGAAGGACGGGTGATCCTTGAACCTAAGCAGATGTGCGAGGCTTTTCAAAAGCACTTTGCCGGATTGTTCGGAAGGGGCGGGGAGCCGGTTGGGGATGTGGACTTCGGTCCATACCTCGACGGCCTGCCGCGTCTCTCGGACGGGGAGGCGAAGTCCTGCGAGGAGCCGATTTCAGCCGCTGAGATAGATGACATGCTGAGCCAATGCGGCAAACGCAAATCCCCGGGTCTCGATGGTCTTCCATATGAACTATATCTAGCTATGCCGGACTTGTTCCCCGATCTCCTCGAGGCGGTCTACTGCAACTGGCAACAGAACGGGAGAATTCCCTGTGCTGTGACCAAGGGCGTAGTCACGCTAGTGAGGAAGGATGAGAACAAGGGGGACGATATAAATAATTTCAGGCCCATAACTCTGCTAAATACAGAGTTACAGATTTTGGCCAAGGTGCTAGCAAAGAGGTTGGCGCTTGTCGTGGGTAACCTGGTGAGAGATACGCAGACATACATGTGCTATCCCGTCCAGGTCCATCCACGACAACCTCCACCTCATGCGATACATCATAGAGAGGGTTGGGAACGAACCCGGCTTTGGTGGGGCCCTGATCAACTTGGATCAATCTAAGGCATTCGATAGGGTCGACCATGGTTACCTGGATGCGGTGCTAGCGGCGGCAGGCTTCGGACCCGTTTTCAGGGGCTGGATCCCTGCCATGCACAGCAGCCGCATCTGCTCTAGGGTCAAGGTGAACGGCTACCTCTCGGAGCTGTTCGAAATCGCGCGGTCCATCCGACAGGGGTGCCCTCTCTCCTCCCTTCTGTATGTAATGACTCTAGAGCCACTGCTGCAGAAGTTGGAGTTGTTGCAGGGCATCCCGTTGGAATCGGGATTGCGGAAAGCGGTGTCAGCCTACGCCGATGACGTAACAGTAATGGTGTCGACGGCCTCGGAAATCGGGGCGATCGGCACCTTACTGGAGGAGTACGAAAGGTTTACAGGGGCTAAGCTGAACCGGGACAAGTCGATCGGTCTGCAACTCGGCACGTGGAGGGGCAGATCGATGCCCTCCGGTGGTGTCGTCGGGCGCTGGACGGAGGGCCCGGTGAAGTTGCTCGGGGTCTGGTTCGGACCAGCCCTCCAGGTGGAGAAGAACTGGGGTGAGGTAACGAACAGGGTGTTTGCACTGACCCAGAAGTGGGCCGAGTGCAAACTGTCCCTGAAAGGTCGGGCGGAGGTGGTGAACACTTATATAGTGTCCGTCATCTACTACTTCCTGACCGTTGTGCCTTGCCCAAGGGAAACGCTAGCCAAAATGGAGCGCGCACTCTTCCAATTCCTTTGGAAGAAGCGGGCTCCTATGGTGAGGAGATCCATCTGCTGTCAACACCCTTCGAAAGGAGGGCTGGGGATGCCGTGGCTAATGATACGTAAACACGCATTAAGGCCACGGCACCTTCAGGTATTCCTCTCCGGTCAACCGGTGTGGGCCCCGTTTGTGAGGCGAGCCTTTCCCAGACTCGTCTCACTCACCGAGCTGCAATCCTGGGTCAAGCAAAGACCGAGAAAACTGGGCGCCTGGCACACCGAGTGTGCCCAGGCGCTCACGGCTCTCTGGCAGGCGGACCCGGCTGTCAGTGGAGAATCCACCTCGTCATTCTATAGAGGGCTGGTGGTTAGCAGGTGCGACGACGCCCTCGGAGAAGCCCTAGGCATGGAGGAAGACGAACTGGCCAACCTGTTCGGTAAGACATTCAGTCCGGGACCCATGGATAACTTCCAGAGGTCCCTGGCCTGGCAATGCTACAGAAGGGCTTTGCCCATTCGAGAAAGCCTCTACAGACACGGGCGCCCGGGTAGGGACCCCTCGAAAAAGATCTGTCCCAGATGCGTGTGCGACGAGGAAACCGTTGCACACGCATTGGTACACTGCTCGGGCATTGCCGATCTGTGGGGCTATGTCGAACAACTGTTGTCAAGGGTGGGACCTATCCGGTTGACCACCGAGTCTATTGTAACGATCAAGCCGTCTCCCCTCTTCAAAAACGAAGAAGAGGCGGTGTTTCTGTGCGTAATAGCCATGGCGAAAGAGGTTGTATGATGGACGCGTCTGAAAGGACTGAGGTCAGACACCTTTCTCTCTGGCCAACAACTGGTTCGTTTCTTCCGATATCATTTCGGAAGAAGGATCAGGATGGAGAGAGAGGTGCTCCACCCCAGCCGTTTTTATGAAAGATGGGTGAAAGTGGCGAGAATGGCCCGTGTGAATGGGCCTTCACTCTACATCAGACTATAGGTGAGGAAGATGAAAGACCAAGGGAGCACCCCTTCTCTGTGCTCCTGAGGAAAAGGGTTGCACACTCTTTTTCGGGGGTGTGTGCGACCCCCCAAGGTGCCTCCTCTCTATTGAGGATTTTGTTATTAATTTTATTCTGTTATATTTTATTTTATTTTTATATTTTGTTATTGCCTCCTCCTTATTGAGGACGCCTTGTTTTATAAACTCCCCCCATTGTACTTGTCCCACTTTTGATGCCCTGGTGGCAAATAAAAGAAACATATCTATCTATCTATCTATCTATATAATCTAGCTGTCGTCTGTTCTACAGCGTAGAAGTAATTCACTTCGCGCAGAAGTTTTGTTCAAATTTATTGCGGAAATTTTTTAAGTTCAAATTTAATTTTGATACTTGTGTGTAGCTTGACCACCCCCCCCCCCCCCCCCCCGTCTTAACTGTCAGGCGGTTGGTCAGCTCATCTTTACCCCTCCTAGGGGTGAAAAACCTGTTTTTAAAAATTTTGTGGCAAAAAAAATTTCAATCGTCTGACAGAAATGTTAAACGAAGCGAACGAAAATAGTGGTGGGGGGACAGCGGTAAGAGTTGTAAGCTCGCACGCTTTAGTCCCCCCCCCCTTCCTTCCCAACTAACGTCATAGAGAAGGAAGGAAAAAATAAAATAAAAACAGACGAATCTGCGGAGAAAAATGACGAAAACACAAATCTGGACATGGATTCCAACAACGAAAAAAAAAATTTGAAGAATTGCATGACAATATTAATACCACAAACAAAGACACAACAAACACAAAAATAACATTTGAAAACAACATCATAACAGAAAGCAAAGCAGACGACAAAGTCAACACCAACAAGATTTCATTTGCACAAACAACAAAGAAATCTTTGACATATATACCTGAAAATATTTCAGATGTGGCACAAAGAATCACAGACGCCAAACAATACATAAGTGAAGGAGATAATGGTATTTTATCGGTAAAAATGCCTCAAGAACTCACCAAAGACATTGAAAGTCGAACGGTCGTGTTCCGCACCATCAACAACACTTCTAAAAAACCTGAACAGCCAACTCAAACAGATATCAAAACAGTACTCACAGAAGTACTTAATGAAACCACTTTAATAAGAAAAGACAGACTGTATGGACGCCTAGCAATTATTATGAAGAACGAATCGGCGGCAAAAAATGTGCTTTGTCACCGATTCGTTCGAAAAATTTTACCTTTTATCCATCTTATATGGGTAAAAGAACTCAACGCATATGGCTGGATGCAATGATGCCAGATGTGGACTACTGCTGGCTCATAGCTGGCTTCATCGATCCAGTGAATGACAACGTGATTTCCATTGGGAAAACCACAGGCAATGCGTTCAGTGGAACAGGTATAGAGCTGGTAGTGCAAATGAAGCCTGAACGTATCGCCCAAATACCCGACAGAATCCTATTAGAGGGCCACGGGTATATAAACATTAGCGTGGAGGAGAGAAGGCCGTCCTGTCATATCTGTGCAGGCAGAGGGCACCTGAAGGCCGCTTGTCCCCAACTCAACAAAAAGAAAACCCTGCTACCAACACCAGCTCCACCACCACCACCACAACAGATAAACAAACAACAAAACTCAGTCCCACCCAACCCGTCCCTCAGTTAAACTACACCACCACCACAACACAAACAGTCACAACACATTACCCCAAAACAAAATACAGGCCCACCCAACCCCTCACTCAATAAAACAACACAACCACCGCAGCCACAACACACAACACAGTCTAACATAGTGACATCCATCTCCCCCACAAAGAAAACCAACACGGAAACATTACCAGCAAACATACCTCTTCCCTCCAACACTGAAGATAACCCAACGAATTCGGAGGAAGAAACGGAGTCCTTCAGACAGATTAAAAGGAAAAAAAGAAAACATGTGCAAAACACACAAGGCCAAACAACCCCCACCCAAATGTCAACACAATCCAACAAAACACAAAACACCCCTCCAGCAACAAACAAAACCAAACCTGCCCCTCCCCTCTTCGAAACACTCACACCATCCGAAAAAAAGACATTACACTATACTTACATCAACAGAAACAATAATAAATTAAATGAACTCATAAACAATAATCCTTCGGTACAAACCGAAGGTGTAAACTTTGTTTCTTCAGAAAACTACCCACATTTAAAATTAATAAAGATCCCAATGAACCTCTACCAAAAACTAAAAAAGGATTTTAAGGAGGACGTAGGACCACCCTCTGTCAAACCCATAAACCGCGTCCTACTAAAAAGCTTTCCCCCTCCCCTTCCCCTCCCCAACACAACTCCAAACACCCCAACCCCACCACACACTGACGACCCCACACCACCACAAGACACCCCTTCACCCAACACCCCCGACCCCATGGAAGTCGTGCGACCCGAACCCCGGGAAGCAGAAAGGTAGGTCTCTACACTCTCCTTTGGCTCTGCCGCCCACATGGATGTGTTAAGAGTAGGATGTTTGAATGCACGTGGCCTGGGCTCAACTTGGAAGCAAGCAAAGCTTCTAAATGACCTCAGGTCATGTGGTATAAATGTAATGGTTATCTGTGAGACTCGGATCAGCGTCGTGCGGCAGCTGGCCCCTACCTTCGATGACTTTGAGGTGCATGCATCTCTCTGTCAACCTGGAGGTGGGGTGGGGTTGTCGTACTGCTGCAAAAACACCTGGGTCTTGCCGTACAGGTTGTGCACTCGGACCCGGAGGGTCGTTTGTTGGTGCTAGACGTTGGCAGTAGTGAAGGTGCGGCCTTGAGACTGGTCGCCGTCTACTCCCCTTTCGGAGCTGAACGGCCCGACTTCTTCCAGCGTTTGGAGACTTTTCTGGGAACGTCGCGTTCCCTGCTTCTAGCGGGGGATTGGAATGACATCCTAGATGCACGTTGGGACTATGCAGGAGCATGTCCTAATAGAGGGGGGTGTAACAGCCTCAAGGGGTTACTCGACCGTTTTAACTTGGTCGATAGATATCGACTAGATTTTCCAACTGTGCCTACCTGGACTTGGAGAAACCACAGTGGTCAATCTAGATCGTACTTAGATAGATTCTTAGTTAGAAGTAAGGATAGGGACATATTAAGCTGTCCAGAAATGCACACGGTTGGCTATACGGATCACAAATTAGTGACCTGCATAGTCAATCTCGAGAAAACACATAAACAGGGTCCCGGTTACTGGAAACTTAATTTGTCTTTACCGGCAAAAGAGACTTACAGAAACCGGATTAGCAGATTAGTTAAGGAGAGGTTGACGGGTGCAATCGTCAACAACCGATGGTGGGCATCTCTCAAAAGAGAGATTAGAACAGAATCAATAAGTTATAGCAAGATGTTAGCTGCCGATAGGAATAGAAACGAGAAAGAATTAACAGGTAAATTAGAAGAGGCAATCAAGAGCGAAGATGTGGCCAGAGTTCTGGCATCGAGGACGGCCTTGAACCAGTTTTTCGATGCAAAGCACGAAGGCTGCGTCATTCGAAGTAAAATACGTGCTCTAGGTAATGAGGGGGCCAAAGCCGTTGGCTGGGCCTGCGTGACAGAAGCTAAGAGTGGAAATCGATCCACCATCCGGTCGTTGCAAGACGAGGATGGACGGGTGATCCGGGAGCCTAAGCAGATGTGCGAGGCCTTTCAAAGGCACTTTGCCCGATTATTCGGGGGAGGCGAGGGTCCGGGCGGGGTCGTGGATTTCGGTCCATACCTCGACGGCCTGCCGCGTCTCTCGAGCGAAGAGGCAGAGTCCTGCGAGGGACCAATCTCGGCTGATGAGATCGGAGATGTGCTGAGCCAATGCAGCAGACGCAAATCTCCAGGTCTCGATGGTATACCTTACGAACTTTATTTAGCAATGCCGGTCTTCTTCTCCGAACTCCTCGAAGCGGTCTACTGCAATTGGCAGCAGAACGGGAGAATTCCTTGTTCTGTAGCCAAGGGCGTAGTCTCGCTGGTGAGGAAGGACGAGAACAAGGGGATAGTATAAATAATTTTCGGCCCATAACCCTGCTAAACACAGAGTTAAAGATTTTGGCCAAGGTGTTAGCAAAGAGGTTGGCGCTTGTCGTGGGTGGCCTGGTGGGAGATGCGCAGACATGTGCTATCCCATCCAGGTCCATTCACGATAACCTCCACCTCATGCGATATATCATAGAGAGGGTTGGCAACAAACCCGGCTTCGGTGGGGCCCTGATCAACTTGGATCAGTCTAAGGCCTTCGATAGGGTCGACCATGGTTACCTGGATGCGGTGCTAACGGCGGCTGGGTTCGGTCCTGTTTTCAGAGGCTGGATCACTGCCTTACATAGCAACCACATCTGTTCTAGGATCAAGGTGAACGGCTACCTTTCGAAGCCGTTCGAAATCACACGATCCATTCGACAGGGGTGCCCTCTCTCCTCCCTTCTGTACGTATTGACTCTCGAGCCTTTACTGAGGAAGTTAGAGTTGTTGCAGGGTATCCCCCTGGAACCAGGATTGAGCAAAGCGGTGTCGGCCTACGCCGATGACGTAACAGTAATGGTATCGACCGACTCGGAAATCGAGGCGATCGGTACCTTACTGGAGGATTACGAAAGGTTGTCAGGAGCGAAACTGAACCGGGAAAAATCCATCGGGTTGCAACTCGGAACGTGGAGAGGCAGACCGATGCCTCCCGACGGTGTCGTCGGACACTGGACGGAGGGCCCGGTAAAGTTGCTTGCGGTCTGGTTTGGACCGGACCTCCAGGTGGAAAAGAACTGGGACGAGGTTACGAACAAGGTGTTTGCACTAACCCAGAAATGGGCCAAGTGTAGGCTGTCCCTAAAAGGCCGGGCGGAGGTGGCGAACATTTACATAGCGTCCGTCACTTACTACCGCCTGACTGTCGTGCCTTGCCCTAAGGAAACACTCACCACCATGGAACGCATGCTCTTCCAATTTCTTTGGAAGAAGCGCACTCCTATGGTGAGAAGATCCATCTGCTGCCAACAACCTTCGAAAGGAGGGCTGGGGATGCCGTGGTTGATGATGCGTAGGCACGCATTAAGGCTACGGCACCTACAGGTATTCCTCACTGGTCAACCGGTGTGGGCTCCGTTCGTGAAACGAGCCTTTCCGAGACTCGTCTCGCTCACCGAGCTGCAGTCCTGGATCAAGCAAAGATCCGGAAAACTGGGAGACTGGCACACTGAGTGTGCTCAGGCGCTCAGGGCTCTCTGGCAAGCGGGCCAGGCCATCGGTGGAGAATCCACCTCATCATTCTATAGAGGGCTGGTGGCTAGCAGGGGCGATGACACCCTTGGAGAGTCGCTGGACATGGAAGAGGACGAACTGGCCAGACTGTTCGGTAGGACTTTCGGCCCGGGACCAATGGACAACTTCCAGAAGTCACTAGCCTGGCAGTGCTACCGGGGGGCTCTACCCGTTCGAGAGAGGCTCTACAGACACGGGCGCCCGGGCAGGGATCCCTCAAAAAAGATTTGCCCTAGATGCGTGCGTCACGAAGAAACCGTTGCGCACGCATTGGTGCAATGTCCGGGCGTGGCTGATCTGTGGGGCTACGCCGAACGACTGCTGTCGCGGGTGGCGCCGATTCAATTGACCGCCGAGTCCGTGATGACAATCAAACCGCCTCCCCTCTTCACAAAGGAAGCAAAGAGGGTTTTTCTGTGCGTAATAGCCATGTTGAAAGAGGTTGTTTGGTGGACACGATTGAAAGGTCTGAGGTCAGGCAACTTCCTCTCTGGCCATAGTCTGGTCTACTTCTTCCGATATCACTTCGGAAGAAGGATAAGAATGGAGAGAGAGGTGCTTGGCCACAGGCAGTTTTATGAAAGGTGGGTGATAGTGGCGAGAATGGCTCGTGTAAATGGGCCTTCTCTGTATACCATCCTGTAGGTAAAAAAGTGAAGGAGAGGGGAGCACCTTCTCCATGTACTCCCCGGGCAAAGGATTGCACACTTTTTCGGGGGTGTGTGCAACCCCCATCACGTCCCCTCCCTTTTGAGGTTATTTTCGATTATTTTCATTTTATATCCTTTTTACTCGATTGCACGTAAACTCCCCCTTTGTATTTGTCCCTTCTTTTTATGCCTTTATGGTAAATAAAGAAATCTATCTATCTATCTATCTATCTATCTATCAGACGTGTGTAACTTCGCGGAGAAGTTTCCGTTAATTTATGTAAGGAAAAAACGTGAGTTTTTAGTTCAATTTTATATCATTGTGTAACTTGACCACCCGTCTGGACCTTCAGGTGGTGGGTCAACTCATTTTCGCCCCTTCAGGGGCGGAATATCCATTTAAAAAAATTTTCTCCATCGAATCTTGAAAAAAATATTGTAAAATTTTGATTACGTTATGAACGCTGCGTCCAACGATAATGGTGGTGGAGAGGCGGTAAGACTACAAAGCTCGCAGTCAACAACGTCTTCTTCACTAGATACTATAGAGATGGAAAGACAAAATGAAAATAAAAAAAACGAATTCACATCCAAACAACACAAATGACACCAAACAGCTCAATGACAACAAAAATAACAGCAAAACCAATAATGATGATAAAAGTAACAATGATAACAACAACAAAGAAAAAAATAAAGACAACGCCAATAACACCAGCATCAAAGACAACAACAACACCAAGGAAAATACGGATGATACCAACATCGGTGACAACAAGAATAACAACAACAATAACAACAATAATGACAACACCACCAATACGGATTCCACAAAGAAACCAAAAAATCTCCTTTGCGGAGAAAGTTCAAAAGAAAGAACAATTGATACATCTCAAATGCTGAACAACTTTTAAAGGACGCTAAGAGATATGTCACTTTCGAAAAAAATGGTGCTTTCAGCATCAATTCTCCGGTCGAAATTCGCAAGGAAACTGCTCTCAAAACGATAGTTTTTAGGACAGTTTCCAATTCTACCCGAAAACCAGTCCAATTGTCACAGAAAGATATTGAACTGGTTTTCAAAGATTCAATGAATGATATTGCATTCATTCAAAGAAGCAAACTTTTTGGGAGTATTTCGGTACTGATGAAGGATCAATTGACGGCCCAAAATTACTCTGTGTCGCCAATTGTATCCAACCTGTACACCTTTTTCCCTACATACATGGGAAAAAGGACACAAAAGATCAGAATCACAAGTGTCACACCAAAGGTGAACATATGGTGGATACTGTGCGGCTTCATCAATTTTGATGAAGACAGAATACTGTCAGTAGGAAAGTCCCCCAGAGATGTATTCAATGGGACTAGCATTGAAGTTCTGGTGCAAATGAGCCCAGAGCGAATAGCTATGATCCCACAGCGTGTACTCCTGGACGGACTCACCTACATAAACCTTTCGGTTGAGGGTAGGCGGCCTTCATGTTACCATTGCTTTAGCAGGGGTCACCTGAGGGCTTCCTGTCCTAAACTAATGAACCAAAAAAAGGCTCTTCTGCCGACACCCATCAAAACAACACAACCACCAACACCACCACAACAACAACAACACCAACACACAAAAATAACCACAACAAACACAGTCCCATCCAACCTCACTCCACCTAAAACCACTGCAAAATCACATACAGACACAACAGCTCCCCAAGACATACCCCTCCCCAATCATACAGACGATACAACAGATGAGGCTATCTCGCCATCACCCAGTGAAGACGAGGGAGAACCCCATCGCTCGAAAAGAAAGAAAAGACATCACAAAAGCAAAAAACCAGCAAACACTACCACAAACATACAACCACCAACACAAACAACAAAAATATCACAAACAAAACCCCCACCTCCTGAAAACAAAATACCTACAACAAAACGAAAGCACACACAAGAACTACAGACAAAAACAAACACAACACAAGAAAATTACACTTACACTTACATAAACACTGAAAACAAAACACAAATGGAGACCATCACGAACGACCCTTCGGTTTTCACCGAAGGGAAAACTTTCGCCCACTCTATTAAAAATAGCAAAAAACTGAACCTAAAACTGATTAGGGTCCCTATACAAACTTATAGGTCCCTAAAAGAAACATTTGAGAAGGATGTGGGGAATTCCTGCGTGAAACCACTCAACCGCGTCCTTCTCAAATGCCTCCCCACCCCAGACACCCCCATCCCACCAGACCCCACCCCACCAAACATCTGCGTCCCCACCCCGCCGGAAACTACCACCCATCCAGACAACCCCTCCAACACCCCCATGGAAATCGTGCGGCCTGGTCCCCAGGAGGCGAAGGGTGAGTGATCTCTTTTCCTCTTTTAACTTTTCAGCACCAACATGGCCAATATAAGAGTTGGATGTGTGAACGTACGCGGCCTGGGGATGCCCTGGAAACAGGGCAAACTCTTAAACGACCTCAGGTCGCACAGTTTGGATGTGGTAGCCATTTGCGATCCAGGATCCACGGCGAGCGACAGCTGGCCCCCATCTTCGATGACTTTGAGATCTATGCATCTCTCTGTCAACCGGGGGGTGGGAGCGGAGTTGCCGTTTTGCTGCGGAAACACCTGGGCCTCGTAACACAGACGGTACATCTGGACCCGGAGGGTCGACTGGTGGTCCTAGACGTTGACGGTAGTGAAGGTGGAGCCTTCAGGCTGGTGGCCGCATATGCCCCATCCGGGACACCGCGGCCAGACTTCTTCAAACGTCTAGAGACTTTTCTGGGAACGTCCCGCTCCTTGCTTTTAGTGGGGGACTGGAATGGAATCCTAGATGCACGTTGGGACTATGTGGGAACATGTCCCGAAAAAGGGGGGTGTAACAGCCTCAAACAGTTAATCGACCGATTTGACCTGGCCGATAGATATCGACTAGATTTTCCGACTGCGCCACTGTGGACGTGGAGTAATCGTAGCGGAACATCTAGATCGTACCTAGATAGGGTTCTAGTTAGAAATAAGGATAGGGACATGTTAAGCTGTCCACAAATGTTCATGGTTGCCTATTCAGATCACAAACTAGTGACCTGCATGGCCAACCTTGATAGAAACCATAGACAAGGACCCGGCTACTGGAAGCTGAACTTGTCGTTACCGACAAGCAAAGCCTACAGTAGACGGATTAGCACATTAGTTAAACAGCACTTGACAGGGGCCATTGTCAACAACAAATGGTGGTACTCTCTCAAGAGGGCAGTTAGATTAGACTCGATAGTTTTTAGTAAAGAATTAGCGTTAGATAGAAATAGAACCGAGAAGGAACTGGTAGATAAAGTAGAAGAGGCAATTAGAAGTGGCAACGTAGCCAGCGTGCTAGCAACGAGAACGGCCTTGGACCAGTTCTTCGACGCAAAGCACGAGGGCTGCGTTGTCAGAAGCAAAATACGTGCTCTGGGAAACGAGGGAGCCAAAGCTGTTAGCTGGGCCCGAGTGATGGAGGCAAAAAGTGGCAACAATCCACGATTCGGTCTTTGAAGGACCAAAACGGACGCGTGATACGTGAGCCGAAGCAGATGTGTGCGGCTTTTCAGCGGCACTTTGCTCGGCTGTTCGGGGGGAGCGGCGCGCCGGGAGAGGCTATGCATTTTGGTCCATACCTCGACGGCCTACCGCGACTCTCGGACAGTGAGGCGAAGTTTTGCGAAAAGCCGATTTCAGCCACTGAGATAGGGGACGCGCTGAGCCAATGCGGCAAACGCAAATCTCCAGGTCTCGACGGTCTACCCTACGAATTTTACGTAGCAATGCCGGACTTATTCTCCGGTCTCCTGGAAGCGGTCTACTGCAACTGGCAACAGAACGGGAGAATTCCCAGTTCTGTAACCGGGGGCGTGGTCACACTAATCAGGAAGGACGAGAATAAGGGGGATGACATAGGCAACTTCCGGCCCATAGCTCTGCTAAACACAGAGTTACAGATTTTGGCCAAGGTGTTGGCAAAGAGGCTGGCGCTTGTCGTCGAGAACCTGGTGGGAGAAGCGCAGACATGCGCGATCCCGACCAGGTCCATACACGACAACCTCCACCTCATGCGATACATCATAGAGAGGGTAGGGTGTAAACCCGGCTTCGGTGGGGCCCTGATCAACTTGGATCAGTCTAAGGCTTTCGATAGGGTTGACCATCGTTACCTGGATGCGGTGCTCGAGGCGGCAGGCTTCGGACCCTTGTTCAGGGGCTGGATTGCTGCAATGCACAACAGCAACATCTGCTCAAGGGTCAAGGTGAACGGTTACCTCTCGGAGCCGTTCCATATTATGCGATCCATTCGACAGGGATGCCCTCTCTCCTCCCTTCTGTAAGTACTGACTCTCGAGCCACTACTGCGGAAGCTGGAGCTATTGCAGGGCATCCCTCTGGAACCGGGACTGCGGAAAGCGGCGTCGGCCTACGCCGACGACGTGACAGTAATGGTGTCGATCGCCTCGCAAATCGAGGAAGTCGGCACCTACTAAAGGAATACGAAAGTCTCACAGGAGCGAAGCTGAACCGGGACAAGTCCATCGGTTTGCAACTCGGATCGTGGAGAGGCAGACCGATGCCTTCCGATGGCGTCGTCGGACGCTGGACGGAAGGACCGGTAAAGCTGCTCGGGGTCTGGTTTGGTCCGGACCTCCAGGTGGAGAAGAACTGGAACGAAGTGACGGCCAAGGTATTTTCACTCACCCAGAAGTGGGCCGAGTGCAAACTATCCTTGAAAGGTCGAGCGGAGGTGGCGAACACTTTTATAGCGTCCGCCATCTACTACCGCTTGACCGTCGTGCCTTGTCCAGCCAAAACGCTCGCCAAAATGGAGCGCGCCCTCTTCCGATTCCTTTGGAAGAGGCGGGCTCCTTTGGTAAGAAGATCCATCTGCTGCCAACACCCTTCTAACGGAGGGCTGGGGATGCCGTGGTTGACGATGCGCAAACACGCGCTCAGACTGCGGCATCTCTACGTATTCCTCACCGGACAACCGGTGTGGGCCCCGTTCGTGAGGCGAGCCTTCCCACGAATCATCTCGCTGACCGAGCTGCAGTCCTGGGTCAAACAGAGACCGAGGAAAATGGGCGACTGGCACATCGAATGTGCTCAGGCGCTCACAGCCCTCTGGCAGGCGGACCCGGCGATCAGTGGAGACTCCACTTCGTCATTCTATAGAGGGTTGGTCCGCAGAAAGTGCGACGACGCGCTCGGTGAAACTCTAGGCGTCGAGGAAGATGAACTGGCCAGTCTGTTCGGTAGGACCTTCCGCCCGGGACCGATGGACAACTTCCAAAAGTCCCTGGCCTGGCAGTGCTACCGAGGAGCTCTACCAGTTCGAGACAAGCTCTACAGACATGGGCGCCCGGGAAGGGACTCTGCAAAAAAGATCTGTCCGAGGTGCGTGCGAGACAAAGAAACCGTTGCGCACGCATTCATACACTGCCCGGGCGTCACTGACCTGTGGGGCTATGTAGAACGACTATTGTCGCCGGTGGGACCAATCCAGTTGACCACCGAGTCCATTGTCATGATCAAACCGCCACCCTCCTTCAAAAACGAAGGAGAGGCGGTTTTCCTTTGTGTGATAGCTATGGCGAAAGAGGTTGTATGGTGGACAAGGTTGAAAGGGCTGAGGTCAGACACCTTTCTCTCCGGCCAACAACTGATTCTTTTTTTCAAATACCACTTTGGAAGAAGAATCAGGATGGAGAGAGAGGTGCTGTACCCCAGCAAGTTTTATGAAAGGTGGGTGAAAGTGGCGAGAATGGCCCGAGTGAATGGGCCTTCTCTCTATATCAGCCTGTAGGTTGAGGAAAAGGAGGAGGAGAGGAAAGGAGTACAAGCTCTTCGTACTCCTGGAGATGAGGGTTGCACATTTTTTTTCGGGGGTATGTGTTACCCATATAAACTGTCTCCCTCTATTGGGGAAAATCGACTAACTTTTAAATTCCATCTGTGATAACATTTTACACGTTTTTATTGTATGTAAACTTCCCCCTTTGTATTTGTCCCCTTCTTTTGTGCCCCTGTGGCTAATAAAGAAATATATCTATCAGACGTGTGTAACTTCGCGGAGAAGTTTCCGTTAATTTATGTAAGAAAAAAACGTGAGTTTTTAGTTAAATTTTATATCATTGTGTAACTTGACCACCCGTCTGAACTTTCAGGTGGTGGGTCAACTCATTTTCGCCCCTATAGGGGCGGAATATCCATTTAAAAAATTTTTCTCCATCGAATCTTGGAAAAAATATTGTAAAATTTTGATTACGTTATGAACGCTGCGTGCAACGATAATGGTGGTGGAGAGGCGGTAAGACTACAAAGCTCGCAGTCAACAACTTCTTCTTCACTAGATACTATAGAGATGGAAAGACAGAATGAAAATGTAAAAACGAATTCATATTCAAACAACACATATGACACCAAACAGTTCAATGACAACAAAAATAACAGCAACACCAATAATGATGATAAAAGCAACAATGATAACAACAACAATAACAACAATAATGACAACACCACCAATACGGATTCCACAAAGAAACCAAAAATCTGCTTTGCAGAGAAAGTTCAAAAGAAGGAGAATTGATATATCGCGACATAACAAATGCTGAACAACTTTTAAAGGACGCTAAGAGATATGTCACTTTCGAAAAAAATGGTGCTTTCAGCATCAATTCTCCGGTAGAAATTCGCAAGGAAACTGCTCTCAAAACGATAGTTTTTAGGACAGTTTCCAATTCTACCCGAAAACCAGCCAATTGTCACAGAAAGAAATTGAACTGGTTTTCAAAAATTCAATGAATGATATTGCATTCATTCAAAGAAGCAAACTTTTTGGGAGTATTTCGGTACTCATGAAGGATCAATTGACGGCCCAAAATTACTCTGTGTCGCCAATTGTATCCAACCTGTACACCTTTTTCCCTACATACATGGGAAAAAGGACACAAAAGATCAGAATCACAAGTGTCACACCAAAGGTGAACATATGGTGGATACTGTGCGGCTTCATCAATTTTGATGAGGACAGAATACTGTCAGTAGGAAAGTCCCCCAGAGATGTATTCAATGGGACCAGCATTGAAGTTCAGGTGCAAATGAGCCCGGAGCGAATAGCTATGATCCCACAGCGTGTACTCCTGGACGGACTCACCTACATAAACTTTTCGGTTGAGGATAGGCGGCCTTCATGTTACCATTAGTTTAGCAGGGGTCACCTGAGGGCTTCCTGTCCTAAATTAATGAACCAAAAAAAGGCTCTTCTGCCGACACCCATCAAAACAACACAACCATCAACACCACCACAACAACAACACCAACACACAAAAATAACCACAACAAACACAGTCCCACCCAACCCCACTCCACCTAAAACCACTGCCAAATCACATACAGACACAACAGCTCCCCAATCACACAGACGATACAACAGATGAGGCTATCTCGCCATCACCCAGTGAAGACGGGGGAGAATCCCATCGCTCGAAAAGAAAGAAAAGACATCACAAAAGCAAAAAACCAGCAAACACTACCACAAACATACAACCACCAACAGAAACAACAAAAACATCACAAACAAAACCCCCACCTCCTGAAAACAAAATACCTACAACAAAACGAAAGCACACACAAGAACTACAGACAAAAACAAACACAACACAAAAAAATTACACTTACACTTACATAAACACTGAAAACAAAACACTAATGGAGACCATCACGAACGACCCTTCGGTTTTCACCGAAGGGAAAACTTTCGCCCACTCTATTAAAAATAGCAAAAAACTGAACCTAAAACTGATTAGGGTCCCTATACAAACTTATAGGTCCCTAAAAGAAACATTTGAGAAGGATGTGGGGAATTCCTGCGTGAAACCACTCAACCGCGTCTTTCTCAAATGTCTCACCACCCCAGACACCCCCATCCCACCAGACCCCACCCCACCAAGCATCTGCGTCCCCACCCCGCCGGAAACCACCACCCATCCAGACAACCCCTCCAACACCCCCATGGAAATCGTGCGGCCTGGTCCCCAGGAGACGAGGGGTGAGTGATCTCTTTTCCTCTTTTAACTTTTCCGCACCAACATGGCCAATATAAGAAATGGATGTGTGAACGTACGCGGCCTGGGGATGACCTGGAAACAGGGCAAACTCTTAAACGACCTCAGGTCGCACAGTATGGATGTGGTAGCCATTTGCGAGTCCAGGATCCACGGCGAGCGACAGCTGGCCCCCATCTTGGATGACTTTGAGATCTACGCATCTCTCTGTCAACCGGCGGTGGGGGCGGAGTTGCCGTTTTGCTGCGGAAACACCTGGGCCTCGTAACACAGACGGTACATCTGGACCCGGAGGGTCGACTGGTGGTCCTAGATGTTGACGGTAGTGAAGGTGGAGCCTTCAGGCTGGTGGCTGCATATGCCCCATCCGGGACACCGCGGCCAGACTTCTTCAAACGTCTAGAGACTTTTCTGGGAACGTCCCGCTCCTTGCTTTTAGTGGGGGACTGGAATGGAATCCTAGATGCACGTTGGGACTATGTGGGAGCATGTCCCGATAAAGCGGGCTGTAACAGCCTCAAACAGTTAATCGACCGATTTGACCTGGCCGATAGATATCGACTAGATATTCCGACTGCGCCACTGTGGACGTGGAGTAATCGTAGCGGAACATCTAGATCGTACCTAGATAGGGTTCTAGTTAGAGATAAGGATAGGGACATGTTAAGCTGTCCACAAATGTTCATGGTTGCCTATTCAGATCACAAACTAGTGACCTGCATGGCCAACCTTGATAGAAACCATAGACAAGGACCCGGCTACTGGAAGCTGAACTTGTCGTTACCGACAAGCAAAGCCTACAGTAGACGGATTAGCACATTAGTTAAACAGCACTTGACAGGGGCCATTGTCAACAACAAATGGTGGTACTCTCTCAAGAGGGCAGTTAGATTAGACTCGATAGTTTTTAGTAAAGAATTAGCGTTAGATAGAAATAGAACCGAGAAGGAACTGGTAGATAAAGTAGAAGAGGCAATTAGAAGTGGCAACGTAGCCAGCGTGCTAGCAACGAGAACGGCCTTGGACCAGTTCTTCGACGCAAAGCACGAGGGCTGCGTTGTCAGAAGCAAAATACGTGCTCTGGGAAACGAGGGAGCCAAAGCTGTTAGCTGGGCCCGAGTGATGGAGGCAAAAAGTGGCAACAATCCACGATTCGGTCTTTGAAGGACCAAAACGGACGCGTGATACGTGAGCCGAAGCAGATGTGTGCGGCTTTTCAGCGGCACTTTGCTCGGCTGTTCGGGGGGAGCGGCGCGCCGGGAGAGGCTATGCATTTTGGTCCATACCTCGACGGCCTACCGCGACTCTCGGACAGTGAGGCGAAGTTTTGCGAAAAGCCGATTTCAGCCACTGAGATAGGGGACGCGCTGAGCCAATGCGGCAAACGCAAATCTCCAGGTCTCGACGGTCTACCCTACGAATTTTACGTAGCAATGCCGGACTTATTCTCCGGTCTCCTGGAAGCGGTCTACTGCAACTGGCAACAGAACGGGAGAATTCCCAGTTCTGTAACTGGGGGCGTGGTCACACTAATCAGGAAGGACGAGAATAAGGGGGATGACATAGGCAACTTCCGGCCCATAGCTCTGCTAAACACAGAGTTACAGATTTTGGCCAAGGTGTTGGCAAAGAGGCTGGCGCTTGTCGTCGAGAACCTGGTGGGAGAAGCGCAGACATGCGCGATCCCGACCAGGTCCATACACGACAACCTCCACCTCATGCGATACATCATAGAGAGGGTAGGGTGTAAACCCGGCTTCGGTGGGGCCCTGATCAACTTGGATCAGTCTAAGGCTTTCGATAGGGTTGACCATCGTTACCTGGATGCGGTGCTCGAGGCGGCAGGCTTCGGACCCTTGTTCAGGGGCTGGATTGCTGCAATGCACAACAGCAACATCTGCTCAAGGGTCAAGGTGAACGGTTACCTCTCGGAGCCGTTCCATATTATGCGATCCATTCGACAGGGATGCCCTCTCTCCTCCCTTCTGTAAGTACTGACTCTCGAGCCACTACTGCGGAAGCTGGAGCTATTGCAGGGCATCCCTCTGGAACCGGGACTGCGGAAAGCGGCGTCGGCCTACGCCGACGACGTGACAGTAATGGTGTCGATCGCCTCGCAAATCGAGGAAGTCGGCACCTACTAAAGGAATACGAAAGTCTCACAGGAGCGAAGCTGAACCGGGACAAGTCCATCGGTTTGCAACTCGGATCGTGGAGAGGCAGACCGATGCCTTCCGATGGCGTCGTCGGACGCTGGACGGAAGGACCGGTAAAGCTGCTCGGGGTCTGGTTTGGTCCGGACCTCCAGGTGGAGAAGAACTGGAACGAAGTGACGGCCAAGGTATTTTCACTCACCCAGAAGTGGGCCGAGTGCAAACTATCCTTGAAAGGTCGAGCGGAGGTGGCGAACACTTTTATAGCGTCCGCCATCTACTACCGCTTGACCGTCGTGCCTTGTCCAGCCAAAACGCTCGCCAAAATGGAGCGCGCCCTCTTCCGATTCCTTTGGAAGAGGCGGGCTCCTTTGGTAAGAAGATCCATCTGCTGCCAACACCCTTCTAACGGAGGGCTGGGGATGCCGTGGTTGACGATGCGCAAACACGCGCTCAGACTGCGGCATCTCTACGTATTCCTCACCGGACAACCGGTGTGGGCCCCGTTCGTGAGGCGAGCCTTCCCACGAATCATCTCGCTGACCGAGCTGCAGTCCTGGGTCAAACAGAGACCGAGGAAAATGGGCGACTGGCACATCGAATGTGCTCAGGCGCTCACAGCCCTCTGGCAGGCGGACCCGGCGATCAGTGGAGACTCCACTTCGTCATTCTATAGAGGGTTGGTCCGCAGAAAGTGCGACGACGCGCTCGGTGAAACTCTAGGCGTCGAGGAAGATGAACTGGCCAGTCTGTTCGGTAGGACCTTCCGCCCGGGACCGATGGACAACTTCCAAAAGTCCCTGGCCTGGCAGTGCTACCGAGGAGCTCTACCAGTTCGAGACAAGCTCTACAGACATGGGCGCCCGGGAAGGGACCCTGCAAAAAAGATCTGTCCGAGGTGCGTGCGAGACAAAGAAACCGTTGCGCACGCATTCATACACTGCCCGGGCGTCACTGACCTGTGGGGCTATGTAGAACGACTATTGTCGCCGGTGGGACCAATCCAGTTGACCACCGAGTCCATTGTCATGATCAAACCGCCACCCTCCTTCAAAAACGAAGGAGAGGCGGTTTTCCTTTGTGTGATAGCTATGGCGAAAGAGGTTGTATGGTGGACAAGGTTGAAAGGGCTGAGGTCAGACACCTTTCTCTCCGGCCAACAACTGATTCTTTTTTTCAAATACCACTTTGGAAGAAGAATCAGGATGGAGAGAGAGGTGCTGTACCCCAGCAAGTTTTATGAAAGGTGGGTGAAAGTGGCGAGAATGGCCCGAGTGAATGGGCCTTCTCTCTATATCAGCCTGTAGGTTGAGGAAAAGGAGGAGGAGAGGAAAGGAGTACAAGCTCTTCGTACTCCTGGAGATGAGGGTTGCACATTTTTTTTCGGGGGTATGTGTTACCCATATAAACTGTCTCCCTCTATTGGGGAAAATCGACTAACTTTTAAATTCCATCTGTGATAACATTTTACACGTTTTTATTGTATGTAAACTTCCCCCTTTGTATTTGTCCCCTTCTTTTGTGCCCCTGTGGCTAATAAAGAAATATATCTATCAGACGTGTGTAACTTCGCGGAGAAGTTTCCGTTAATTTATGTAAGAAAAAAACGTGAGTTTTTAGTTAAATTTTATATCATTGTGTAACTTGACCACCCGTCTGAACTTTCAGGTGGTGGGTCAACTCATTTTCGCCCCTATAGGGGCGGAATATCCATTTAAAAAATTTTTCTCCATCGAATCTTGGAAAAAATATTGTAAAATTTTGATTACGTTATGAACGCTGCGTGCAACGATAATGGTGGTGGAGAGGCGGTAAGACTACAAAGCTCGCAGTCAACAACTTCTTCTTCACTAGATACTATAGAGATGGAAAGACAGAATGAAAATGTAAAAACGAATTCATATTCAAACAACACATATGACACCAAACAGTTCAATGACAACAAAAATAACAGCAACACCAATAATGATGATAAAAGCAACAATGATAACAACAACAATAACAACAATAATGACAACACCACCAATACGGATTCCACAAAGAAACCAAAAATCTGCTTTGCAGAGAAAGTTCAAAAGAAGGAGAATTGATATATCGCGACATAACAAATGCTGAACAACTTTTAAAGGACGCTAAGAGATATGTCACTTTCGAAAAAAATGGTGCTTTCAGCATCAATTCTCCGGTAGAAATTCGCAAGGAAACTGCTCTCAAAACGATAGTTTTTAGGACAGTTTCCAATTCTACCCGAAAACCAGCCAATTGTCACAGAAAGAAATTGAACTGGTTTTCAAAAATTCAATGAATGATATTGCATTCATTCAAAGAAGCAAACTTTTTGGGAGTATTTCGGTACTCATGAAGGATCAATTGACGGCCCAAAATTACTCTGTGTCGCCAATTGTATCCAACCTGTACACCTTTTTCCCTACATACATGGGAAAAAGGACACAAAAGATCAGAATCACAAGTGTCACACCAAAGGTGAACATATGGTGGATACTGTGCGGCTTCATCAATTTTGATGAGGACAGAATACTGTCAGTAGGAAAGTCCCCCAGAGATGTATTCAATGGGACCAGCATTGAAGTTCAGGTGCAAATGAGCCCGGAGCGAATAGCTATGATCCCACAGCGTGTACTCCTGGACGGACTCACCTACATAAACTTTTCGGTTGAGGATAGGCGGCCTTCATGTTACCATTAGTTTAGCAGGGGTCACCTGAGGGCTTCCTGTCCTAAATTAATGAACCAAAAAAAGGCTCTTCTGCCGACACCCATCAAAACAACACAACCACCAACACCACCACAACAACAACACCAACACACAAAAATAACCACAACAAACACAGTCCCACCCAACCCCACTCCACCTAAAACCACTGCCAAATCACATACAGACACAACAGCTCCCCAATCACACAGACGATACAACAGATGAGGCTATCTCGCCATCACCCAGTGAAGACGGGGGAGAATCCCATCGCTCGAAAAGAAAGAAAAGACATCACAAAAGCAAAAAACCAGCAAACACTACCACAAACATACAACCACCAACAGAAACAACAAAAACATCACAAACAAAACCCCCACCTCCTGAAAACAAAATACCTACAACAAAACGAAAGCACACACAAGAACTACAGACAAAAACAAACACAACACAAAAAAATTACACTTACACTTACATAAACACTGAAAACAAAACACTAATGGAGACCATCACGAACGACCCTTCGGTTTTCACCGAAGGGAAAACTTTCGCCCACTCTATTAAAAATAGCAAAAAACTGAACCTAAAACTGATTAGGGTCCCTATACAAACTTATAGGTCCCTAAAAGAAACATTTGAGAAGGATGTGGGGAATTCCTGCGTGAAACCACTCAACCGCGTCTTTCTCAAATGTCTCACCACCCCAGACACCCCCATCCCACCAGACCCCACCCCACCAAGCATCTGCGTCCCCACCCCGCCGGAAACCACCACCCATCCAGACAACCCCTCCAACACCCCCATGGAAATCGTGCGGCCTGGTCCCCAGGAGACGAGGGGTGAGTGATCTCTTTTCCTCTTTTAACTTTTCCGCACCAACATGGCCAATATAAGAAATGGATGTGTGAACGTACGCGGCCTGGGGATGACCTGGAAACAGGGCAAACTCTTAAACGACCTCAGGTCGCACAGTATGGATGTGGTAGCCATTTGCGAGTCCAGGATCCACGGCGAGCGACAGCTGGCCCCCATCTTGGATGACTTTGAGATCTACGCATCTCTCTGTCAACCGGCGGTGGGGGCGGAGTTGCCGTTTTGCTGCGGAAACACCTGGGCCTCGTAACACAGACGGTACATCTGGACCCGGAGGGTCGACTGGTGGTCCTAGATGTTGACGGTAGTGAAGGTGGAGCCTTCAGGCTGGTGGCTGCATATGCCCCATCCGGGACACCGCGGCCAGACTTCTTCAAACGTCTAGAGACTTTTCTGGGAACGTCCCGCTCCTTGCTTTTAGTGGGGGACTGGAATGGAATCCTAGATGCACGTTGGGACTATGTGGGAGCATGTCCCGATAAAGCGGGCTGTAACAGCCTCAAACAGTTAATCGACCGATTTGACCTGGCCGATAGATATCGACTAGATATTCCGACTGCGCCACTGTGGACGTGGAGTAATCGTAGCGGAACATCTAGATCGTACCTAGATAGGGTTCTAGTTAGAGATAAGGATAGGGACATGTTAAGCTGTCCACAAATGTTCATGGTTGCCTATTCAGATCACAAACTAGTGACCTGCATGGCCAACCTTGATAGAAACCATAGACAAGGACCCGGCTACTGGAAGCTGAACTTGTCGTTACCGACAAGCAAAGCCTACAGTAGACGGATTAGCACATTAGTTAAACAGCACTTGACAGGGGCCATTGTCAACAACAAATGGTGGTACTCTCTCAAGAGGGCAGTTAGATTAGACTCGATAGTTTTTAGTAAAGAATTAGCGTTAGATAGAAATAGAACCGAGAAGGAACTGGTAGATAAAGTAGAAGAGGCAATTAGAAGTGGCAACGTAGCCAGCGTGCTAGCAATGAGAACGGCCTTGGACCAGTTCTTCGACGCAAAGCACGAGGGCTGCGTTGTCAGAAGCAAAATACGTGCTCTGGGAAACGAGGGAGCCAAAGCTGTTAGCTGGGCCCGAGTGACGGAGGCAAAAAGTGGCAACAAGTCCACGATTCGGTCTTTGAAGGACCAAAACGGACGCGTGATACTTGAGCCGAAGCAGATGTGTGCGGCTTTTCAGCGGCACTCTGCTCGGCTGTTCGGGGGGAGCGGCGCGCCGGGAGGGGCTATGGATTTCGGTCCATACCTCGACGGCCTACCGCGACTCTCGGACAGCGAGGCAAAGTTCTGCGAAAAGCCGATTTCAGTCACTGAGATAGGGGACGCGCTAAGCCAATGCGGCAAACGCAAATCTTCAGGTCTCGACGGTCTACCCTACGAATTTTACGTAGCAATGCCGGACTTATTCTCCGGTCTCCTGGAAGCGGTCTACTGCAACTAGCAACAGAACGGGAGAATTCCCAGTTCTGTAACCGGGGGCGTGGTCACACTAATCAGGAAGGACGAGAATAAGGGGGATGATATAGGCAACTTCCGGCCCATAGCTCTGCTAAACACAGAGTTACAGATTTTGGCCAAGGTGTTGGCAAAGAGGCTGGCGCTTGTCGTCGAGAACCTGGTGGGAGAGGCGCAGACATGCGCAATCCCGACCAGGTCCATACACGACAACCTCCACCTCATGCGATACATCATAGAGAGGGTAGGGTGTAAACCCGGCTTCGGTGGGGCCCTGATCAACTTGGATCAGTCTAAGGCTTTCGATAGGGTAGACCATCGTTACCTGGATGCGGTGCTCGAGGCGGCAGGCTTCGGACACGTGTTCAGGGGCTGGATTGCTGCAATGCACAACAGCAACATCTGCTCAAGGGTCAAGGTGAACGGCTACCTCTCGGAGAACGTTCCATATTACGCGATCCATTCGACAGGGATGCCCCCTCTCCTCCCTTCTGTACGTACTGACTATCGAGCCACTACTGCGGAAGCTGGAGCTATTGCAGGGCATCCATCTGGAACCGGGACTGCGGATAGCGGCGTCGGCCTACGCCGACGACGTGACAGTAATGGTGTCGAGCGCCTCGCAAATCGAGGATGTCGGCACCTTACTGAAGGAATACGAAAGTCTTACAGGAGCGAAGCTGAACCGGGACAAGTCCATCGGTTTGCAACTCGGATCGTGGAGAGGCAAACCGATGCCTTCCGATGGCGTCGTCGGACGCTGGACGGAAGGATCGGTAAAGCTGCTCGGGGTCTGGTTTGGTCCGGACCTCCAGGTGGAGAAGAACTGGAACGAAGTGACGGCCAAGGTCTTTGCACTCACCCAGAAGTGGGCCGAGTGCAAACTATCCTTGAAAGGTCGAGCGGAGGTGGCGAACACTTTTATAGCGTCCGCCATCTACTACCGCTTGACCGTCGTGCCTTGTCCAGCCAAAACGCTCGCCAAAATGGAACGCGCGTTCTTCCGATTCCTTTGGAAGATTTGGAAGAGGCGGGCTCCTTTGGTGAGAAGATCCATCTGCTGCCAACACCCTTCTAACGGAGGGCTGGGGATGCCGTGGTTGACGATGCGCAAACACGCGCTCAGGCTGCGGCATCTCTACGTATTCCTCACCGGACAACCGGTGTGGGCCCCGTTCGTGAGGCGAGCCTTCCCACGACTCGTCTCGCTGACCGAGCTGCAGTCCTGGGTCAAGCAAAGACCGAGGAAAATGGGCGACTGGAACATCGAATGTGCTCAGGCGCTCACAGCCCTCTGGCAGGCGGACCCGGCGATCATTGGAGACTCCACTTCGTCATTCTATAGAGGGTTGGTCAGCAGCAAGTGCGACGACGCGCTCGGTGAAACTCTAGGCGTAGAGGAAGATGAACTGGCCAGTCTGTTCGGTAAGACCCTCCGCCCGGGAAGATGGACAACTTCCAAAAGTCCCTGGCCTGGCAGTGCTACCGAGGAGCTCTACCAGTTCGAGACAAGCTCTACAGACATGGGCGCCCGGGCAGGGACCCTGCAAAAAAGATCTGTCCGAGGTGCGTGCGAGACGAAGAAACCTTCGCGCACGCATTCATACACTGCCCGGGCGTCACTGACCTGTGGGGCTATGTAGAACGACTGTTGTCGCGGGTGGGACCAATCCAGTTGACCACCGAGTCCATTGTCATGATCAAACCGCCACCCTCCTTCAAAAACGAAGGAGAGGCGGTTTTCCTTTGTGTGATAGCTATGGCGAAAGAGGTTGTATGGTGGACAAGGTTGAAAGGGCTGAGGTCAGACACCTTTCTCTCCGGCCAACAACTGATTCTTTTTATCAAATACCACTTTGAAAGAAGGATCAGGACAGAGAGAGAGATGCTGTACCCCAGCAAGTTTTATGAAAGGTGGGTGAAAGTGGCGAGAATGGCCCGAGTGAATGGGCCTTCTCTCTATATCAGCCTGTAGGTTGAGGAAAAGGAGGAGGAGAGGAAAGGAGTACAAACGCTTCGTACTCCTGGAGATGAGGGTTGCACATTTTTTTTTCGGGGGTATGTGTTACTCATATAAACTGTCTCCCTCTATTGGGGAAAATCGACTAACTTTTTAAATTCCATTTGTGATAACATTTTACACTTTTTTATTGTATCTAAACTTCCCCCTTTATATTTGTCTCCTTCTTTTGTGCCCCTGTGGCTAATAAAGAAATATATCTATCAGACGTGTGTAACTTCGCGGAGAAGTTTCCGTTAATTTATGTAAGAAAAAAACGTGAGTTTTTAGTTAAATTTTATATCATTGTGTAACTCGACCCCCCGTCGGGACCTTCAGGTGGTGGGTCAACTCATGTTCGCCCCTACAGGGGCGGAATATCCATTTGAAATATTTTTTCTCCATCGAATCTTGGAAAAAAATATTGTAAAATTTTGATTACGTTATGAACGCTGCGTCCAACGATAATGGTGGTGGAGAGGCGGTAAGACTACAAAGCTCGCAGTCAACAACGTCTTCTTCACTAGATACTATAGAGATGGAAAGACGAAATGAAAATGTAAAAACGAATTCATATCCAAACAACACAAATGACACCTAACAATTCAATGACAACAAAAATAACAGCAACACCAATAATGATGATAAAAGTAACAATGATAACAACAACAAAGAAAAAAATAAAGACAACACCAATAACACCAGCATCAAAGACAACAACAACACCAAGGAAAATACGAATAATACCAACATCGGTGACAACTGGAATAACAACAACAATAACAACAATAATGACAAAACCACCAATACGGATTCCACAAAGAAACCAAAACTTCCTTTGCAGAGAAAGTTCAAAAAAAGGAGGAATTGATATATCTCGACATAACAAAAGCTAAACAACTTTTAAAGGACGCTAGGAGATATGTCACTTTCGAAAAAAATGGTGCTTTCAGCATCAATTCTCCGGTAGAAATTCGCAAGGATACTGTTCTCAAAACGATAGTTTTTAGGACAGTTTCCAATTCTACCCGAAAACCAGTCCAATTGACGGCCCAAAATTACTCGTGTCGCCAATTGTATCCAACCTGTACACCTTTTTCCCTACATACATGGGAAAAGGGACACAAAAGATCAGAATCACGAGTGTCACACCAAAGGTGAACATATGGTGGATACTGTGCGGCTTCATCAATTTTGATGAAGACAGAATACTGTCAGTAGGAAAGTCCCCCAGAGATGTATTCAATGGGACTAGCATTGAAATTCTGGTGTAAATGAGCCCAGAGCGAATAGCTATGATCCCACAACGTGTACTCCTGGACGAACTCACCTACATAAACTTTTCGGTTGAGGGTAGGCGGCCTTCACGTTACCATTGGTTTAGCAGGGGTCACCTGAGGGCTTCCTGTCCTAAATTAATGAATAAAAAAAGGCTCTTCTGCCGACACCCATCAAAACAACACAACCACCAACACCACCACAACAACAACAACACCAACACACAAAAATAACCACAACAAACACAGTCTCACCCAACCCCACTCCACCTAAAACCACTGCAAAATTACATACAGACACAACAGCTCCCCAAGACATACCCCTCCCCAATCATACAGACGATACAACAGATGAGGCTATCTCGCCATCACCCAGTGAAGACGAGGGAGAACCCAATCGCTCGAAAAGAAAGAAAAGACATCACAAAAGCAAAAAACCAGCAAACACTACCACAAACATACAACCACCAACAGAAACAACAAAAACATCACAAACAAAACCCCCACCTCCTGAAAACAAAATACCTACAACAAAACGAAAGCACACACAAGAACTACAGACAAAAACAAACACAACACAAGAAAATTACACTTACACTTACATAAACACTGAAAACAAAACACAAATGGAGACCATCACGAACGACCCTTCGGTTTTCACCGAAGGGAAAACTTTCGCCCACTCTATTAAAAATAGCAAAAAACTGAACCTAAAACTGATTAGGGTCCCTATACAAACTTATAGGTCCCTAAAAGAAACATTTGAGAAGGATGTGGGGAATTCCTGCGTGAAACCACTCAACCGCGTCCTTCTCAAATGTCTCCCCACCCCAGACACCCCCATCCCTCCAGACCCCACCCCACCAAACATCTGAGTCCCCACCCCGCCGGAAACCACCACCCATCCAGACAACCCCTCCAACACCCCCATGGAAATCGTGCGGCCTGGGCCCAGAAGACGAAGGGTGAGTGATCTCTTTTCCTCTTTTAACTTTTCAGCACCAACATGGCCAATATAAGAGTTGGATGTGTGAACGCACGCGGCCTGGGGATGCCCTGGAAACAGGGCAAACTCTTAAACGACCTCAGGTCGCACAATATGGATGTGGTAGTCATTTGCGAGTCCAGGATCCACGGCGAGCGACAGCTGGCCCCCATCTTCGAAAACTTTGAGATCTACGCATCTCCCTGTCAACCGGGGGGTGGGGGAGGAGTTGCCGTTTTGCTGCGGAAACACCTGGGCCTCGTAACACAGACGGTACATCTGGACCCGGAGGGTCGACTGGTGGTCCTAGACGTTGACGGTAGAGAAGGTGGAGCCTTCAGGCTGGTGGACGCATATGCCCCATCCGGGACACCGCGGCCAGACTTCTTCAAACGTCTAGAGACTTTTCTGGGAACGTCTCGGACCCTGCAAAAAAAGATCTGTCCGAGGTGCGTGCGAGACGAAGAAACCTTCGCGCACGCATTCATACACTGCCCGGGCGTCACTGACCTGTGGGGCTATGTAGAACGACTATTGTCGCGGGTGGGACCAATCCAGTTGACCACCGAGTCCATTGTCATGATCAAACCGCCACTCTCCTTCAAAAACGAAGGAGAGGCGGTTTTTCTTTGTGTGATAGCTATGGCGAAAGAGGTTGTATGGTGGACAAGGTTGAAAGGGCTGAGGTCAGACACCTTTCTCTCCGGCCAACAACTGATTCTTTTTTTCAAATACTACTTTGGAAGAAGAATCAGGATGGAGAGAGAGGTGCTGTACCCCAGCAAGTTTTATGAAAGGTGGGTGAAAGTGGCGAGAATGGCCCGAGTGAATGGGCCTTCTGTCTATATCAGCCTGTAGGTTGAGGAAAAGGAGGAGGAGAGGAAAGGAGTACAAACTCTTCGTACCCCTGGAGATGAGGGTTGCACATTTTTTTTTCGGGGGTATGTGTTACCCATATAAACTGTCTCCCTCTATTGGGGAAAATCGACTAACTTTTTAAATTCCATTTGTGATAACATTTTACACGTTTTTATTGTATCTAAACTTCCCCCTTTGTATTTGTCCCCTTCTTTTGTGCCCCTGTGGCTAATAAAGAAATATATCTATCTATCTCTCTTTCTGTCTGACGTGTGGAACATCGCCGGTAAGCTTTTTTGTTAATTTCTATGCAAAAAAACGATCTAATTGTTTGAAAAAACACAACACTTTGTAGATTAACCCCCAAGCTGAATTGTCAGCAGGGTGATAATTCCATTTTTCGCCCCTGTAGGGGCGAAAATTTTATTTTAAAAATTTGTTTTAAAATATCAGATTTTACAAAGTAAATAACTTGAGCAACACATCTGCTTCTGCTACTATGGACGTCGCCATAGATACAACTGTCACAAAAGAAAAAAATATATTAACATTTGAAAATTTTACAATTTCTACCGCGGAAGAAAATAACAATAACACACAGGAAAACACAGCAAAAAAACCCATTGACATACATACACATGAAAAAGACATCAACAACTCTACAGATACATCTACACATAAAGTTTCACCTCGACAAGGAACTGAGATTTCCAATAAAGATAACAACATCATCAACAGCAACACCACACAAAAAAAGAAAATGTCTTTCGCTGACACAGTGAACAAGAAACAAGATCTTATAAATCTTGATATCTCCAACGCAAGAGATATGCTCCAGCAAGGGAGAAAATGTGTAACTTTCGAAGAAAGAGGTGGGTTTAGAATTAACTCACCCCTTGAAATAAAGGAAAACACAAACCGCCGATCAGTCACTTTTAGGACTGTGTTAAATTCGTCAAGAAAGCCGACATTTGTTAATCAAGCAGATATAGAAGATTCTTTCAAGGAAATTCTAGCAAATGTCGATTTTCTCCAGCGAGGAAAACACTACGGAAGTGTTTCCGTACTGTTTAAAAGCGAGGCACTCGCCCCAAAAAACTCTGTGACACCAATAGTGTCAAAAGCATACACCTTTTTCCCTACATACATGGGGAAAAGGACACAAAAAATAAAAATAAAAATCATACCTCCAAGCATTTACATCTGGTGGATCTTGGCTGGCTTCGTAGAGCCCGAAACAGACATAATACTTTCGATACGAAAATCTATTCGACAAAGGTGGGCGGGCACAGATTTGGAGATTCTGTTGCAAATGAAACCGGAGAGAATCTCCAAAATACCCGAAAGAGTCGTTATTGATAATAACAACAAAATAAACATTTCGGTAGAAGGACGAAAATTTCATTGCTTTCGCTGTGGTAGCACAGCTCACCTAAAAGCTTCTTGTCCACAAACACACAACAACAACATCATAAAAAAAACGCTATTACCAACACCAACACCAAAACAACCACCACCACCACAAGTACAACGACAGACGAAACGAACAACCACACCAAAACAAACAGACACTCAACCAACAACAACAGAAAAAACAGAGACAACACCCCTGAAGAACACATCCCCACTCCATCCCACTCCATCAAACACTACCACAAACACACATACCGAAACACCACCACCACCACACAACATACCCTTACCCCCCACACCTGACGATGATTATTCATCGACGGATGAAGCTGCTTCTCCTTCTTTAAGTGAAGAAGAGGGAGAACCGCAGAAATCTAAAAAACAAAAAAAAGAGACATCACAAAACCCCCAAAACTCCAATCACCAACACCAACACACAACCACAGACACAAACAACAACACAAACAACACCACAGTCAAACACCCCCTATCAGCAAAACCAGCACCAACACCACCCCAAACACAAGCACCCACCATAAAAAGAAAACTCCCAGACGAACAACAAACTAAAACAACACAACAAAAACACAAACAACAATACGCATAAATCAACGCAAACAACAAGAGTTTGATGGAGGTCATCTCCCAAAACCCCAAGGTGGAGACGGAGGGCAAAACTTTCGTCAAGGCAGAATCGTCTCCACACCTTAAACTTATAAGGGTTTCTATGGAAACCTATAAAGACCTAAAAATTAAATTTTCACAGGACGTGGGCAACCCCTGCCACAAACCCATCAACCGCGTCCTGTTTAAATGTTTCCCCACCCCACCCAACACCCCATCCAGCACCCAAATGGAGATTGAACAACCCGATCTCCAGGAAACGAAAAGGTAAGTGCACCTTTCGCCCTTTTTCTCCAACTTTTCCTCACCAACATGGCTGGTTTACGAGTTGGAACCGTGAATGTGCGTGGCCTAGGGATGCCCTGGAAACAGGGCCAACTTTTAAACGACCTTAGGTCACACAGTATGGATGTGATAGCCATCACCGAGTCCAGGATCCACAACAGGCAGCAACTAACCCCCATCTTCGACGACTTTGAGATCTACGCATCTCTCTGTCAGCCAGGAGGTGGAGGTGGAGTGGCTGTTATGTTTCGGAAGAACCTGGACGTCGGAGTACAGCAAGTACACTTGGACCCGGAGGGTAGACTGGTAGTCCTAGACGTGAACAGTATCGGAGGAGGAGCCTTCAGACTAGTGGCCGTTTATGCCCCGACCGGGCAATCGCAATCACGGCCAGACTTCTTTAAGCGTCTAGTCTTTTCTGGGAACGTCTCGCTCCTTACTTTTAGTGGGGGACTGGAATGGTATCCTAGATGCACGATGGCTCTATGTGGGAGCATGTCCCAGTAGAGCGGGGTGCAACAGCCTCAAAACTTTAATCGGCCAATTCCAACTGGCCGATAGGTATCGACTGGATTTCCCGACTGCACCACAGTGGACGTGGGTAAACCGCAGTGGGACATCTAGATCGTATTTAGATAGGTTCTTCATTAGAGAAAGGGACAAGGAGATGTTAAGCTGTCCACGAATGCACATGGTTGCCTATTCAGATCACAAGTTAGTCGTCTGCTTAGTCAACCGTGATAGAATACATAGACAGGGTCCCGGATACTGGAAGCTGAACGTGTCGTTGCCGGCACGTAAAGCTTACAGTGAACGGATAAGTAGACTAGTCAAGCAACAGTTAACGGGAGCCATCGTCAACAATAGATGGTGGTACTCTCTCAAGAAAGCAATTAGAATAGAATCGATAGGGTATAGCAGAGAGTTAGCCTTAGAGAAAAACAGAATAGAAAGAGAACTAGTAGCCAAGGTAGATGAGGCACTTAGAAGTGGCAACGCGGCTAGAGTGTTAGCGTCGAGAACGGCACTGGACCAGTTCTTCGATGCGAAACACGAAGGCTGCGTGGTCAGAAGCAAAACACGTGCTCTAGGAAACGAAGGAGCGAAAGCTGTCAGCTGGGCCCGTGTGGCGGAGGCAAAAAGTGGCAACAAGACCACGATTCGGTCTTTGAAAGACAAAAACGGACGCGTGCAACTTGACCCCAAGCAAATGTGCGCGGCCTTTCAGCGGCACTTTGCGCGACTGTTTGAGCAGAACGACGGTGAGCCGAACGGGGCAATGGACTTTAGTTCATACCTCGACGGCCTGCCGCGTCTCTCGAACACGGAAGCCGAGTTCTGCGAAAGACCGATCACGGACACTTAGATACGGGACGCTCTGGGCCGCTGCGGGAAACGCAAGTCACCCGGTCTAGATGGTCTACCCTACGAATTTTACATAGGCATGCCAGACTTGTTCTCTGGCGTTCTCGAAGCCGTCTACTGCAATTGGCAGCAGAACGGGAGAATTCCCAGTTCTGCAGGCAAGGGCGTAGTAACGCTGATCAGGAAAGACGAGAACAAGGTGGACGAAATTAACAACTTCAGGCCCATAAGAGTTAAACACAGGCTCAACACAGAGTTAAAAATTTTGGCCAAGGTGCTAGTGACGAGGCTGGCGCTTGTCGTCGAGAAACTGGTAGGGAAAGCGCAAACGTGTGCAATCCCGACCAGATCCATACACGACAACCTCCACTTCATGCGATACATCATAGAGAGGGTGGGTAGTAAACCCGGCTTCGGTGGGGCTCTGATCAACTTGGATCAGTCTAAGGCATTCGATAGGGTCGACCATCGATACTTGGAAGCGGTTCTCAAGGCGGCCAGTTTCGGTCCCATGTTCAGAGGATGGATCGAGGCGATGCACACCAGCATCTGCTCGAGGGTCAAGGTGAATGGCTACCTATCGGAGCCGTTCGCAATCACGCATTCCATTCGACAGTGATGCCCTCTCTCCTCCATTCTGTATGTATTGACTCTAGAGCCACTACTGCGGAAATTGGAGCTGTTGTAGGGCATCCCCCTAGAACCGGGACTGCGCAAAGCGGCGTCGGCTTATGCCGACGACGTAACGGTAATGGTGTCGAGCACCTCAGAAATCGGGGTGATCGGCAACTTACTGAAAGAATACGAAACGCTGACGGGAGCAAAATTAAACCCAGACATGTCTGTCGGTTTGCAACTCGGTGCGTGGAGAGGCAAACCGATTACATCCGACACCGTCGTTGGACGCTAGACGGACGGACCGGTGAAATTGCTCGGGGTCTGGTTCGGTCCAGACCTCCAGTTGGAGAAAAACTGGAACGAGGTCACGGCCAAGGTGTTTGCACTCACTCAGAAGTGGGCAGAGTGCAAACTGTCCTTGAAATGTCGATCGGAGGTGGCGAAAACTTTCATAGCGTCCGTCATCTACTACCGCTTGACTGTCGTGCCTTGTCCCCGTGAACACCTCGCCATGATGGAACGCATGCTCTTCTAATTTCTGTGGAAGAAGCAGGCTCCGCTGGTGAGGAGATCCGTCTGCTGTCAGCACCCTTCCAACAGAGGGCTGGGAATGCCGTGGCTGATGATGCGCAAACATGCGCTGAGGCTGCGGCATCTCCAGGTATTCCTCACCGACCCCCAACCGGTGTGGGCACCGTTTGTGAGACAGGCTTTCCCACAGCTCGTCTCGCTAACGGAGCTGCAGTCCTGGGTGAAGAAAAGACCGAAAACGATGGGCGCCTGGCACATTGAATGCGCTCAGGCGCTCACAGTCCTCTGGCAAGCGGGCGCAGCAATCAGTGGAGACTCCACTTCGACATTCTATAGAGGGATTGTACGTTACAAGGGCGACGACGTGCTCGGAGAGACTCTGGGCGTCGAAGAAGATGAGCTCACCAGTCTGTTTGGTAGGACTTTCCGCCCGGGACCTATGGACAACTTCCAGAGGTCCCTGGCCTGGCAGTGCTACCGAGGAGCTCTACCGGTTCGTGACAAGATCTACAGGCACGGACGCCCTGGCAGTGATCCTTCCAAGAGGACGTGTCCAAGATGTGCGCAGGACATTGAAACAGTTCTGCACGCAATTGTACGCTGCCCGGGCGTAAGCGACCTGTGGAACTATGCAGAACAACTGCTGTCGCGTATGGGACAAATCCAGTTGACTGCCGAGTCCATAGTAAGGATCAAACCGCCAGCCTCTTTCAAAAACGAAAGAGAGGCGGTTTTCCTCTGTACGGTAGCTATGGTGAAAGAAGTTATATGGTAGACGAGGTTGAGAGGACTGAGGACAGATGCCTTTCTCTGCGGACAACAATTGATTCCCTTCTTTAAGTATCACTTTAGAAGGAGAATCAGGGTGGAGAGAGAGGCACTGCACCCCAGTAAATTTACTGAAAGGTGGGTGAATGAAGCGAAAATGGCCCGAGTGATTGGGCCTTCTCTGTTTATAAGCCTATAGGTTGAGGAAGAGAGCAAAAGGAAGAAAGGAGCACTTGCACAACACGCTCCTGGAGTTGAGGGTTGTTCTATCGACGGGGTATTAAACAAGCCATTTTTGGCGCTTACCCCCTATTGGGGATTTCGATTGATGAAATTGTTTGTTTTTATATTTTTTACACGACTGTATGTAAAATCCCCGGCATGTCTTTGTATTGTCCCCTTTTCTTGTTGCGCCCTTGTGGCTAATAAAGAAATCTATCTATCTATCTATCTATCGATCGATTGATCTATCGATCTATCTCTCTCTATATATATATGAAAATTTGACACCTAGTCCATATTATTATTAGTATTGTTCACCTACACACATATAAATAACACTTATCTCACAGAAAACCCATACAACACTAAAAGAAAAATTCTTCAATGACATCGAAGATTTCCAGCAAACGCTTTCCAGGGGGATGTACAAAGACATCATTCAGGAGAGGGCCACAACCAGTCAGAACGACGGAAGAACCGTCCTTCCTCCACAAGAACTGTGGGAAGTGGTCTTTCCCCATTTTCCCACTCTTTTTCAACATTGCCTTACTCAGAATAGGCAGTGTAAATGCACGTAGCCTGGTATCATCATGGAAGCAGGGCCACCTGCTCAATGACCTCAGGTCAATAAACATAGATGTGGTGGCCATCAGCAATAATTTCCGAGGCACAAGCCTTCGCACCAGTCTTCGACGGTTACGATGTGTACGCATCTTCAAGCCGGCCGGGATCGGGAGGCGGAGTAGCACTGTTGTTTCGGAAAGGCCTGGACCCAGAAGGTAAGCCGGTGGTGCTGGACGTGAACAGAAGCAAAGGCGATGCTTTCAGGCTAGTGGCTCTTTAAACCTCGCAAACCTGTTCAGACGTTTCCAACTTTCTGAGAGGTACCGACTGGATTTCCCGAATGTGCCAATGTGGACATGAATAAACCTCATGGGTCATCCAGATCGTACGTAGATAGGGTGTTTTGTAAAGAAGTAGATAGATCTAGCATAGGTTGCCCACAATTCAAGATAGTCAACTACACGGACCACAAATTTGTGATTTGTGTAATCGACTTAGATAGGCTTCATAGACAGGGAGGTCCACAGCGGGTGCATGTTACTCGATCCCGGGAAAATGTGTTCGGCTTTTCAGCATCACTTCGCTCGGCTCTTCGCGGACAGCGGCGGGCCGGATAGCAGAATGGACGTTAGTGCTTACCTCGACGTTTTGTTGCGGCTCTCGTTCACTGAGGTGGAGTGTTGCGAAAAGCCGATAACAACTTTAAAGTACGGGAGGCAACAATTAAAAATTTGTTGTAGTGATGTCTACCATAAATTCATAGCGAAAAGCCTTCAAAATATTTTAAATAAACATACAGTATATTATTAAATATACAATACGTATATTCATATGAATGTACGTATCGCTATTTCAGAGCTCCAACACAAATTTCTAATTGTTGCTGGACCAGCTACCGCTCTGTATGTTAATGATTTGGTTTTTTTCCTAGAATATATATTATGTACGAAGCTGAATTTTTGGCTTTTGAAGCGCTGAGAATATATGTATGTATATATATAAGTATAAAGAAAGTGCTTAATGTCACCTTCCTTTTAAATGTATATTTTCAGCGGAAGTTGTCAAGGACTATGTTATCTTCAATGTCATTTTCTCTTAATGATATAATATGGTTTAATAAAGAACTGATGACTATTCTCAGCTAAAGTTTTCTTCATTGGATAAAATGGTATCACTTCAGAAGCTGCGTAGGAGTTTTGTTATATTTGTAACAATATTATTTGTTGCAATTATAATATTGGAATTTCAACGTAAGTTATATTTCATTTCTTATAATTTTCATCATAATTTTACATTTCTTTTATTTTAAAATTGCATTTTCCACATTATTAGATGTTTTTGTTTAATTCATATGTTTTAATAAAGTGTTATTGTTGATGTGGGATAAGTCAGCTGTGTTTTATATAAATTTAGTATTGAGTTCATAAAGAGATTAAAGAATCTTATTAATGTTTCAAATAAACCAAATGTTCTGGTTTAGAGTGAACATGAAGAAAGCAATAGTCCAAAGTAGGAATCAAAGTAGAAATATATAAAATGTCCATTAAGCCATAGATATGTTTATGTTATTATTTGTACTGAAACTAATGTTTTGATATTATTTTTGTTTCGAGTTTATCAAGTTAAAGTTAGAATTAGTTATTTATATATGGTTTTCAGTTAAGTTTAACTGAATATGACATATCAACGTTTTTTACCAGTAATTATATCAGGATGGAATCTTCTACAATTTACTTTGACATTCTTGCCCAGAAATAATTCCAAACACCATTATTCATGCCAGTTCTACTCAATAGTACTTTACAAAGACAAACCCATTAGAGAGAAACTGATGTGAAAAATGTAATTTTAATGTAGATCTCATTTTTATTTAAATATTTAATATTTAAATATATCAATATTATGTATTGTATTTCAATAATTATTTTTATATTATTTACAGGCCAGGAATTTGTAGAAAAGATTAAGTTTAAACTTATAGGAGCCTATGTAAGAATTTCTTAAATTTCTTCTTAATATATTTTAGTAAAAGAAAATTGAACTATGGGAATAAAAGTATTGATGCATTATTTGGGAATATTGTCCTTCTTAATATGTATGTATGTATATATATATATATATATATATATATATATATATATATATATATATATATATATATATATATATATATATATATATATATATATATATATATATATATATATATATACGGGATAACAAATAATAGTTATATGCAGTCCACTTAGGTGTAGTCCAGTTATGGTATTCCGGGTAGTGGATGATATCAACGCTTGGCTTGGTTTGACTCAACAAGACGTTTTCATAGTGATGTTGCGAGTATGCTGTAATTCCTATGTTGTAAACACTTGGAGTAATAATAAATCAGGAAAGAAGATTGACATGGTTTGCTATACAAAAAAAGGTTTTTAATCTCATTGCTGACAATTGTTTCTCTGAACTGGTAGGTCTAGATATCGCTATCCGCTTGTTTTCACGTTACTCGATCGCCAATACAAAATTATAACCAGTCAGTTCTTCAGAGCAAGCGAGAATGAAGAGGATATACAGGCATGAAAGGAATATACAGGCTACTATATGAAGTAGTAATGGCATTCAGTTAGAACAATAATAACAGAACTGACTGGTTATAATTTTGTATTGGCGATCGAGTAACGTGAAAACAAGCGGATAGCGATCTCTAGACATACCAGTTCAGAGAAACAATTGTCAGCAATGAGATTAAAAACCTTTTTTTGTATAGCAAACCATGTCAATCTTCTTTCCTGATTTATATATATATATATATATATCGGCCTGCCCACCCAGCCAGTGGGATGGCGTCATCGTATGGCTAAAATAGCACGTGCTGTGACCAGCAGCGCCGATGGGCGCCCGACAGACTGGTCGGTCAAGGTGATAAAGGTGATATATATATATATATATATATATATATATATATATATATATATATATATATATATAGGATCTCCACCCTCTCTTCCTCAGAAGCTATTTTCAATAAGGCATCCCCCTACTATAATAAAGCCCTTCAAAATACCGGATTTAGCGAACCGATTAAGTACATACCCAACAATACTAACTCTTTTAAACATAATAATAGGAAAAGAAAAATAATCTGGTTCACACCCCCTACTCTCTAGCAGTTAAAACTAATGTAGGCAAAACATTCCTAGAGCTCTTAGATAAACATTTCCCTAGAACACATAGATACTATTATAAATTCAATAGAAACTGTGTCAAAATTAGCTACTCCTGCGGTCCCCCTATTAAATCTTATATCATCAATAAGAAATCACCCAGAGAACATCAAAATTGCTCCTGTAGAGTCAAAAGTGAATGCCCATTACAAGGTAAATGGAACACCAAAGCCATTGTATATGCGGCTAAAGTGACAACCATCAGCAACAACCAACCAGCTACCAGCGAACGATATGTGGGTATGACACAAAACAAATTCAAAACGCGTTATTACTCACATGTCGCATCTTTCCGACATCCAGAAAAAAGATTCAAAACAGCTCTGGCTAGCAGAATATGGGATTTGAAAGACCAAGGTATCCAATATAAATTGGATTGGTCAATTTTGAACCAATCTAAATAATATGCAAGAGGAACAAGAAGCTGTACACTCTGCATAAGTGAAAAATATTGGATTTTACAAAACCTTAAATCACCAAAGACCTGCCTAAATACAAAAACAGAAATTTTCACCAGTTGCCCACACATGAAATCACACTTGCTTTCCAGCTCATATAAACTTAACTCACTTTCAGATACTTATCCTCCATAAGCTCTTATTCTTCACTTTCCTTAAATTATTCGAATGAATTCGGCAGTGTATATATTTGTAAAAATACAAAATATCACATATCGAATTAGAGTTCTCAACAGACGGGTTAAAATTAACATGAGCTATTTATCAGTCAATAAGATCAACTAAAAAATCAATAAAATTAACTGGTCAATAGCTAAAGACTGGAGATAAATACAAATAAATTATCGAGAATCGGAATTTCGGCTCACGAAATAACGAAACACAATCTTCGAAATTCGTGGCAAAGGGCTCAATAGTTTGGATAAACCAGAGCTATATATATATATATAATAGATTCACGAAACACGTGTTAGGTGTGATTACGAATAAAATGTTAAACTGAAACTTGGATCTCTCAATACAAATATATATTTCTTTTCGGAACTCGACCCCTTTCAGTTCCGAAAAGAAATATAGTGTGCTAAAATGAAAAGAATTTCTTTAGGTCACATCTTGGCATTAAACCCAAAGAGTCCTTTCCCTATTCAAGATGTGACCAAAATAAATTTGGCTGCTATTTCCAACAGGTCAAGCAACTGCATAGAAGCAAACATATTTGTTATTATTGCTGCTTTTAGCCAAAATGTTTTTGTTGAAATTAATAATTGTTTCTACTTTTGGCACAAGGCCAGCAATTATCCAAGTGCATTACTGGTACTTTATTTTATCGACCCTGTAAGGATAAAAGGCAAAGTTAACCTCGGCGGGATTTGAACTCAGACCGTAACGGGCTGTAACACTATGCTACAAAGCATTTCGTCCGACCCTCTACCGATGCTGCCAATCCACCGCCCTTGAAATTAATAATTGTTTCTACGTTTGGCACAAGGCCAGCAATTAACCAGAGCATTACTGGTACTTTATTTTATCGACCCCGTAATAATTATTTCTACTTTTGGCACAAGGCCAGCAATTACCCAGTGTATTACTGGTACTTTATTTTATCAACCCCATAAGGATGAAAGGCAAAGTTAACCTCGGCGGGATTTGAACTCAGAATGGCAAGGGCTGTAACTTTATGCGTCAAAGCATGGCGTCCGACCCTCTACCGATACTGCCAGATAATGTTTACATGATAGGTACGTTTGTAAAAAGAACAGATTCAAACAACGCTACCATTTAAATGAAATAGTTCAACATTAGACATTACTAGCAGAACAACCATCCGCGGGTGGTTTTCTACTGGCATATGTAGTGTGCATATTGGTATTATACGCAAATATATATATGTAAATTTAAAAGTAAATTGATAATATCTTCTTCTTCGCCCACTTATTTCTGAGAGGGTCGTGGAGAAGAGTCCTTCTCAAACATCTCCAGCTAATCCAGCTGGATCCCAAAGCGTGACCAGCCAAGCTCATGGATGTTATCCAACTATCTTGCTCGGGGTCTACCTCTGGGTCTCTTGCCGGTTGATTTTGCCTGTAAAATGTGTCCAGCGATTCTCTACTGAGACATTCTAACCACATACTCATAATATCGGAGTTGTGATCCCTCAACTATCAGGAATACCAGGAAGACAGCGAATTTGGCTTTTACACCTACCCTCTTCTTCTGATTGCTGAATGCTGAAGCTGCCGCATTACTGCACCAGCTTTTGCAATTGTTACACTTAATTCAGCCTCCTGCCTTCCATCACTCACGAACACGGCTCCGAGATACTTGAACTTCTCTAACTGCTTCAGTAGAACTCCATTCACATGTATATAAATTTGAGGGACTTCTGTCCACCCGTCCATCACACAATGTGTATGTGTGTTTGTGTGAATGTATGTGCATGTAAAAGGAGGGAAAGTGATACACACACATATATGTCTCTAACTTACAATCAGTGCCACACACACACATACACACACACACATGTCTCTAATTTTAGAACGCCGACAAAATCACGCGCGCGCATAACACATATATACTATAAATATACAAGTCAAACTTCGTGAATCATACGGATAAAAATCTGATTCAAAGTAAAAAAGTGAATTGTCTGCGATCTTAAATTTTTTAATGAATTTATATAGTAGTATAATGTGTCTGCAAACATGAAAAGTAAATCAAAAAGCAATGTATAACCTGTAAAATAAGCTCTCATATTAACTGTAAAACTAGAATTGTAGTGTATAGCATAAGATGTACCGAAGGACGATGTAGAGACTAAAATATAGTGTGCATAGGTGAGACAGCTCGTAGTGTAGGGGAACGGATAAATGAACACTGGCGAGACCTTCAAGATAGTAAAGAATCATCTGTACTCTACCAACATGCTAAAATAGAACACAAGGGTAAATTAGAGAACATAGAAATAAAAATAGAATCTACACACAAAAAAGACGCAATGTTTCGACAAATTACAGAGGCAATAAACATAAAAGAATTACAACCAAAATTAAATAGAAAATATGAGTGGAACAGCAACATCACAACTTACAATTAAGGACAAAATGAAAACACACACACACATAGAACAAACAACCAACCAGTAACATGTAAATAAACAAATAAATAAATGAACATAAACACACACAGACACCCGGATGTGGCGCATGCGCAGACTGAGCACACAACACACACACAGAAACAAATTGGCGTAGGACAGAACAAAGGAGAGGCACAGAAACAAAGAAAGGAATCCCCAGTCACTGTAGAGGTCACAGAGTGTGTGACGAAAGAACTATGACAATATATAAACAACTATCTGGTTGTGGAACCAACCAACCAACCAGAAACTTATAAATTTATAAATTTATTATAAATTTATTATAATAAATTGAAGTGAAAGCAACTGGTGCGTGTGTTTCTTATTGGCAACATGACCCTCCCAAAGTATAACAATATATATATATATATTACCCCTACCAACATGGATAATAAAAAGCATAAATCACTGAAACGTAAAGAGTGACATGAAGCAGAAAGGCAGGAGTCAGCCAAGCGGTCTATTACAGATTTTATAATACCGCAACCACTATCCACATCAATGTCCAGTTCTGCAACAAATAATCAAGAAACAAGAAACAATACCCATGGGGATGATGCAGTGACATGTGAGTTGTAAGAACAGGGAGGAGTTACTTTGGATGTAGAGACATACATGTGCATCCTTTTCTAATCAACCCAGGTCCAGTACTATTTCTGTCTTCATCGTTCCGGTATCTGTACTGCCTGTAGTTGCAACATCGGAGTACATAGCTTTAACTAGTGACGGAGGATCGGATATTACTTGAGACATAAATGACTTAGTTTCTAATGCACATTCTGTAAATGAACTTTTACAAGAAAATGAAAGATCAGCTACTGGAATCTTCGAACGTCCATCATGATCAAATCTGGAAACTGTTTTTTACTGAACATCTATGTCAGCCTACTGTTTGATGCGCGTTTGTATGAGAGGAAAATTATGAATGACTCAGTCTCAAGAAACTGGCTTAAATATAACAAAGAAGATGAATGGATATTTCATCCATAGATCAGATTAGCATTGTTATTCGGTATGTGCTTCAAGGGGTTACCTGTGAGCTACTACTTTCAGTTTTGCCAAGTACTGATTGCACAGGACAGATTTTTTTTATCTATTGACTGTAAAACTACAGCATTTTAAAATTGAGCCCAAAATGTTGTGTACCTACAGTTTCCTTTTTTCAATTTGCTCCAGAATTTAGTAACTTTTGTAAAGGCATCATACAAGAAAATGGGTGTATGGATAGAAGTTGTTGGCAATCATCTAGGACTGAAACCATTAAAACTAATTGGTATGCACGTATACATACTTATATATATATATATATATATATATATATATATATATATATATATATATATATATATATATATATATATATATATATAAAGAATTAGTATATCTACCAATATATATATATACAGATGTATACCTATGCTAGCAAATATATAGGTTTTGTCTTAGTAACTTTGTGGTTCAATGCAAGGGGATGCAGAACAATTATATGAAAGACGTAAAATAAGAAAATTATAAAAATTTACTTACTTACTAAAATTTCACTCCAACTAATTAGTTTCTGAAAGGGAATAAACATGGTTTCCGATTGGAACAACATGGAGAAATATCCTTTCGTCATCAGGGAGATCTGTTCTCAGCTAAGTTCCCAGGCAAAGCGTGGACACAGGGAACTTATACAAAAATAATTCAGTGGATGGAAAAAAGCAAGCGAGGACTAGATTCCAGGATATTGAAAAAATCACTGCCTACTTAGTCGGTGGCGCATTCATCCACAGTGACATCCACTGAATTATTTTTGTATAAGTTCCCTGTGTCCACGCTTTGCCTGGGAACTTAGCTGAGAACAGATCTCCCTGATGACGAAAGGATATTTCTCCATGTTGTTCCAATCGGAAACCATGTTTATTCCCTTTCAGAAACTAATTAGTTAGAGTGAAATTTTAGTAAGTAAATTTTTATAATTTTCTTATTTTACGTCTTTCATATATATATATATATATATATATATATATATATATATATATATATATATATATATAGAGAGAGAGAGAGAGAGAGAGAGAGAGAGAGAGAGAGAGAGAGAGAGAGAGAGAGAGAGAGAGAGAGAGAAAGAGGGATAATTTTATTCACAGTTGTATAAATAGCATTGCAAATATTGATAGAAATATGAAAGAAATAGTAAAAAAAAAAAAGGATAAAAACGAAACCAAGCAACGAAGAGCCAAAAGGAGGCGTAAAGAAGGGCAGATCTGACTGGATAGGAAAGTAGGAGAAAGGGCTATAAATACCATAAATGAGAGGAAAAGGACTATGAGGTTAGAAAAGGACTACGAGGTTACAAAAAGCAAGGACTATGAGGTTACAGAAGAAAGTGAGGGGAAGGGGAGAGGGTGATAGGCACAATGCCTGGGAAGGGTGGTGTTCGGGCTGCACTCTGCGGACAAAACTGCAAGGGCATTACCGCAGACAATGGCCAGCGACACCCGCTGCAACAACCACCTCACCTCGCAGGGTACCTTCCTCAGACGGGCTGCTGACAATCATATTTTACGCAGGAGAAGGGCAGTATGGTATCCGAGGACGCCTGAGGTCTCGACGGCGACCGGTACGAAGAGGAAGAGGCCGGACAAGCCCCGGTATTTAGTTGCCTTCCTGTCCTCTACATTACGGGCCTCAGTCTATGGTTGAAGCGACTAAGTTGGAGATGGAGAACGTGTCACAGCATGTGTCAGCTCAGATGAGGGATTTACCTCCTTTGAATGGGAAGGGGGTAATTCCGTCAGAGCGTTTGCTCCATTGTTGAGGCCTGCTGGCTCCAGTTGTGATATAAACCTTACAAATACACCGAACCAAAATACACGATCAATGCGACAGAAAGAAAGGGAAACAAAATCAAAACCGGCCATTAATTCACTACCAATGCGACAACGGAATTTTTTTAGGTAAGCCAACACGGGTGATGGCGAGGCTCAGGCGCTGAAACAACCAGACACCCTCAAGGGCATCACCTGACATCTCAGTAAGGTGAGCCGCCAACGATGACAAGAACTTTGCTGTCAGCGGTCCAGCTCCGCCAAACATCTCGAACGCCACAGGCTGGAAAAATAATTATTTGATAGTTCTCGGTGTTTTCTGATTTTATTCTGTTTGGTGGCAATCGAAGCAGTGACCCTCACATTTAACACAACATCCATGATGTGAGAGGGAGCAAAAGAGTCACAGATTGTGGCGTTCCAGATGAGACATTTGCCTGTTATCCAGGGACTAAGGGTAAGGCCGTCTGGTCTCTCCCCATGACTTCTGAATAATCCAGCTGGCTCCAATTCTGAGGGGTATTTACTCGAGCTAGAGCCCGCTTAATGATCATGTTTATCTCGGTGTGACAGACGAAGCAACCAGTATTCAGGCCACAGGACAAACCGTGGAGGCCTGTGGGGTCGAGGGACCTTCCACAACGATATTTGAAATCCCAACAGACATCGGTTCCCACTTGGGGTGCAATGGAGATCTGGAGCTCGTCCTGACTAAACAAGAATAGTTTCTGCCAATCCGAAATGTTGTTGGATAAGCAAACATTCTTCAGCAGCTTGGAGAGAGTATGGACGAAACTGGTCCGAGCTCCCTTTGGGATTCTGTTGATGAGTTTCAACTTAAACTCGCCCTGGAGGGCAGCGGAAAAATCGTCAACAGGGATCTGAACGTCGGAGTTAGGTTCTGACCTCCAATATAAGTCGGAGCTGAAGTGACATCGGTTTCACGTCTGGTTTGAGAAACTTTCGGCATTAGAATTGGGATTCAGACGGGGAGGAGAAGTTGGTGGGGGTAAGGTAACTATAGAGGTAGAGGGAGGAATCAGGCGAACAGCATTAACTCTGGCTTTGGGGCTCGGTTGGGGGAAAGGTGACGTTGGAGGCAAGCTAGGTGTTACAGGAGTGGTGGGGTGAATAAATGGATGAATAGGGCTAATTTTGGTCGAATTCGATGATGGAGGGGTAGGGAACGGGATGACAAAGGCTGATAGGATGTTACGAAACCGACCATCAATGTTAAATCTACCATTGGATGGGCATATAAAAGGGATGCATGGACCGTACGGGAATAGGAGGTTGGGAGCGAGCTAAAACAGAGAAATAGATTCTGTATTTGTGGCGAAATGTATGCAAGATGTTAAGATGAATGTTGTGTGTAAACATTTAAAACAGGAAATTCAATAAGAGAGTAAAAACTGCAAAAATAGAACAGTGAGGCACTAAAACATTGAAGAGAGGAATTTGAAACTGAAAAAGGAATTTTGAGATGTACCAAAAACGAGGAAATGTGTTTGTAAACGTTTAAAACAATAAATTCGATAAAAGTCCTAAATTTAGAACTGCGAGATATTAAAATATTGAAGAGGGGGAGTTAAAACTGAAGAAAGAACGTAAAAAGAAATCCTCAGATGTACCAAAAACAGTGAAAGAATATATATATATATATATATATATATATATATATATATATATATATATATATATATGTGTGTATATATATATATATATATAATAGATTCACGAAACACGTGTTAGGTGTGATTACGAATAAAATGTTAAACTGAAACTTGGATCTCTCAATACAAATATATATTTCTTTTCGGAACTCGACCCCTTTCAGTTCCGAAAAGAAATATAGTATACTAAAATGAAAAGAAGTTCTTTAGGTCACATCTTGGCATTAAACCCAAAGAGTCCTTCCCCTATTCAAGATGTGACCAAAATAAATTTGGCTGCTATTTCCAACAGGTCAAGCAACTGCAGAGAAGCAAACATATTTGTTATTATTGCTGCTTTTAGCCAAAATGTTTTTGTTGAAATTAATAATTGTTTCTACTTTTGGCACAAGGCCAGCAATTATCCAAGTGCATTACTGGTACTTTATTTTATCGACCCTGTAAGGATAAAAGGCAAAGTTAACCTCGGCGGGATTTGAACTCAGACCGTAACGGGCTGTAACACTATGCTGCAAAGCATTTCGTCCGACCCTCTACCGATGCTGCCAATCCACCGCCCTTGAAATTAATAATTGTTTCTACGTTTGGCACAAGGCCAGCAATTAACCAGAGCATTACTGGTACTTTATTTTATCGACCCCGTAATAATGTTTACATGATAGGTACGTTTGTAAAAAGAACAGATTCAAAACAACGCTACCATTTAAATGAAATAGTTCAACATTAGACATTACTAGCAGAACAACCGCCCGCGTGTGGTTTTCTACTGGCATACGTAGTGTGCATATTGGTATTATACGCAAATATATATATGTAAATTGAAAAGTAAATTGATAATATCTTCTTCTTCGCCCACTTATTTCTGAGAGGGTCGTGGAGAAGAGTCCTTCTCAAACATCTCCAGCTAATCCAGCTGGATCCCAAAGCGTGACCAGCCAAGCTCATGGAAGTTATCCAACTATCTTGCTCGGGGTCTATCTCTGGGTCTCTTGCCGGTTGATTTTGCCTGTAAAATGTGTCCAGCGATTCTCTACTGAGACATTCTAACCACATACTCATAATATCGGAGTGGTAATCTCTCAACTATCAGGAATACCAGGAAGACAGCGAATTTGGCTTTTACACCTACCCTCTTCTTCTGATTGCTGAATGCTGAAGCTGCCGCATTACTGCACCAGCTTTTGCAATTGTTACACTTAATTCAGCCTCCTGCCTTCCATCACTCACGAACACGGCTCCGAGATACTTGAACTTCTCTAACTGCTTCAGTAGAACTCCATTCACATGTATATAAATTTGAGGGACTTCTGTCCACCCGTCCATCACACAATGTGTATGTGTGTTTGTGTGAATGTATGTGCATGTAAAAGGAGGGAAAGTGATACACACACATATATGTCTCTAACTTACAATCAGTGCCACACACACACACACACACACACACACACACACACACACACACACACACACACACACACACACACACACACACACATGTCTCTAATTTAAGAACGCCGACAAAATCACGCGCGCGCACATACACTCACTGTCCTATTAACACTTAGGAGCTTTGGCCCGAGCAAACATCCCTTCAATTTTGGAACCGTCTGGGTTGTCCAGATGGGAAAAGACTTGACGGTCTTACTCTGTGCTCTTGGTCAAGAGGCAGGTGTCTTACCTGGGACGTCACAGTTAGTGACTCTTTTGCTTCTTCCCATATCCTGGATGCAACGGTAAGGGCGAGAGCTACAGCTTCCGCAGCTGAACGGAACAACATCCTAAAATACCGTGTTCTCTCCGCTAACTACATTATCCAGCCTGTGGCGTTCGAGACGTTTGGGGGAGTCGGGCTACTGACAGTGATGTTCTTATCTTCACTGACGGCTCACCAAACAGAGGTAACTGGTGATGCTTGTGAGGGCACTTGGTTGTTCCAGCACCTCAGCGTCGCCATCACCCCAGGTAACGCTGCGAGCGTGCTGGCTTCCTCAGAAATTATTAAAGAGGTTTCCCAGTGCTCCTCGCTATATTGCTATCTTTTGCTCTGCTAGTGGCTCGTTTGTCCACTCTTTCGCCTGCATTTTGTTCTATGTGGTCTAAGATGTGTGTATTACCTGCTTGTGTATTTTTCTCGTTTTTTTTCCTTTCCCTTTCATTTGTATATATTATATTGAATAGGCAGTATCAGTAGAAGGTCGGACGCCATACTTTACAACATAGTTACGTTCTTTACGGTCTGAGTTCAAATCCCGTCGAGGTTAACTTTGCCTTTCATCCTTACGGGGCCGATAAAATAAAGTACCAGTAATGCACTGGATAATTGCTGGCCTTGTGCCAAAAGTAGAAACAATTATATTTGTTAGTGTTTTCGTTCTGTAACCATTATATTAAATGAGTTTTTAAAAAAAGAGTTAATAAATAAATAAAGAGTTAATGAATAAATAAAACGTTATACTTGTTTTCCAATTCACCGAACGCTGCTATCATGAATGTATGTGTGTGTGTTTATGTAAATGTGTGTATGTTTGTGTGAAAGTATGTGTGAAAGTATGTGTATTTGCGTGAATGTCCGTGAGCGTCTATTTTTATAAGTTTGTGTTTGCGCGATTATACTTATATACTCATAATAGTTATATACTCAAACATATAGTTGTATGTATGTGCACACTCATACGCGTCAGCGTGTAGAAAATCATAATCTCTCTATCTCTCTCATCACACACTCTCTCTTTCTATATATATGGTAGTTGAAGTGGTGGTGGTGGCAACGATACACCGGAAGTGTAGAAATGTGAATGAAAATTTGAAAAGAAGTCAATTTTAAATTATTTATAGTTACGAAATTTAGTTTCGAAATTTAGGGCGTAAATTACGTAATATTCATTCATTATTTATTCAAAGTAATCCAACTTATTTTACTAACTGGATTAAAAGAAATAAACCGTACGCAGTCCCGCAGACCTTACTTTATTATAGTTTAGATTTTTATACAAATGAGTTTTAAAAAAAGAGTTAAACTGTGTTGTTAATAAATAAGTAGAACGTTATACTTGTTTTACCCTCCCATTTCCAATTCATCGAACGCTGCTATCATGTTTGTATGTGTGTGTTTGTTTAAATGTATGTGTGTGAAAATATGTGTATTTGTGTGAATGTATGTTCTTGAGCGTGTATAAGTTTTATAAGTTTGTGTTTGCGCGATTATAGTTATATACTCATAATAGTTATATACTCATACATATAAATGTATGTATGTACATATACATACGCGTCAGCGTGCTGAAAATCGTAATCGCTCTATCTGTATCTCTCTCATCACACACTCTCTCTTTCTATATATATGGTAGTTGAAGTGGTGGGCGTGGCGGCGATATACCAGAAGTGTAGAAATTTGAAATTTTGAAAAGAAGTCAATTTTAAATAAGCAATAAAATCATTTATATTAAATTTAATAAAAATTTAGTACATAAATTATGTAATATTCATTCATTATTTATTCAAAGGGCGGTGGATTGGCAGTATCAGTAGAGAGTCGGACGCCATGCTTTCCAGCATAGTTACGTCCCTTTACGATCTGAGTTCAAATCCCGCCGAGGTTCACTTTGCCTTTCATCCTTACGGGGTCGGTAAAATAAAGTACCAGTAATGCACTGGATAATTGCTGGCCTTGTGCCTAAAGTAGAAACAATTATTTATTCAAAGTAATCCAACTTATTTTACAAACGGGATAAAAAGAAATAAACCGTACGCAGTCCCGCACTCCTTACTTTATTATAGTTAAGATATAACGGCTATCTGGCCCTGTGCCGTGCTAAAGGGTAGATGTGTATTTGTATACACCTTTCAACTGCGGACGTTTTTTATTCTTGATAATTCTAATTTATTTCGATATTGTTAGAGACTTGGCTCCTTGGACAACACATCCACACAAACACTCACACACAAACACTCACATACACATACACACTCACAAAAGTGCAGCCAATCATCTAAGAACGATAGTTAAAAATAATTATTACATACACACACATCTACACAATCATACACATAAACAGACTCAGAGAAAATAACCATCACATGCACACACATATGTGTGTGAGTATGTGTGTGTGTATATACATTTATATGTATGAGTAACACAGGTGTAGCGAACGCTGTTCTCTGTTTTCTATAGTTTGTCACAGTCCTCTTCCTTCCACACTCATCACATAGATGTGTGTGTATGTAATCATTATTTTGTAAAATGTATATGTTTATGTATATGTATGTATTCATATTCAAATACTGAAACAGATGAGTTACCTCTCTTTGCGTGACGTACAAAAACACGAGAGCATTATATATTATAGATTATAAAGGCGGTGGATTGCCAGTATCGGTAGAGGGTCGGACGCCATGCTTTGCAGCATAGAGTTATGTCCCTTTACGGTCTGAGTTCAAATCCCGACTAGTTTAACTTTGCCTTTCATCCTTACGGGGTCGATAAAATAAAGTACCAGTAATGCACTGGGATGATTGATGGCCTTGTGCCAAAAGTAGAAACAATTATATATTAGTAGATTATTTGGATGATCGTGCTGGTAGTTGATTGTGTTGTGGTATTGATTCGTTTGTTGCGAGCGTGCTCACTTGTAGCTTGCTGTATCGTGTGGTCACTGTTGTGTGACACAGTGTGACCAGAGGTTGCATGTGTGCAGGTAAGTGAGTGTTCAATAAGATGATGATGATATGATAGTTCCTTGATCACGCAGAAAATGAATATATCTAAATGAATATATCTAAATGAACCACGATGACACCAAACCGCCATATTATTAATTTATTGAAAATAACTCACGCCGGAGCTATACGAAAAATAGACAGGAATTATGTACGTTATTTGTTTGTTACCAAGAAAACATCATGAACTTCACTGGCTTTGTTAAGAGAGAGACCAAGAGATAGAGATTGAGTGAAAGAGAGAGAATAAATCGCCATTTATTTCAATCACTATTCTGAAGATATTCACGTAACTTTCACTCAATTTTCCATTTAATCCCCATTTTAATTTTTAAAACAGTTTTCGTGAAAAATGTTCTCACTCTTTTCAAGAGGAGACGGGGTAGATGTAGATGATCAGTATACTACAGTGAAGCAAAGACGAGTACAGTTAGCCAGAGAAAGGTCACTAGAGACCCATGCATCAACGAAAGCAAAGACATGAAAACGACCAGAAGAGAGATGCTGCATGCAGGGCCAATGAATCACACGAGGCAAGGGAAAAATAGTTAGAATAATTACGCCAGAAAAATGCAATCCGCCGGAGCCAAGAACCAAGAGTCAAAAGAGGAAAGAGAAAAAAGTTTAAAGGATGCCAATGAGACAATAGGTCAGCGAGAGATTAGACAACGAAAAAACCAGGAGCAAACAGTTGCTGCAAGACTTCGCCGATCCTCAGAGGAGAGACGTAAGCGTCTTGATCAAAATAGGCTGAATAAGTTTCACAAAAGAGTTACACCTTTCAAGGGGAGTTGGAAAGGTTCAACTTTCAACTATGATCCAAAACATGATTATTCTACAGAGATATTGATTGATATTGGAGCAATGTCAAAAGAGTGCAGTTTTTGTAAAGGAAAGAAATGGGAAAGAGAAACCACCACTATGTGTTGTGATGGAGGAACAGATACTTTGAAGCTATTGTTTTGGGAAACACATCAAGGAGCATGCACTCCTTGAAAACATTACGAATTATAATTCTGCTTTCCAAATGACCTCCTTTGGTAGTAATATTTTAAGAGAAGGGAACATGAAGCCAACTTTTAAAGTTCAAGGTCAACTATACCATTGTATTGGATCTTTGTTACCAACTGATGGCAAAAATCCTCAGTTTTTACAGCTATAATTTGTGGCAAATTACAAGGGGCAGGCTTTGCAACGATCATTTAACCTTCCAAATTTGAAAGACGAGTTAATCTTTGATTTGCAAGATATGTTGCATGCAAACAATAGCTACATCAAAAACTTCAAATATGCATTATAACCTGCACTGCTCACTGAATATAAGATAGTTATTGATGCAGACATAAAGCCTGTTGCTGAACTCTGAGGCTGCTACAATGCCCCTGCTGCAAATGAAGTAGCAGCAATTATTACAGGCGACGAGTATGGGAAGAGAGATATTATTTAAGGAAGAGGAAATAAGATGCAACGGATAAATGTAACCCACTGATCATATGGTGCACTCCAGTATCCATTAATCTGTGTATTTGGCCAAGATAGATATCACTTTGGTATAAAAGAAACAGGTCTTAACAGAAGAGTTCCTGCACTGACAAAAATAGTAAGCTGCATGGAATTCTATGATTACCTTTTCATATTAAGAGAGCAAGACATCAAAATTCTTCATCGTTCACGCGACCTCTTCCAGCAATTTGCAGTTGATGTGTTTACACACACACACACACACACACACAGATATATATATATATATATATATATATATATATATATATATATATATATATATACTAGCAGCTGAGGCCACTTTTTATTAAGTTAATAATTTGAAAAATATTATTGAAAGTTTATTATAAAGAAGCAGTTTCAGGTAAAAATAATAGAAATATGCACTTGGGGCTGGACGGCGTACAATGAGAAGTGGAGCGACGTGAAAAGCGTTGTTTATTAACAGCGAAATAGCAATGTCGATGATATGCAATTTGAAAAATACTACTTACTGTTAATGGTGGTTAACATGTATTAGAATTAAAATAAAAACCGCGTTCCTTCTTCGCAATTTAAGGGTTTTATTTCTTTGATGGAAAACAGTGACCGTACTGCAGAATCGATTTCATAAAACGGTACTGTATGATCGTTAAATGTAGACGGATGATAGTTTATTAACAGCGAAATAGAAATGTCGATGATATGCAAGTTTAAAAATGCATAAAAATGATAATGAAACGTACTGTAGAAGGCAACAGTTTATTAGTCTGCATTTTCAAACTTGCATATCATCGACATTGCTATTTCGCTGTTAATAAACAACGCTTTTCACGTCGCTCCACTTCTCATTGTACGCCGTCCAGCCCCAAGTGCATATTTCTATATTTTTTCCTGAAACTGCTTCTTTATAATAAACTTTCAATAATATTTTTCAAATTATTGGTACTGTATGTTAACAGCGAAAGAACGTTGATGAGTTTAAAAATTTGTATGAAATTGTAAATAACTCATCCAAGTAATAGAACAAGGGGAAATAACTCACCGAACGCGATAGTAAATAGACCGTTTGGGGCTCTAGGGGCCACATTTTTCAAGTTAGGTGTGTAAATTTTCATGTCCGTCCGACCACGTCTACTACCATTTAACCGTTCACATCTGAATTTCAACCACCACCCATTTCACAAATATATATTAGGTGTGTGTGTGTGTGTGTGTGTGTGTGTGTGTGTGTGTGTGTGTGTGTGTGTGTGTGTGTGTGTGTGTGTGTGTGTGTGTGTGTGTGTGTGTGTGTGTGTGTGTGTGTGTGTGTGTGTGTGTGTGTGTGTGTGTGTGTGTGTGTGTGTGTGTAAAGACAGAGAGACAGAGAGGGATGTCTGCGCGTTCTTTGTTTCGCGAACAGCATCTCTAATTGAGTCAGTGAAGATTTGTGTGGGTGTGTCAGTGTGTGTGTGTGTGTGTGTGTGTGTGTGTGTGTGTCGTCACACAATAGATCAAAGTATCAGTAGGTTTGTCGTTTTACAGCAGTCATTGAAAGTTAGGTGATACTAACTACAACACAAACCTATTTTACAGAACACAGAAAAAATTGATTCTATTTTAAATTAATCTACGGTGTATATTAATTTTTCTTTTTGACGATAGTGTCATATTATTATTGACCTAATAAAGTACCTGTAATGCACTGGGTAATTGCTGGCCTTGTGCCAAAAGTAGAAATAATTATTATTGACCTAATTCAGATGACAGTGTCAACCTATTCTCTAAGGCTGCGATTTGCATTTATATCTATTTTTTTATATTGATTTGTATTGTTTGTTCGTTTTTTCACGATATTTTCCAAGAAAATTAATTTCATCATGTCACCAAAATACCGCTCATCTATCGCTGTAGTTACAATGTCAGCCAAACGGTTGAAATCTCCAAGCGAAAGAGAAACTCAGAGACGGGAAACAGAAAGACGATCGCAACTTTCTGAAAGTGAACAGAACTTGAGACGGGAAACAGAAAGATTAAGGCAAGAATAAAGACAACCTCAACAAACAGAGGCTGAATATGAAAATCACCAAGAGGCAATGAGAGTTGCGATACAAACACGGCGGGCACAAAGGACTCTTCAAGGCAGAATAAACTGGCTAAGAGCTGCGTTTTCATATGATCCATCGAGAAATTATAGAAATGATCCTAAAGTTGCGATTGGTAGCATGGATATTACACTTGGCATGTTACTTAGGAGGAAAGGTCAGACCTCCACTGATAGAGGATCCTCCAGCTTTTATCCATATACTACTTACAGACCGTACTAACGAAGCTAAACACCTCAGGAGCAATGTTATTCGGTATATTGTTGCATTTCAGATGACGTCCTTTGGAGCTGAAAAAGATCATACTGGCTATGGTTATTTCACATTTAAAATCCAAGGACAATGCAAACATTTAATCAGCAGTTTACTCCCCCAGCCTAATAAGGATGTTATTGTTTCTCTCTCTCTCTTTCTCACACGCTCCCTCTCACTCTCTCTCTCTTTCTCTCTCTCTTTATCTCTATCTACCCCTCTCTCTCATATTGTATATAAAGAAGTATTACATTTATGGTATAAATTATGACAATAATAATTAATGATAAAATAATTCCAACAATAATATGATGAAATAAGAATTATATTTCGGAGTAATTATTCTGCCCTAGTTTTCTACAACTATGGAATTTCAATAGTGTCAAGTTGAGCATAATGAATTGCAGTGTTTGAGAGTAGAATCATTGTAGTAATTTCAATTTAATATGTACTCAAATACATATCTTATAATTTCAGAAATCGTCAACTTTGTTAAGAAGTAGATAAAGGACATGTTATTTTATTGTTTTTTTTATATCATAACTTTGTAAGTTCACCAATTTGGTTGGAGTAGAAATGAAGAATCCACCAATTTAATTACCAACTACAAACAATTTTTAAAGGATTGTAACGATCGAACTTGACACCAACTACAAACAATTTTTAAAACAAGTAAGATTGATGTTGCTGAGACAGCAATAATAATAATGATTTCTGATTTAGGTACAAGGCCAGCAATTTTAGGGGCAGGGAAAGTCGATTAAATCGACCCCAGTGCGTGACTAGTACTTTATTTTATCGACCTCAGCAGGATTTAAACTCAGAACGTAAAGGGCCATAACTCTATGCTGCAAAAGCATGGTGTCTGACGCTCTACCGATACTGCTAATCCACCGCCCTTATACTACTACTACTATTAATAATAATGATAATAATAATAAGAATGCTTTTTTTATTAGCCATACAGGGCTCACATTAAGGAAACATTAAATACGGTACAGGAAGATACAGTGTGGGTTTTTGTGTAAAATAAAATTTATAAAAGTGATTAAGAAAATAAACAAAAAAAAAACAAATTCCCCAAAAGTGAGGGGACTCCAAGGATTACTCGTGGAGAAAGCCCGCAAAAAGCCACGGTCACCATGGCTGCTAGGGCAAGCGCCCTCTCCCAGTTGTCCTCCCTCAATACTACAGGCACACGCTCCGGGTAGGCGCATTCACACGGGCCATTCTTGCTTCTCTCACTCCTACCCACCCCTTTCAACAAACTGGCTGGAAAGCTACACTTCCCTTTCCACCCTGATTTTCCTTTTCAGGTAAAAACTGAAAACGTTAATGAGAGCGTCGCCGAAGAGGAAAGTGTCCTCTTCAACCCTTTCAGACGCGTCCACCATACAACCCCTTTCACCATAGCCACCGGGCAGATAAAACTGCTTGCCCTTCCTGGTTAAAGGAGGGCGGTGGGGTAATCTTCATGATGGACTCAGCTAATAGCCTGATCCACACTACACGCGACAGCAGATGTCTAACATAAACCCACATGTCAACGGATACTGGACGAGTGCGTGTTAGACTGTTTCGTCGTCCCATGCGCATCTCGGACAGGCCCGGCTGACGGCACTTCTATGCCTGTAAAGTTTATCTCGAACTGGCAACGTTCCCCGGTAGCACTGTCAGGTCAGGGATTTCTGCAAGGTATCCATTGGCCCTGGACTGAAAGTCCTCTGGAAGGTAATAGCTAGTTGGATTTCGTCGGCACCAAGACTTTCCCAAAGGACGTCGCCGCCGCTCTTGCCCTCCACTAACATTCTATAGAAAGCCAAGGTGGAGTTTCCACCGATCCCAAAGCCCGATTGGCAAAGGGCAGTGAGCGTTTGGAGACATTCCAATTTCCAAGCGCTTGCTCTCGGTTTCCGCTTGACCCAGAACTGCAGCTCCTTCAAGGAGATGAGTTGAAGAAAAACGTGCCAAGCGAAAGGAAACCTCACATGCTCACCGTCGAGGAAAATCTGGAGATGACGTAGTCTCCACGTAGCGGGTGTTGACAGCAGATGGAACCGCATCCCTTCCACAAAAACGAAAGAACAAACGATCTAGTGCAGTCAGACGAGTCTTAGGACAGGGCACGAAGATCAGGCGTACATCACGCGTACATCACGCCCGATTGGTCGAGGGCTGTGAGCGCCTGAAGACATTCCAGTCTCCAAGCGCTCCCTCTCGGTCTTCGCTTGACCCAGGACTGCAGCTCCGTCAAGGAGACGAGCTGGGGAAAGACGTGTCTAGCAAACGGCGACCACACCTGATCACCGTCGAGGAAGAGGTGGAGATGTCGTAGCCTGAGCGCGTGTCTGCGCATCATCAGCCACGGCATGCCCAGCCCTCCGCGTAGCGGGTGTTGACAGCAGATGGACCGCCTGACCACCGGAGCGCGTCCCTTCCACAAAAAGCGAAAGAGCAAACGCTCCAGCGCAGTCAGGCGGGGCTTAGGACAAGATACGACGGTCAGGCGGTAGTAGATGACGGATGCGATGTACGCGTTAGCCAACTCCGCTCGACCTTTCAGGGATAGCTTCCTCTCGGCCCATTTCTGGGTGAGAAAAGCCACCCTGCTCGTCACCTCGTCCCAGTTTTTGTCCGTCTGGAGGTCCGGACCGAACCAGACTCCTAGCAATTTAACCGGTTCGTCCGTCCAGCGCCCGACGACGCTGTTGGACGGCATGGACCTGCCTCTCCAGGTGCCGAGCTGCAGGCTCACTGACTTTTCCTGGTTGATCATTGCTCCTGTCACCGCTTCGTATTCTCATAGTGTAGTGCCGATCGCCTCGATGTGTTTGGCGTTCGACAACACTACGGTGACATCGTCCGCATATGCTGACACGGATCTTCCGCATCCTAGTTCGCGCCGGACCCCCCTCAACGTCTCCAGTTTGTGCAGTAATGGCTCGAGAGTCAATACGTACAAGAGGGACGAGAGGGGACATCCTTGGCGGACCGAGCGCATGATGTTGAACGGTTCCGAAAGATGACCGTTCACTCTCACCACAGAGCAGATGTCGCTGTGCATGGCAGAGATCCAGCCTCTAAAGACGGGCCCAAAGCCAGCCGCCCTCAGGACTGCCGCTAGGTAACGATGGTCGACCCTATCGAAAGCTTTCGACTGATCTAAATTGATCAAGGACCCACCCGTGCCAGGTTCCCTAGCTACCCTCTCTACGATGTATCGCATGAGGTGGAGGTTGTCGGGGATGGATCTGTCGGGAATGGCGCACGTCTGCGCCTCTCCCACCATACCACCAACGACAAGCGCCAACCTCTTTGCTAGCACCTTGGCAAAAATCTTGAACTCTGTGTTTAGCAAAGTTATGGGCCTGAAATTATCTATGTTATCCCCCTTGTTCGGATCCTTTCTCAGCAGCGCCACAGCTCCTCGGCTGACAGAGCTGGGAGTTCTCCCGTTCTGTTGCCAGTTGCAGTAGACGTCCGCCAAGAGGCCTCCGAACAAGTCTGGCATCTGTACGTAAAGTTCATAGGGCAGACCATCCAAACCAGACGATTTACCCCTTGTGCGGCCAGTCATTGCCTCCCGTACTTCAGCGGCTGTTATCTGCTTTTCGCAACACTCCGCCTCAGTGGCCGAGAGCCCCGGCAGTACGTCGAGGTAGACACTAAAGTCCATCCCTCGATCCGGCCCGCCGCTGGCCCCGAACAGCTGTGCGAAGTGTCGCTGAAAAGCTTCACACACTTGCCCGGGATCGAGTAGCATGCGCCCGTCGTGGTCCACCAAAGACCGGATCGTGGCTTTGTTGCCACGACGCGCCTCCGCCACTCGGGCCCATTGAACGGCTTTCGTCCCCTCGTCTCTGAGAGCACGCACCCTAGCTCTGACAACGCAGCCTTCGTGCTTTGCATTGAAGAATTGGTCAAGGGCCAATTTCGCCGCAAGTATGTCGGTCGCGATGCTTTTGCTAAGCGCCTCGTCTAATTTTCTAACTAATTCTCCCTCTGCTCTATTTTTCTCTATTGCTAAAGCCTTACTAAACCTAATGGACTCTATTCTAATTGCTCTTTTCAGAGCAAACCACCACTTGTTGTTGACGATGGCCCCCGTCAACGCCCGCTTAACTAGTTCGCTAATCCGGTCTCTGTAGGCCTTGCGCGCTGGTAAGGACGCGTTTAGCTTCCAGTAGCCGGGTCCTCGTCTATGAAGCCTATCTAAGTCAAGCACACATATCACGAATTTGTGGTCCGTGTTGCTGACTATCTTGAATTGTGGACAGCCTATGCTAGACCTATCTATTTCCCTACAAAATAATCTATCTAGATATGATCTGGATGACCCTATGAGATTTGTCCAAGTCCACATTGGCACATTCGGGAAATCCAATCGGTACTTGTCAGATAGTTTAAAACGCCTGAGCAGGTTGGTGAGGCTTTTGCACCGTCCTCCCCTATCCGCTGATCCCACACAGTCCCAGCGTGCATCTAAGATCCCGTTCCAGTCGCCCACTAACACTAAAGATCGGGACGTTCCAAGAAAGGTCTCCAGACGCTGGAAGAAATCAGGCCGCCCTGCTCCTGTCGGGGGATAGACGGCCACTAGCCTGAAAGCTTGCCCATCTCCGCTGGTCATGTCTAGCACCACCAGCTTACCTTCTGGGTCCAGGAAGATGGCCCGTATGACGAGATCCAAACCTCTCCGAAAAAGCACAGCAACTCCTCTCCTCGATCCCGGACGGCTGGGAAATGCGAACACATCGTAGCCGCCGAAGATCGGTGCGAAGGCCCGTGCTTCGGAGATTCTGGTCTCGCTGATGGCCACTACATCTATGTTTAGTAACCTGAGGTCGTTGAGCAGGTGGCCCTGCTTCCATGACAACCCCAAACCACGCGCATTTATGCTGCCTATTCTGAGTGAGGTCATGTTGAAATGGAGAGGAAAAGATGGGTAAGACCACTTACCTTACTTCTCGTTGAGGAAGGATGGTTTCTCCATCCTTTTCACTGCTTGTGACCTCCTCCGGAAGGATGTCCTTATAAATCCTCCTGGAGAGTGTTTGTCGGCAGTCTCCGATGTCTTTGGGGAATTTTTGTTTTAGTGTCGTGCACGTATTCTGTGTGATGCGAGTGATTTGTATGTGTGGAGGTGGTGTGAACTTTTGGGTTGTTGTGTAGTCTTTTTCTGTGATGCTGGTGTTGTGTTGGATGTAGTGTAATAATTGGTTGTTCAAATTTAATGCTGTGTAGTGTGTATCGTTTTGGTTGTTTTGTTTTGTTTGCGTTTGTTGTGGGTTTGTTTCTGTTTCGCTATTTGGTGACTTTTGTGGTGTTGGTGATGGTGGTGTTGGGGTTAATGATGGCGATGGTGTTGGTGTTTGTTGTGATGGGGTTGGTGATGCTGGTGTGGATGGTGGCATATCTGTACTAACTTTTTTGATTGATAGTTTATTTGTTTCCCTCTGTATTTTGTTTTTGGACGGGGAGGGAAGAGAATTTTTTTCTTTTTTGGTTTCTTTTTTTCTTTTTTCCTGATACCGTTTCCCACTCCTCGTCGTCACAATCTGTCTCCAGTTGTGATAGGCCGGGGAGTGGAAAATCCTCCACAGGCGTTAGTTTTGGTTGTGGCGTGGTGGATGGTGTAGGCGGTGGTGCTAGTTCTGGCGCGTTGGGTGGTGGTGGTGTTGGTTTTGCTACTGTTCCTGAGGTTGTTGCTGTTACAGTTTCTTCTCTTGTTGGTGCTACAGTGGTTGTTGCCATCTCTGCTGCTGGTGGTGTTGATGGTTGAGTCACTGGGGTGGGTAAGAGAGGTGGCCTCAACCTTTTAGCCTGAGGGCAGAAAGCCCTTAGGTGGGTTCCTTCACCACAAACGACACACCTAGGCCTTCTTCCCTCGACAATTACGGTGAGGTGGCTGCCGTCAGTGAGGTCTATTACCTCTGGGATATCCTCAATGCTTTTTTGGTCTGCTTGGATAAGGAGCTCCATCCGTGATCCGGACCAGTTCTCCTGCTTTTCTTTCGCTATTTCGATTATCTTGGTGTTGGCTTCGATGCCGGCGAGGACGGCAGCTATTAGCCAGAGAATTTCGATGGCCGGTGGAACGTGGGTAACCCTGATCTTTACGAGTCTCTGGCCACAATAGCTTGGGACGAGTGTGAAGTCGTCACTTCTTAATGGGGCCATGGAGTGTTCTCTAGTCTCCTGTGGTGTTTCAAAGAATACGTCCACGGTTCCATATTTTTGCCCACGTCTGATGTGAGTTTTTTTTGCCCGCACATGTCCCAAAGCTATTTCGATTTGGGACTCGGATGCCCGTTCCACTCGGCGCGATTTTATATTAATTGTTCGATAAGACACGGTGCATAGGCGCCGATGCTCCATTCTATTATGTGGGGGGGGGCTCACCCTGTACCTATCTTTCTTTACCATTTTTTTGGCTTCTTCTAATTCCTCCTGAGTTACCTGAAATGCTTCGCACTGTTTTGCTACTCTGGCAAAACTCAGAGTAGTCATTGTTGCTGTTGTTGTTATCGTTATTTTTGTTATTATTAATTTTAGTTTCAGTTGTGGTGGTGGTGGCGTCAGTGGTGTTCGGTGTGGAAGAGTTCATTTTGGTTGAATTCATTTCGATATCACGAGTTAATTTATTTTTTTCTTTTGTTTCTGTTGTCACGGTGGTGGTGGGGGGGGGGGTTGTCGCGGTGGTGGTGGTGGCGGCTTTAACACTTGCAGTCATTGGTAATGGCGGGAAATGAATGTCTGCCTGAGACAAATTTAAAATATTGCTACTGCTTATATTTTTAGTGTTGGCAAACGTAGTAATATTTACAATGGTGGTGTCGGTGTGAGGTGTTAGTTTGTGAGGAAGGAATGAATCTGAGTCATCCATGATTTTTCAAAGAAAAATTTTTGTTTGATAATTATAAAAGTTTAAATTTTGGCCTTAAGGCCCTAATCTTTTTGGGTGTCCTTTTCAGATAACAATGTATGTGCACTTATATACAGTTAACAATAAAAATTTTCCATGAATGGCAATTTTAAACAACTGAAAATAACAAACCTTTGCGGAGCTCACGATGATACGATTTGCTACGTAGGTCGCCAATAATAATAATAATAATAATAATAATAATGAAATCGGAGACTGAAGGACTGATTATATCAGCACAAGATCAGTGTCTGCCAACAAAAAATTACCAAGCCAACATAATAAAAAATGGATGCAACCCATTATGCCGTGTATGTAAAAAACAACCAGAGACCATTGATCATATAATTTCAATGTGCTGTCCTATAGCTCCAACCGAATACCTAAACAGGCATGACAGAGCTGCACAATACATACATTGGATAATGTGTAAGCATTTTGACCTGTCCCATCAAAAGAATTGGTGGGAGCATCAACCACCTCCCATACTTGAAAAAGATCACATCTCAATCTTGTGGAACTTTAGCATCCAAACCGAAAAATAGATGCAAATAGACCTGATATAATACTGAAGGACTTTAAAAAAGGGGTATGCCTGCTAATTGATATGTCCGTTCCAATAGACAAGAATGTATCTATAAAAATATTTGAAAAATTGAGCAAGTATAAGGACCTGGAGATAGAAATTGGAAAAATGTGGAAATTGAGAACTAAAACAATACCAGTGGTTGTAGGCGCTCTAGGAATGATACCTAAGGGGTCTAATGATTACTTATCGGAAATCCCAGGAAACCCGCGTATAGGAGAAATACAAAAGATAGTACTAATGGGAACTGCCCATATACTAAGGAAGATTCTGTCAATATAAGTACATCACAAGTCTAAACACCTAAAGATGCATGTGTGAGTGTGTTCTTTCTTGAACATGGAGGACCTTGTTGTCTCTTGAGGTCACTGGTTGTGACTTGGCGATAACTCGTATGAACATAAAGCAAGATAAATGCAGCTGTAATAATAATAATAATAATGATTTCATTTATTGACACAAGGGCCGACATATAGGGGACAATACAAAAGACTGGGACAGTGGGGTTTTACAGAAAAATCGAGTAAATAATATGAATAACAACAACAAAGTAACAATAAAGTAACAATAAAATTACAAAAAGAAAAAATTCCCCAATAGGGGGGATGACCACTTAGAGTTCCCTCAGGTACCCCACCAATCCTGAACGACCCGACGCTTCGAGAGCACCCTAGAAGGGCACCCCTCTCCTCTTCAAATTTACCTACCTACAGCCGTATGACCAGAGTAGGCCCACTCACACGGGCCATTCTCGCCACATTCACCCACCTTTCAGCAAATGTACTGGGGGGCAGCGCTTCTCTCTCCACCCTCACCTTCCTTTCCAAGTGAAACTTGAAAAAGTTGATAAGGGATTGGCCGAAGAGAAAAGTGTCTGTCTTCAGTCCTTTCAACCTCGTCCACCATACAACCTCTTTCGCTACTGCCACCAGACAGAGAAAAATTGCCTGCCCTTCGTGGCCAAAAGAAGGCGGCGGGTCGATCTTCACTATGGACTCGGCCGATAGCCGGATCCGTTCTACACGCGACAAGAGCTGTTCAACATAACTCCACAAGTCAGTAATGCACGGACACTGGACGAGTGCGTGCAGAACGGTTTCGTCGCTCTGCGCGCATCTCGGGCAGGTCCGTCTGACAGCACTTCCGTGCCTGTAGAGTTTATCTCGAACCGGCAGTACCCCCCCGGTAGCACTGCCAAGCGAGGGATTTTGGGAAATTATCTATCGTCCTCGGCTCGAAATTCCTCCGGTACAGACTGGTTAGTTCGACTTCGTTGACTCCCAGAGCCTCTCTGAGTTCGTCGTCGCACTTGCCCACCACTAATCCTCTATAGAACTCGAGAATGGAAGTTCCACTGACCGCATTGCCCGCCTGGTAGAGAGCAGTGAGTGCCTGGCAACATTCCAGATGCCAGTCACCCAGTCTCGGTCTCTTCTTGACCCAGGACTGCAACTCAGTCAAAGAAACGAGCTGCGGAAAGGCCCGTCTGACAAACGGCGACCACACCATTTCACCGTTTAGGCAGAATATCTGGAGATGCTGCAGCCTCAGCGCATGCCTGCGCATCATTAGCCACGGCATGCCCAGCCCTCCACGTAGAGGGTGCTGGCAGCAGATGGACCGCCTCACCAGCGGAACCTGACCCCTCCACAAGAATTTGAAGAGGAGCCGCTCCAAGATGGCGAGGCGCGAACGGGGGCAAGGGACGACAGTCAGACGGTAGTAGATGACGGACGCGATGTACGCGTTCGCCACCTCCGCCCGACCTTTCAGTGATAGCTTCATCCCAGCCCATTTCTGGGTGAGACTGACTACCCTGCCCGTCACCTCGTCCCAATTCTTATCCACCTGGAGGTCTGGCCCGAACCAAACCCCTAGCAACTTTACCGGTCCGTCCGTCCAGCGCCTAACGACGTTGTTGGACGGCATGGACTTGCCTCTCCAGGTACCGAGTTGCAAGCCCACTGACTTTTCCGGGTTAACTTTTGCTCCCGTCAACCTTTCATATTCCTCCAATAAGTTGCCAACCACCTCGATTTCTGAGGTGTCCGACACCATCACGGTGATGTCGTCCGCATAAGCCGACACAGCCTCTCCGCGTCCCGGTTCGAGCGGGATGCCCTGCAACAGCTCCAGCTTCCGCAGTAAAGGCTCGAGAGTCAATACGTACAGAAGGGATGAGAGAGGGCACCCTTGACAGACCGATCGGGAGACCTGAAACGGTTCCGAGAGGTGGCCATTAATTTTGACCATCGAGCAGGTGCCGCTGTGCATTGCAGCGATCCAGCTTCTGAGGACGGGGCCGAAGCCAGCCGCCTTGAGGACAGCCTCCAGGTACCGATGGTCGACCCTATCGAATGCTTTTGATTGATCTAAATTGATCAGAGCCCCACCAAAGCCAGGTTTACACCCTACCCTCTCTATGATGTATCGCATTAGGTGGAGGTTGTCGTGTATGGAGCTGGTTGGGATTGCGCAAGTTTGCACCTCCCCAACCAAATCCCCGACGACAAGCGCCAACCTCTTCGTTAACACCCTGGCCAAAATCTTAAACTCTGTGTTGAGCAGAGTTATGGGCCTGAAATTGTCTAATGTGTACCTCTTGTTCTCGTCTTTCCTTATCAGCGTCACTAGGCCCCGGCTCACAGAACTGGGAATACTCCCGTTTTGCTGCCAGTTGCAGTAGAGGGCTTCGCGGAGATTGGAGAACAAGTCTGGCATATTTACGTAAAGCTCGTAGGGCAGACCATCCAAACCGGGTGACTTGCGCCTCATGCAGCCGACAAGGGTATCCTGAATCTCGGCTGAAGTAATTGGCCTTTCGCAGCGCCCAGCGCCAGCCGTCGAGAGTTGCGGCAAGCCATCGAGGTAGGGACTGAAGTCCGCCACCATCTCTGACCCGCCACTTCCCCCGAACAACCCAGCAAAATGTTGGCGAAAGGCCTCACACATCCGCTTGGAATCGTTCAGCTCGTGTCCGTCTCGGTCCGTCAAAGACCGAATCGTGGTTTTCTTACCACGCTGTGCCTCTGCCACGCGGGCCCATCGAACAGCTTTGGTTCCCTCGTTTCTCAGAGCACGCGCCTTAGCTCTGACAATGCAACCTTCGTGTTTCGCATTGAAGAAATGGTCTAATGCCTTTCTCGCCGCTAGCACATCAGTTGCAATGCCACGACCAATAGCCTCGTCTAACTTATCTACCAACTCCCCCTCCTTTCTATTTTTCTCTAATGCTACTTCTTTGCTAAACTCTATCGACATTACTCTAATCTCTCTTTTGAGAGCCCCCCACCATCTATTGTTGACGATTCCCCCTGTCAACTTTTTCTTAACTAAATTGTTGACCTGGTCCCTGTAAGCCTTACGTGCCGGAAATGACATGTTTAGCTTCCAGTAACCAGGTCCTAACCTACGCGTCTTATCTAGGTCGACCATACAGATCACAAACTTGTGATCTGAATAGGCAACCGTTTCAAAACGTGGACAGCTTACACTATTTCTGTCTATTTTCCTAATGAATATCCTGTCTATATACGATCTAGATGACCCTATGCGGTTAGCTCAGGTCCACACTGGCGCATTAGGGAAATCTACTCGGTACCTGTCAGACAGTTGGAACTGGCTGATCAGGTTCTTGAGGCTTTTGCACCCCCCCCCCCCGCTCCTATCGGATACTCCAACACAGTCCCAGCGTGCGTTTAAGATGCCGTTCCAGTCCCCCGCTAACAGTAAAGGGCGAGACGTACCCAGAAAGGCTTCCAGGCGTCTAAAGAAGTCCGGCCATCCTTCCCCAGTAGGAGCATACACGGCCACCAGTCTAAAGGCACCACCTTCATTATTGTTCACGTCCAGGACCACCAACTTCCCGTCCGTGTCCCGGAAGATCGACCTTACCTCGAGATCCAGGCCTTTTCTAAACAGCACTTCCACCCCGCCTCCCATTCCCGGCCGGCTAACAGATGCAAAGATCTGATAGTCGTCGAAAATGGGGGCTAGTGCGCGCGTGTCGGAAATCCTGGTCTCGCTGACGGCAATTACATCCATTTCTAGAGACCTGAGGTCGTTGAGCAGGTGACCCTGCTTCCAGGACGATCCCAGGTCTCGGACATTTAAACATCTTACTCTTAATACGGCCATGTTGGCAGGTTAAACACAAAGAGAGGAAGGTTTACTTACCTTCCGGGCTCTTGTGAAGGTCGGGTTGTTCGTCCTCCATAGTTAGTGGGGTTTCTTTTGGGAACCCCTTTAAAAGTCTTGAAGTGAGTTTTACGTTCGGGGTTCCCACGTCCCGAGGAAAGCTGTCTCGTATTTCTTTGAATATGTCGAGCGACATTCGCACCAGAACCAAATCTTCCGGCACGCGAAATGTGCTCGATTTAAACATTTCCCCCTCTTTTTGTATATTTTCACTTCGTGCTACGAGGGCCATCAGTTCCTTGTTGGCCCTCCTGACGAGCACGAAGTTTTGTATGTTTTGTTGGTGTGATTTTATTTGTTTGCGTGGCTGTGATGGTGATGGTTTTGTTGGTGTTGTTTCGGTTGTATCTGTGTTTGTTGTGAGTGCGGTGTCTGTGGTTTCAGATGTTTGTATGTATATTTGTTCTTGCGTCTGTTTCGGTTGTTTGTGTTTGGGGGATTCTGGTGATGGTGATGGTGATGGTGGTGTTGATGTTGGTTTTATGGGAGAGATGTTTGCGTGGGTGGTGTCTGCGTTTTTTATTGTGGGTGCTTTTGTGCTTTGTTGAGTTTTCTTTTTCTTTTTGTGTCTCCTTTTTTGTATTTTGGGGGATTTTGGATTTCCCTCATTTTCACTACTGGTAGATGAGGGGTATGTGTCTGTAAGTGTGTCAGTATGTATGTTTATGGTTTTATTGGTGTGTGTATTATTTTGGAGAGGGGGAATTTGACAGCTTTCCTCGTTTGCTCTTGCTTGAAGAGCTTCCATGCCTGGGCCAACTTTTCATCTTTGTTTGAGAGGTCCATGCTGAAGCATGGCCTCTTTTTTGCTGCTGCCGGCAGCGAAAGTGTTCTTCATGTTTTCGTTGTGGGTTTTGTTGTCGTTGTTCTTGTTGGTGTTGTTGTTAGCACTCTCGCTGTTATCATTGTTGTCTTTGTTGCCACCGTTGTTCTCGCTGCAGTTGGTATTGTTGCTGTTGGTGTTGTCGCTATTTGTTTTCATGTTAGTGGTGTTGATATTGTTGTTGTATTTGTTATTTTTCTTTTTTGTTATCTGTATTTTCGTTGTCGCTGTTACTGTCATTTTTTTCAAAATTAGTGTTCTTATTGGTATCATTGGTGTCTTTGTTTACCTTGTTTGTGGTGGTGCTTGTGTTATCCATGTGTGTTAATTTCGCTGTAGCGCTCCTCTCAACTTCTACGTCGTTGTCGCACGACAGTCGACATATCTCTAGGGGGCGTGGCTCAGCCATGTTTTTTCTTCTTCGTAAATTTTTTAACATGTATAAAAAAGTTCAAATATTTGGGCCAAAAGGCCCAAATATTATACTTTCCCCTTCACGGGGCAAAGTCTAAGGGCTTTTATCCCTTACACAACAAGAAATATTTAACAACAAATAATTTTAACAGGCAAATAAAGCGACTTACTGTGAGCGAGCAAAATACGTCCGCTTAGACCAATAATAATAATAATAATAATAATAATAATAAGGATGATTTGTTATGTCTTCATTATGTTTATCGAGCAGTGACACGCGTTTCGCTATTAATCAGCTCAAGGTCGATCTGTATCGATCTAACCCGCCTCTGGAGTCAAAATCTCGTTGGACCACAGCAGAGGTCTGGCGAGCTTCTGGCTCCACAAGAGTCGGGTTAGATCGATACAGATCGAACCTTGGGCTAATTAATAGCGAAACGCATGTCACTGCTCGATAAACACAATGAAGACATAACAAATCCTCCTTATTATTATTATTATTATTGTTATTTCCTTTATTATTTTTATTGCGCTTCATTACTGCTTTTCCGAGCAAACTTCTGTGCGCCTTGGGTATGTGCAGTGTAGTTTTTGCTGATGTTGTTTCTATTGTATTGATAGTACTTTACGAAATATGTGTGGAGTGCCTAGTAGCGCTATCTTTTGTATGCTGTATATATTTGTAAGTCCTGGAGTTTTGGCTATGTATTTGTCTGTGTGTTTTTACTCATTCCTAGAGCACCTATTATTATAGGTATTGTTTCTGTTTTCCTTTTCCACTTTCGAGTTATTTCTATCGCTAGATCTTTATATTTGGAGAGTTTCTCTATTTTCTTGGAAGATATATTGTCGTCTGTGGGGATAGATACATCTATTAAAAGGCATTTTTTTTCTTTGTGGTCTTTGGTCTTGACCTCTCTGTCTGTATGTATTGGCATATCTCAGAGAATGGTTGCTTTGTCATTCTCTGACACTTTTTCTGGTATGTGTTTGTACCATCTTTTTTATGTTGGTATTTCATAATGCTGGCATAATTTCCAGTGTATGAAGGTTCCAACTCTATCATGCCTGCGGATATATCTTTTGTTTACTTCGACTCAACCGTGAATATAATTATATGTAGTAGAGATACCGCCTTAACAAAGATTTATATAAGACATATATACAATCTGAGCCTCAACAGCATCAAACAACCAGAACTAGACATTAACCCCCAACACTTAAATTAACAAGTAAGACGTATTATTAAAAGTTAATTGGTTTATATAACTAAATCGTCTGATTCAGCGGAAGCTAGCGGTGGATAGACACCTATTGAAACTAGTGGTAGCAGCTAGGAACATATAGGTGTTCCCAGTACCAGTAGAAGATTACCTGACACTATAACATCAAAGCCAACAGTGATAAATAGAGAGATAATGCGATTGCTGAAGCTATAGGCAACCGACTACAGACTTCTCTCAACACATTATTTGAAATACAAACCTATTTGGGAGGATATATTTCAGTAGGTTGAAAACCTTAATTAGAGTTACAGGCCATGCAACATCAATATAAGAAAAGAAGCCTCCAAACTAGAACTAATAGCAGGTAATTATCTAACTGGATATGTGAACCAATAAATCTTTTGATAATTGTGTCTGCTATTACATTGTTAACTTATCAGAAGGAACCGAAGCCACACAATCAAGATACATGGGCACACAGCTTAAAAACAGCATTTTCTCCTTTCAAAGACATATCTCACTGATATTTGAAATTATGAAATTTGATGTGGACAACAATTTCACACAACACAAGAAAAGTTTAAGAGAGAAATCAGAAAGGGGATTTAGAGATAAAGGATTAAAAAAAACCAACTGAACACGCAGTTGCAACAGAAACACTAATCTACAGCATATAAACAGCAAATACTGAATCGACTATTTGCCAGGGATGTCAAATCGATCTCTTATAGCTTCACTGTAGTGTGGCTGGACTAACAGAAGACCTTCATTAATATACTTCATTGGTTGAGTGAAAAGGCTTCATAGTTAGTCACACAACCACTTGTAGCTGTTATCCAATGTCTGACCAAGTCATGCTACATCCCATTTTGAGATGATAGGAAGCAAAGTGAATCTGATACTATACACCACCAACACACATCTTGCAGAGCGATAGAATGTCAGTGCAGATCATTATTGTTCTCATTAAACCCATTAACATACCTGCTCACAAAAAATTAGAAATATTTCTCATCTTTTCTTTGTTAATGACCTGAAGTTGTATGGGCCAAACATCTTACAAACCATAGAGAAAATTGGCGCTCATTTGCCAACTTTCTACAGGCTGATGTTTAATGATTCCAAATGTGCATTATTGGTGATGAAACATAGAAAGGTTGTAACTCTCCCCGAAAAACTAAACATGAACGGCTTGACAATACAATCTTTACATTGACGTGTCAACTACAGGTATCTTAGACAAGATGGGAATGTCAGATATGATGGACCTCTATATAAGGAGAGTGCTAAGAATAAATACCTCAGGAGAGGTATCGTAATGCAAACATTTGGCCTTCTCAACTGGTCACTGTAAGAACTTAACTAGGAATGAACACGAATGCGCAAGCAGCTCATTGTTACTGGAAATGTCAACATCAATTGGGATGTGGACAGACAATAACTCCCATGCTAGGAATGTGGGCAGGATCTAAAATCCATATCAACATTGTATGAGGTCTGAATACTAACACTAAAACAATATCTTCAACAGAAGAAAAAAGTCAGCAACTATCTCATCCAGTTTTATAAACACGAAAATAACAATATTGTTAGAATATCCATTGAACATGAGAAGAAACATGAAATAAAAGCTGTCACAAATCTCTCTCCCAAGATCATTGGAAATCTTTTCTCAATGCTTGAAGAAAATAAAAAGTTAGATTGAAAATGTTGTACATGGGTACTTAAGATGGGAAATGCAGGCCATAGAGGTGGTAAATCACACTAAATAACTTACATGGAATTCCGACAAGTTCTTAACATTGCTCATTGAAGGAAACCTCTATGAACAAGAAATGACTACCATGTACCAACTGAACAAAAGCGGAAAATTATCAGCTCCTTAATTCATAAGCTATGATATTTGGAACTTTCAAAATATGTAAAATATTCTTAAAATTTAAAGGATGAATAATTGAATATAAGGCGACGAGATATTCGTCTTCTTTAAAAACGTACCACCGGGGAGCCGGAGAGATTTCCAATCAAAATAAACTTGAATTGAAGAAAAATAGTCAAACGACATGTATGTCTTTATGATGTTTTATACTATTTTATGGTAATTGGTATGTCCATTAATATTTTTGTAAATTGTTTCATATATCATCATCATTATCATCATTATCATAATTTTTACGTCAACTTTTCCATGCTGGGAGTTTTTGATATAAAGTTGTACAGGAAAATGTCCTTCATGAAGCCAACTCTTTTAGTCGGCTTTTACGACATACGGGGATTCAATTTGTCTATTTTATAAATTAAGACATATATGGGAATCTTGGATTTAATTTATTAGGTCATACATTTTGATACAGATCAGATATATTTGCTAAAAAAATTTATTTGTTTAATTAATGCGAAATGATTTACTTTATCTCATGATTTTTTTGCTAGTCATTTCTTTGTTTTCTAAATATATTTTGTCATTCCTATGGTATGAAATACGACACTCTAAAATATTTCGCATTATATTTTCATTATATCATCTCTTAATGTAATTTTCTATATTATTTATTTTACAGGATCATATGATGACATTAATAGATAACTTGAATATAGCAATCACTTCAATAAAAAAAAACATTCTCCCTTTTGAAAAAGATCTTCCAAAAAACACCATAAACCTTTCCAAAGAAATCACAATACTGACTGCATATTTTAATATAGGAACCTTTGGAAAGGGAAGTCCTGGAAATAAGCGTGGTCCCAGCACGTATTACAAATGGATGTCTGTATTTGCTAACATCACTAATAATTTAATTGTTTATACTGATGATGAAACTACATATAAATCATTTCAAAAGATGAGGAGCAGATTTTCCAAAGAACAAACCAAGTTATTTCTGATAGATACGAAAAAATTGTGGACATTTCAGATAAAAAAAAATATTTCTGATATATTTAGTCAACCTGGTTACCCAAAACATCATCCCAATACAGTTTGGCCAGAATACGCTTGTGCTATGCATGCAAAATTTGAGTTACTTAACCGAATTATAAGAAAGAACTATTTTCATACGAAATACTTTATGTGGTTAGATATGGGATATTTCAGATCACCCCATTATAGTTCCGAAATGAGACTTGCAATACCTAAAGATTTTAATGATTCTAGCGTTGCATATAGCCAAGTAGGTAGTTTTAATAAGAATATAACCTATAAAAATATTGTTTATAGCAATGTGGTGTGGTTGGCAGGTGGCTGTAACCTTGGCAAATATGATGTTTTGTACAAATTTACTCAAGAGTATTTAAACTTTGTTAAGAAAGCTTTGTCCTTGAAGCTTATAAGTACAGATCAGCAAATCATATATGGAATGTATGTTGACAAAGAAAAACCCAAAACACAGCTTCAAATTTATAAATCAGGTTGGTTTAAATTAGGTACTGTATGTTATGAAGCTGGGAAGAAATCAACATAATTGATATGTGTGTACAGTATTAAAGACTTGTATAAAAGTGTATTGATATATCATCATCTTATTAAGACATATTAACTTCCCTGTAATTCCCTGGATCAGATGATTCTTTATGTCCTTAACATTTACTTCCTTCATTTTCAATTAAGAGAACCAACCACAAAATGAATTTAAAGGTCGTCAATTCATAAAATCACGTGTCTTTGCAGTATGATGCATAACAAAATGAAATACTTTTTATGAAATACTAATTATATTTTGAAAGAATGGGTTGTCTATACATATTTACAAGTTCTCAATGATCCTCTTCATATTTTCATTAAATAGCAAAATAATTGTTTCTACCTTTGGCACAAGACCAGCAATTACCCAGTACATTACTGGTACTTTATTTTATAGACTCCGTAAGGATGAAAGGCGAAGTTAACCTAGGTGGGATTTGACCTCAGACCATAAAGGGCCGTAACACTTTGCTGCAAAGCATGGCGTCCGACTCTCTACCGATACTGCCAATCCACCGCCCTATATAATTGTTTCTACTTTTGGCACAAGGCCAGCAAATTAACCAGTACATTACTGGTACTTTATTTTATCGACCCCGTAAGGATGAAAGGCATGATAAAAATTGCAATAAAGACCAAAATACTATGATACTCCAATTAAACTAAAAACGCTTTTTCCTGTTATGTTTGTCTACAACATAGAACTTATAATCACATTGCTTCTGTGTGATGGGCGTGGCATGTGTTGTGGTGCCGTGTTAGCCCACATGGGCGTGGAATGTGTTGTGGTGCCGTGTTAGCCCACATGGGCATGCCATGTTTTGTGGTGCCGTGTTAGCCCACATGGGCGTGGCATGTGTTGTGGTGCCGTGTTAGCCCACATGGGCGTGCCATGTTTTGTGGTGCCGTGTTAGCCCACATGGGCGTGGCATGTGTTGTGGTGACGTGTTAGCCCACATGGGCGTAGCATGTGTTGTGGTGCCGTGTTAGCCCACATGGGCGTGCCATGTTTTGTAGAGCCGTGTTAGCCCACATGGGCGTGGCATGTTTTGTGGTGCCGTGTTAGCGCACATGGGCGTGGCATGTTTTGTGGTGCCGTGTTAGCCCACATGGGCGTGGCATGTTTTGTGGTGCCGTGTTAGCCCACATGGGCGTAGCATGTGTTGTGGTGCCGTGTTAGCCCACATGGGCGTGCCATGTTTTGTAGTGCCGTGTTAGCCCACATGGGCGTGGCATGTTTTGTGGTGCCGTGTTAGCGCACATGGGCGTGCCATGTTTTGTGGTGTCGTGTTAGCCCACATGGGCGTGCCATGTTTTGTGGTGCCGTGTTAGCCCACATGGGCGTGGCATGTTTTGTGGTGCCGTGTTAGCGCACATGGGCGTGCCATGTTTTGTGGTGCCGTGTTAGCCCACATGGGCGTGCCATGTTTTGTGGTGCCGTGTTAGCCCACATGGGCGTGGCATGTGTTGTGGTGCCGTGTTAGCCCACATGGGCGTGCCATGTTTTGTGGTACCGTGTTAGCCCACATGGGCGTGGCATGTGTTGTGGTGCCGTGTTAGCCCACATAGGCGTGGCATGTGTTGTGGTGCGTGTTAGCCCACATGGGCGTGGCATGTTTTGTGGTGCCGTGTTAGCCCACATGGGCGTGGCATGTTTTGTGGTGCCGTGTTAGCGCACATGGGCGTGCCATGTTTTGTGGTGCCGTGTTAGCCCACATGGGCGTGCCATGTTTTGTGGTGCCGTGTTAGCCCACATGGGCGTGGCATGTGTTGTGGTGCCGTGTTAGCCCACATGGGCGTGCCATGTTTTGTGGTACCGTGTTAGCCCACATGGGCGTGGCATGTGTTGTGGTGCCGTGTTAGCCCACATAGGCGTGGCATGTGTTGTGGTGCGTGTTAGCCCACATGGGCGTGGCATGTTTTGTGGTGCCGTGTTAGCCCACATGGGCGTAGCATGTGTTGTGGTGCCGTGTTAGCCCACATGGGCGTGCCATGTTTTGTAGCGCCGTGTTAGCCCACATGGGCGTGGAATGTTTTGTGGTGCCGTGTTAGCGCACATGGGCGTGCCATGTTTTGTGGTGTCGTGTTAGCCCACATGGGCGTGCCACGTTTTGTGGTGCCGTGTTAGCCCACATGGGCGTGGCATGTTTTGTGGTGCCGTGTTAGCGCACATGGGCGTGCCATGTTTTGTGGTGTCGTGTTAGCCCACATGGGCGTGCCATGTTTTGTGGTGCCGTGTTAGCCCACATGGGCGTGGCATGTGTTGTGGTGCCGTGTTAGCCCACTTGGGCGTGCCATGTTTTGTGGTACCGTGTTAGCCCACATGGGCGTGGCATGTGTTGTGGTGCCGTGTTAGCCCACATAGGCGTGGCATGTGTTGTGGTGCGTGTTAGCCCACATGGGCGTGGAATGTGTTGTGGTGCCGTGTTAGCCCACATGGGCGTGTCGTGTTTTGTGGTGCCGTGTTAGCCCACATGGGCGTGGCATGTTTTGTAGTGCCGTGTTAGCCCATATGGGCGTGGCATGTGTTGTGGTGCCGTGTTAGCCCACATGGGCGTGGCATGTGTTGTGGTGCCGTGTTAGACCACATGGGCGTGGCATATGTTGTGTTGCAGTGTTAGCCCACATGGGCGTGGCATGTGTTGTTGTGCCGTGTTAGCCCACATGGGCGTGGCATGTGTTGTAGTGCCGTGTTAGCCCACTTGGGCGTGGCATGTGTTGTGGTGCCGTGTTAGCCCACATGGGCTTGGCATGTTTTGTGGTGCCGTGTTAGCCCACATGGGCGTGGCATGTTTTGTGGTGCCGTGTTAGCCCACATGGGCGTAGCATGTGTTGTGGTGCCGTGTTAGCCCACATGGGCGTGCCATGTTTTGTAGTGCCGTGTTAGCCCACATGGGCGTGGCATGTGTTGTGGTGCCGTGTTAGCCCACATGGGCGTGGCATGTTTTGTGGTGCCGTGTTAGCCCACATGGGCGTAGCATGTGTTGTGGTGCCGTGTTAGCCCACATAGGCGTGCCATGTTTTGTAGTGCCTTGTTAGCCCATATGGGCGTGGCATGTTTTGTGGTGCCGTGTTAGCGCACATGGGCGTGCCATGTTTTGTGGTGTCGTGTTAGCACACATGGGCGTGCCATGTTTTGTGGTGCCGTGTTAGCCCACATGGGCGTGGCATGTGTTGTGGTGCCGTGTTAGCGCACATGGGCGTGCCATGTTTTGTGGTGTCGTGTTAGCCCACATGGGCGTGCCATGTTTTGTGGTGCCGTGTTAGCCCACATGGGCGTGGCATGTGTTGTGGTGTCGTGTTAACCCAGATGGGCGTAGCATGTGTTGTGGTGCCGTGTTAGCCCACATGGGCGTGCCATGTTTTGTAGTGCCGTGTTAGCCCACATGGGCGTGGCATGTTTTGTGGTGCCGTGTTAGCCCACATGGGCGTGCCAATTTTTGTGGTGTCGTGTTAGCCCACATGGGCGTGCCATGTTTTGTAGTGCCGTGTTAGCCCACGTGGGCGTGCCATGTTTTGTAGTGCCGTGTTAGCCCACATGGGCGTGCCATGTTTTGTGGTGTCGTGTTAGCTCACATGGGCGTGCCATGTTTTGTAGTGCCGTGTTAGCCCACATGGGCGTGCCATGTTTTGTAGTGCCGTGTTAGCCCACATGGGCGTGCCATGTTTTGTGGTGTCGTGTTAGCCCACATGGGCGTGCCATGTTTTGTGGTGCCGTGTTAGCCCACATGGGCGTGGCATGTGTTGTCGTGCCGTGTTAGCCCACATGGGCGTGCCATGTTTTGTGGTGCCGTGTTAGCCCACATGGGCGTGCCATGTTTTGTGGTGCCGTGTTAGCCCACATGGGCGTGCCATGTTTTGTGGTGCCGTGTTAGCCCACATGGGCGTGGCATGTGTTGTGGTGCCGTGTTAGCCCAGATGGGCGTGGTATGTTTTGTGGTGCCGTGTTAGCCCACATGGGCGTGGCATGTTTTGTGGTGCCGTGTTAGCCCACATGGGCGTAGCATGTGTTGTGGTGCCGTGTTAGCCCACATGGACGTGCCATGTTTTGTGATGTCGTGTTAGCCCACATGGGCGTGTCATGTTTTGTGGTGCCGTGTTAGCCCACATGGGCGTGGCATGTGTTGTGGTGTCGTGTTAACCCAGATGGGCGTAGCATGTGTTGTGGTGCCGTGTTAGCCCACATGGGCGTGCCATGTTTTGTAGTGCCGTGTTAGCCCACATGGGCGTGGCATGTTTTGTGGTGCCGTGTTAGCCCACATGGGCGTGCCAATTTTTGTGGTGTCGTGTTAGCCCACATGGGCGTGCCATGTTTTGTAGTGCCGTGTTAGCCCACATGGGCGTGCCATGTTTTGTAGTGCCGTGTTAGCCCACATGGGCGTGCCATGTTTTGTGGTGTCGTGTTAGCTCACATGGGCGTGCCATGTTTTGTAGTGCCGTGTTAGCCCACATGGGCGTGCCATGTTTTGTAGTGCCGTGTTAGCCCACATGGGCGTGCCATGTTTTGTGGTGTCGTGTTAGCCCACATGGGCGTGCCATGTTTTGTGGTGCCGTGTTAGCCCACATGGGCGTGGCATGTGTTGTCGTGCCGTGTTAGCCCACATGGGCGTGCCATGTTTTGTGGTGCCGTGTTAGCCCACATGGGCGTGCCATGTTTTGTGGTGCCGTGTTAGCCCACATGGGCGTGCCATGTTTTGTGGTGCCGTGTTAGCCCACATGGGCGTGGCATGTGTTGTGGTGCCGTGTTAGCCCAGATGGGCGTGGTATGTTTTGTGGTGCCGTGTTAGCCCACATGGGCGTGGCATGTTTTGTGGTGCCGTGTTAGCCCACATGGGCGTAGCATGTGTTGTGGTGCCGTGTTAGCCCACATGGACGTGCCATGTTTTGTGATGTCGTGTTAGCCCACATGGGCGTGTCATGTTTTGTGGTGCCGTGTTAGCCCACATGGGCGTGCCATGTTTTGTGGTGCCGTGTTAGCCCACATGGGCGTGGCATGTGTTGTGGTGCCGCGTTAGCCCACATGGGCGTGGCATGTGTTGTGGTGCCGTGTTAGCCCACATGGGCGTGCCATGTTTTGTGGTGCCGTGTTAGCCCACATGGGCGTAGCATGTGTTGTGGTGCCGTGTTAGCCCACATGGGCGTGCCATGTTTTGTGGTGCCGTGTTAGCCCACATGGGCGTGGCATGTTTTGTGGTGCCGTGTTAGCCCACATGGGCGTGGCATGTTTTGTGGTGCCGTGTTAGGCCACATGGGCGTGGCATGTTTTGTGGTGCCGTGTTAGGCCACATGGGCGTGGCATGTGTTGTGGTGCCGTGTTAGCCCACATGGGCGTGGCATGTTTTGTAGTGCCGTGTTAGCCCACATGGGCGTGGCATGTGTTGTTGTGCCGTGTTAGCCCACATGGGCGTGGCATGTGTTGTGGTGCCGTGTTAGACCACATGGGCGTGGCATGTGTTGTGGTGCTGTGTTAGCCCACATGGGCGTGGCATGTTTTGTAGTGCCGTGTTAGCCCACATGGGCGTGGCATGTGTTGTGGTGACGTGTTAGCCCACATGGGCGTGGCATGTGTTGTGGTGCCGTGTTAGCCCAGATGGGCGTGGCATGTTTTGTGGTGCCGTGTTAGCGCACATGGGCGTGCCATGTTTTGTGGTGCCGTGTTAGCCCAAATGGGCGTGGCATGTTTTGTGGTGCCGTGTTAGCCCTCATGGGCGTAGCATGTGTTGTGGTGCCGTGTTAGCCCACATGGGCGTGCCATGTTTTGTGGTGCCGTGTTAGCCCACATGGGCGTGGCATATTTTGTGGTGCCGTGTTAGCGCACATGGGCGTGCCATGTTTTGTGGTGTCGTGTTAGCCCACATGGGCGTGCCATGTTTTGTGGTGCCGTGTTAGCCCACATGGGCGTGGCATGTGTTGTGGTGCCGTGTTAGCCCACATGGGCGTGCCATGTTTTGTGGTGCCGTGTTAGCCCACATGGGCGTGGCATGTGTTGTGGTGCCGTGTTAGCCCACATGGGCGTGGCATGTTTTGTGGTGCCGTGTTAGCCCACATGGGCGGGCATGTGTTGTGGTGCCGTGTTAGCCCGCATGGGCGTGGCATGTGTTGTAGTGCCGTGTTAGCCCACATGGGCGTGGAATGTGTTGTGGTGCCGTGTTAGCCCACATGGGCGTGGCATGTGTTGTGGTGCCGTGTTAGCCCACATGGGCGTGGCATGTGTTGTGGTGCCGTGTTAGCACATCAGTGTCTAGAATATGAGACCTCCATGAGATCTTGAGGATACACACACATATACATACATATATACATACATACGCACATATATATATATGTACATACATATGCACATAGATACATACATACACACACATACATACATTTATTCATACATACATACAAACCTAAATGATGGCTGTAAACTTTGCTAAGAGTATTGCAATCGCTTGTCAGTTTACAGAAAATGGTGCACCTTTAGGCTACGGCCAACCACACGAACCTGTATCATATCTTGAACAAGCAATGCCTGTACTTTGAAGGTTTTTTAAGTGGGGAAAGGCCTTGCACTCGACCAATCCCACTCTCTGAGCATCGAAAACACTACCCGAAAAGGAGAACTGGTCAACATCATCGGATGCTTCCGAAGCCGCAGGTTTTTTCAGTTTTCTTCTCCTAGAAAGGTGCTATGACAACAACTGGGGGTCTTTCATTCCCAGGTGAAAAGAAAATTGTGCTATTTGGATGGCCGTTGACTCTGCTGAGTTCCTCCGCCCTTTGCTGGGTCTTGTATTTCATCCCGCGGGGTGTCCAAATATCACCCTCCTTACCAAGCAAGCTTGTTCCGGCTTGCCGGTTTAGTCACCGACGACCCGACCATGACACAGGTTGTACTGGGTTACAAACAAACATACATACATGCATACATGCATACATACATAAATACATGGCGGTTGCCAACTCGTTTTCGAGTACGGCCACTACTTTATATCCATGTAGGAGAAACCCTACCGATGCGCTGAACGAGTGTGTCTTTTTAGTCCAGCCAGCGACTGAAAACTCTGGTACAAACACTACACTTGTGACAGTTATTGACACATAGTGCTGGGCCCATGGTACCATGTGACGACAAGTGCAGAGAGATCTCCAGATATAAAGCAATGCCTGTGCCGTGAAGCTTTTATAGTTAGCAAAGGCACTGTACAAAGCCAGTCCCACTCTCTTAACCAAGATGATATTTACCAAAAAGAAGAACAAGTCAACATCATTGGATACCATCAGGGTTGCAGGTGTTATATCAGAGTTTTCCTTCTCCTAGAATTCTGCCTTGACAAAGGCTAAGGGGTTATCTCTCCCGGTGATTTTGGATGGCCATTGATTCTTAAAAGCTCCTTTGCCCTTTGACAGGTTTTGTTTTTAGTCCTGCAGGATGTCCAAAGTCACCCTCCTCACCAAGAAACCTTGGTGGGTTGTCAGTTTAGTCGCCAACGACCCGACCATGAGACAGGTTGTACTTGGATACATGTTACCAGTAGCACCAACTGGTGACCTGACATGGAAACCTCTCAACACAGAGACAAATTTATCAGGACACCCGATCTTCCTGAGAATTTTTCACGGGGAAACTCTATTCACTGTATCAAAAGCCTTTGTCATATCGATACATACCTGATATATGTCCAGCTTCTACTGAATACATTTCTCCTGCAGCTGTCTCACCATAAATACATACATACATACATGATGATGGTTACAACTCGATTTCGAGTAATATTATCGCTTGACACCTAAGCATGAACAGCACAGATGTGGCTTTTTAGTCCTGCTAGGGACTTGTACACTCTTGCACAGACACTGCAACAATGGGGGGCCTCTCTCAGTAAGTTTTACAGTTCTGTTTCGGTGTACCTTCAATGAAGTAAGCTCTTTACCACCCCCACAAACAGAAATGTCATACAATGCACAGTTGACAGTGTCCCCATGTACGTGGCTTCTCAGATGACTTCCAAAACCCATCCTACTTAGACAAAACCTGCCATATTCTTTACAGGTTAAATCACCCTGCATGCCAAAATACTTAGACAAAACAGACTCGAGGCCTTTACGAGCACACTTTTAATTTTGTCTCAATGGAAATACCATGCTGAGACCATAGACGTCCATCCAGTTTTCAAAAGGAATCACTTGCCTTCTTGATTCGGAGAGAAATTTCTTAATCCAGAGTATTGGTCATATTCAGTGCTGTCTAGATATACAAACTTATCCACGGCTTTCAATTTATGGTCATAGACTTATATATTTGGTGTAGAGTAAGCTTTGCTGGGATGCAGTTGGTACAACACCACATATTTTTTCAGACTGATTGTTAGGCCCAAAGCATTGAATGCTTTCGAAAAAGAATCCATGAGATGTCAGCGATATAAATATCTTTGTTCTAGCAGCAAACCTTCTGACATTGAACATTTTAACTGTTGTTCGATATTTAATGTAGACCCCATGTGGGCAAGCTTCAAAACCATAAAGAAAACCATACCAAAGTACAATATCCCTTTGCTTAACACCCTTTTCAACCATAATGAGAACAGAGAGCTTACAACCCACATCAAAACTTGCCTTCATTCCATCATGGAAACCTCTCAACACAGATACAAATTTATCAGGACACCCGATCTTCCTGAGAATTTTTCACGGGGAAACTCTATTCACTGTATCAAAAGCCTTTATCATATCGATACATACCTGATACATGTCCAGCTTCTACTGAATACATTTCTCCTGCAGCTGTCTCACCATAAAAATCATGTCCCCTACCATTTCTAAGGCCACACTGAGATTCAGGAAGGCTTTCATCAGCGATGTTGTCAAGGAGTCTGTCTAGTATGATCCTACATTAAACCTTGCCTACAACAGATAGAATGGATATCCCACGGCAATTGCTACAGTCGTCCTTTCCACCTTTGCCTTTATAGAAAACCGACATTAGTATATCTTTCCAATCATGTGGGCCACCACTCTCTTCAACATACATACACACATACATACAAACATGATGGCTGCCCCCCTCGTTATCGAGTATGGCCATTGCACGACATAACATTATAAATAATTATCAATTAATGCTATCGTGCAATGCTTGTGCGTGAATATTTTTTTAAAGTGAGGAAAGACTGTGCACTGAGCCAATCCCACTCTCTGAGCGACAGTAGCTATAACCAGAAAAAAAAAATATCAACATCATCGATAACTACTGAGTCGCAGGTTTTATATCGGAGATATCCCAGTTTCCTGAGTTTCCTTCTCTTAGAAGAATGCCCTGACAAAGGCTAGGGGTCCTTCACTCCCAGTGGTTTAACTGCGCGATCGGGTATCCAGACCGATTATTTCTATGTCCCCCTGCACATACATACACATGCATACATGTATATACATGTATATACATGTATATATATACACATATATATATACATGCATACATGTATATACATATTTACACATTTTGGGATGGCCGTTGACTCTTATGGGTTCTTCCGCCCTTTGTCAGGTTTTGGTTTTTGTCCTGCAGGGTGTCCAAAACCACCCTCCTCACCAAGTAGACTTGATGGGGGTTGCCGGTTTATTCGCCGACGACCCGACCATGTGACAGGTTGTACAGGTTGTACATACATAATACAAAGAAGGCATGCACAGTAGTGCATGCCTTCTTTGTATTATGTATGTATGTACATGTATGTATGTCTGCATGCATGCAGACATACATACATATCTACCTAGTTGATGTGTAAATTCCAATGAGAGAGTCTTGTAACTATGTTAGAAACCGACTCTCTTTCTCTATTGGCAAAAATTGGTGAAATTATAAAGCCAGAACATACATACATACATACATGCATACATACATACATAGACGAAATCCGAGCAGTTGATGTTAGAACTCGAAAAATACTAAACAACACCGGAAACTTCCACACCAACAGTGACATAGACCACCTTTACTTGAAACGTAAGCAGGGAGGCAGAGGCCTAACATTAGTCCAGACAGCATTTGAATGTCGTATCATATCCTTCCGACATCTACGAACCTCGAAGCGTAGGAGCCCGTCTCTGGAGCAAGTCTATTTGTATGAAACAGATAAGATAATGAGAGTTGGGAAGGAACTCCTCGAGAGATATTCCCTGTGTGATAATCAAAAACTCACACCCAGGGAAATCGCTCAGCAATATCGCAGTGAATCCATGGATGAAAAACTGCATGCCTATCAGCAAAAAATCATGCATGGATATGTTGCCAGGAAGCTCCAGAGTGAGAGTAGTATAGATAAGGAAAGTAGTCTATCTTGGACCAACAACCGCTATATTGGCTCCCACTTTGAAGGATACGCTTTTGCAATCCAGGAACTGGAGATTAGCATGAAATACCTGATTCACAAAAGAGATAGGGATGCAGGCAAAACACCTTGATGTGATAACAAGTGCAGACTCTACAGAATTAACATCGAAGATGTCACCCATGTCATCAGCAGCTGTTCAAAGATGTCATCGCGGTACTATCTACCTATGAGACATGATGTAGTGGCCAAAACACTGTACAATGCAATCCGTAGAAAAGATAGCCCCGATAATATACACATCAAAAGCTACAGCAATGTGGAAGACATCCATATACATAATATGAAAGAGTACTGGTGGAATGTTCCAGTAAAAACCCAAATAAAATTCAGGCATAACAGACCATATATTATGATATGGGACAGGGAAAAGAAAGGATGCACAGTAGTGGAAATTAGCTGCCCAGCAGATGCCAATATAATATCAAAGATTAGCGAAAAGGAGAATATTTATGCGGAACTGATGAGAAATCTGTAGATACTCCACCCTGATTACACCTTCAGATTTATGCCTGTGATTATTGGGGCACTGGGGGTATGTTAGTAACTGCCTCAATACAAATCTTGAGAAGCTAGGCTTCACAGGAACAGAAAGAACACAACTAGTTAGGAAATTACAAGTACAATCCATTAATGGAACAGTAAAAATATGTAAAACATTCCAAATATTTTGCATCTAATAACTGCATGTACATATACAAAGCATATACACATGCACACATACAACTCAAAACATACACATCCACACATACAATGACATCCATATCTACACATGCATGCATACATACATATCTACCCAGTTGATGTGTAAATTCCATTGAGAGAGTCTTGTGTCTATGTTAGAAACCGACTCTCTCTCTATTGGGAAAAATTTGTGAAATTATAAAACCAGAAGAACAATCATATGTATTAACATCATATTAACATCATACGAGACCCGGATAGTAACACTGAAGCAACATCTTCAACAGAAGAAAAAGGTCAGCAACCATCTTGCACAGGTTTATGCGCATGAAGGTAATAATTGTTTCTACTTTTGGCACAAGGCCAGAAATTATCCCAGTACATTACTGGTGCTTTATTTTATCGACCCCGTAAGGATGAAAGGCAAAGCAAACCTCGGCGGGATTTGAACTCAGGGCGTAAAGGGACATAATTCTATGCTGCAACTCTGACGCTCTACTGATACTGCCAATCCACCAAGGTAATAATATCATTAGGATAGCCATTGATCTGGAGGAGAGACATAGAATAAGGCCTGATATAAATCTCTCACCCAGGAACATTGGTAGATCCTATTTTAATATGGATCACTTAACAGAGAAAGTTGAGCATTGGTACCTCAGACGAAAAGCACAGACTATAAATCATTCAAAATGCCTGGCATGGAGTTCCGACAAGATTATAACATCCCCCCTTGAAGGATATCTCTATGCAATAAAGGAACAAGAAATCCCTACTAAATATCTACTATACAAAAGTGGAGGGCCATCAGTCGACAAAAAATGAAGGCTATGTAAAACAAAGACCGAAAGTGTTAACTATATTGTTGCCAACTGTGAAAGAATGTCGTCTCGTTAATACCTCCCTGTGAGATGTGATGTGATAGCTAGAACCATCTAAAACGCACTAAGGAAAACAAAATTAGAAACAAATAAGGAGGAATATGTTGAATACTGGTGTAACCTGAAAATAAAAACTGTCACCAAATTAAAGCACAACCGGCCTGATATTGTTGTTTGGGACCACACATTGAAAACGTGATCTGTTGTAGAGATCAACTGCCCACTTGATGTCAACGTTGTAAGAAAAATACAGGAGAAGGAGGACATCAAGGGACCATTGATGAAAAGTTTGTAGATCCAGTATCCAAGATACATCTTCAGCTTCATACCCATCATTTTTGGAGCTACAGGTTATATACCAACTTGCTTTTACCAAAGTATGACTGAACTTAGATTTGTGAACAAAGAGCTTCTTCTTGTGACGCTAAACTCTGCCAGTTGCAGACTGCGCATCAACATGAGATATTTTTCTCCACAAAGTTCGATCACCAACAGCAGAGTTTAAAGAGCATAGATCAAGTCCAGTCCATAATTCAACATTATCAAACCATGGTTTTGGCTCCCGGCCTTTGTTTCTCTTACCAGCCAACCTTCCTTCCAGGTATAACCTACTCACACTATGAGTTGATCTTTTTATATGACCGTATAGTTTGAGCACTCTTGACTTGATAATTGATGTAATTGATCTAAGTTTGGTAATGTTGAGCAGCTCATTGATACAGATACGGTTGGTGAGCTGCTTGCCAGTCATAAGTCTCATGATGTGGTTCTGGAATGTAGAGAGCTTCTGAAGTGATCTTGTCGTCCAATTAACACAGTCAAGACCATATAACACAACTGGTAGGATGTAAGTATCAAAGATCTTAGCCTTCAAATGGACAAAGAGCGCGGCTCCCTAATTCATAGACTACAAATGACCGCGATATCTGGCATCTTCAAAATTTGAAAAACATTCTTGCTATTCAAGGGATAACAATTTCTTTTCTTTTACAACATTGCCACCAGGTCAAAATGTACTCGAAATTAAGAGAGAAAGAACATACATACATACATACATACATACATACATGCATACACACATACATACATACATACATACATACATACATACATACATACATACATACATAAGAGGAGGGCACAAAAGAGGAGGGCCAGCAGCTGACAATAAATGTAGGCTATGTAAAACAAAGATCGAGGATGTAAGCCACATTGTTGCCAGCTGCGAAAGAATGTCATCTCGCTACTACCTCCCCATGAGACACGATGGGATAGCTAGAACTATCTGGAACGCACTTCGGAAAACAAAATTAACAACAAACGAGGAAGAATATATTGAGACAGATGGCACTAAGGAATACTGGTGGAACCTGAAAATAAAAACTGCCACCAAATTAAAGCACAACCGGCCTGATATTGTAGTTTGGGACCACACATTGAAAACGTGTTCTGTTGTGGAGATCAGCTGCCCACTTGATGTAAACGTTGTCAGAAAAATACAGGAGAAGGAGGACATCTACGGACCATTGATGAGGAGCTTACAAATCCAGTATCCAAGATACACCTTTAGCTTCATACCCATCATTATTGGTGCTACGGGTTATATACCAACCCGCTTGGACCAAAGTATGACCGAACTTGGATTTGCGGACAAAAAGCGCAGCTCCCTAATTCATAGTCTACAAATGGCTGCGATAGCTGGTACCTTCAAAATATGCAAAACATTCTTGCGATTCAAGGGATGACAATTTCTTTTCTTTTACAACCTTGCCACCAGGAAGGTGGCCGGTCAAAAAAATATACTCGAAATTAAGAGAAAGAGAAAACATACATACATACATGGTGGCTGCCAACTCGTTTTCGAGTACGGCCACTACTTTATATCCATGTAGGAGAACCCCTACCGATGCGCTGAACGAGTGTGACTTTTCAGTCCGGCCAGCGACTTGAAAACTTTGGTACAAACACTACACTTGTGACAATTATTGACACATAGTGCTGGGCCCATAGTACCATGTGACGACAAGTGCAGAGAGATCTCCAGATATAAAGCAATGCCTGTGCCGTGAAGCTTTTATAGTGAGCAAAGGCACTGCACAAAGCCATTCCCACTCTCTTAACCAAGATGATATTTACCAAAAAGAAGAACAAGTCAACATCATTGGATACCATCAGGGTTGCAGGTGTTATATCAGAGTTTTCCTTCTCCTAGAATTCTGCCTTGACAAAGGCTAAGGGGTCATCTCTCCCTACATACATACATACATACATACATACATACATACATACATACATACATACATACATACATACATATACACTTGGTTCTTTACATTACTTTTCTTGATTTCCCCTTCACGACTGAATACGTTATGAGCATCGCCGAATCCTTTTACATGCATCTGTCCGTCTACCCCAGGCCGCTATAATCTGCCCACCTACCCAAGCAACACATATGTAAACCTATATGTCGTAATTGAAGGAACAGAACCGTGAGTCAGAAATCTTTGTCCACCTAGGCAGCATATTCAGCTATTCTTACCTTTTAACTGAAAAAGTATCTCTACGGCTTCAGAAGACAACTGAATTTTTTAGGACTTTTGAGTCATATGTCTAGTTCAAATATGAAATCATACGGTTAAATAAATAAGAAATATCGTACCTATAATTAACCAACTTCTCTTCTTTACTCATGTGAAACATGAACCCGTTACAAGTACCATATAAATGAGACAAAGTTAAAAGTGTATAATGCTTGTCTTTTCATCAGTGCTGTTTTAAAGATATATTCTAAATGTCAGCTTGTTCTCGCGAACTCAAGATGCAGACATTTTGAGTGTTGTGTATTGAAGCAGTGGTGTTCATGAACCCCTTATTACTTATCTTGTACCCACAAACGATAAGAAGATCCCAAATCTGGTCCTGTATGCGTAAAGTAGTCCCAGCACAAACCATGACAGCCGTTTAAGAGTTGGGCAAAGTCCTCTGTAGCACTCGAAAGACGTGTATAACTGTTGATAAAATTACCAAAGTTGTTAACCTTCTTGATGTCACCCTGAAATTAGATGCTGGTTTATGTAGACTTTACCATAAAGTAGGTGAATGCTTCTTTTTATGTATATAAACAAATACAGAGAAACAAATCTCCAACCCTACGGTAACAAAATGCGGAAGAATAAACTGTGGCACTTGCCTATACTTAATTGAAGGAAAAATTTAAAGATGGCTAAACTTTTACAGTGAAAGACAACTTCACCTGTAGAAAAATTAAATGGTAAGAAACAGGGCTTGTTTTTTTACCTTAATTTATTCATATGTCCTGGTATTTCGAGATTAATAATTCTTTTTCCGAGAAAAATGAAGGAACTATTCCAGTATGGGGTGTGGCTTGCTATACCATGCTGGCTGGAAGTGGTCTTTTTTTCCAACTTCTTTTGTTTTAAAGTTAAGATCTGGACAGGTCCAATGAGCACAGAGTTGTTTCACTTTAAATCCGCTTAGATGCATATATATTAATACACGCTGACACACCCGTGCATGCATACATGTGTGTGTGTAAGCACGAACGCAAATACGTAAACACGCATGGATGGAATCATGTAAACACATGTAAACACACGATTTCTCCCGGATGGATAATGTGCTCGTAAGTGGGCCCATGTGTGTCCTTATGTATAGAGTCCAGTGGCCTTCTAAGTTCGGTGTTATGTGCCTAGTTCTATGTTAGGTATTTTGTGCTTAGTTCTAGTCTATTATTGTCAACAGTCCCGAGACACGTTTCATGTACTCAAGTTAAGTGCTTACACTTCGTACTATACGGTGGTAATCACTTGAAACAGTTTTCATACTAAGACTGTTTCTTAAGACATCAACTATTGTCTTGTTTTTACATTCTAACAGCAGAAAAGAGAGGAAATAAACGAAGAGAAAACACGAGGAATATTTAGAAACATAAATATTCCTCGTGCTTTCTCTTCGTTTATTTAGAAACATAAATAAAACCAAACTAACCTGAAATGCAATATGGAAAAAAGAAAGATAACAAATGGAAGAGTCTTTTGTTTCTTTTAAGATAGATGTTTAAATAAATACAAAACAAATGAACCTCATTCGTTCTTCTCGTTTGTGAACTGAAAGAAGTGAATGACAAAGACAGTGTGGATGTAGTTTTTGTGATAGCAACCAGAATACTATTTTCTTTCGTTTATTTTATATATATATGCAAAGAAATAATAATAATAATGGTAACAAAAACAACAAAAGCAACATACCCCCACCACCTCTTCGCCAAATACCAGATATGAACTTGTGTAAAATTTCTGGATTACTTGTTTTCTTAAGTAACAAAGATAGTGGTAAGTATTCGATGACTATAAACGTCGGTAAAAGAGGGAGATTTCATACACACACAAATTATGTATATACACACATTTATATACATGGATGGTAGTGGTGGTGGTGGTAGTGGGGATATGGTGGTGGTGGTGGTGGTGTTGGTGGTGGTGGTGGTGGTGTTGGTGGTGGTGGTGGTGGTGGTGATAGAGTGTGTTCTGGCTATGATTTAATGCTTCCTTAATTCTGAGATTGCCGAGGTTTCTTTCTTTTGTTTCAACCTTAACTGTTATTCTTTTGGTGGTGTTTTTGTATTTCTCTAAGTGTTTCTTGAATGAGGAAGCGTTAGTGTTAAAGTGTTCCTTAATCATGATGTGTATGTGCCTGGTGGTGATACCTATATAGAAGTTGTCACATGTATCACACTGTAATCCCTATACGACGTATGCTTCATGACATATGTCTGTGTTATTGATGGGGCAGTTGACCAGCATGCAGCGTCTATTGAGTTCTGTAAGTCAACTCCTAGATCAAAGGTTCTCAACGGAGGGCGTTTCAGAGCTCCAGGGGGCGTTTTGGAGCAAGGGGGCGTTAGGGAGGCGTTTGAAGATTTGGGGGCGCTGGAAGGCTCTTTACTTTTGTAAATTTTATAAGCCATATTTGTACGTCTCTGAGACAGCCAGTGTGAATGCATTTGAATGAAGAAAACGAAGAAAATAAATAAAAGAAGCTTGTCAACGAATTCCCTATGGAGATAAAAGAAAAACGAAAGAAATCAAAGAAAATGAAAATAAGGACCACGTCAACTATTACAAGAACAACTTCAACAGAAATGACAAAAAAAAAGAAACACTGAGGATGAAAGGTGTTGGTATATACTTATACATACAAAAAAAACATAAATCATGTCACATATACACACACTTAAATATAAATGCATGCATATTTACAAATATATAAATGTATAGTTATACACATACGTACATGTATGTATATATATATATGTATGTATATATGTATGTATGTAGTTATATATATATATATATATATATATATATATATATATATATATATATATATATAAAGGTATAGAAAGTATTGTAGCAAGAAGCCAACAGTATTCAATATATATATATATATATATATATATATATATATATATATATATATATATATATATATATATATATAATACACACACACGCACATATATATTTTGTTCCTTTTTCAGTGTGGTCTACCTCTGGTAGTAGGGTCCGTACCGTAGATAGAACTCAATGTAACCCAGTAAGAACTAACATTAGTGAGGTTCTGTGATCGGTGAGTTAATTCTTTAGATACAGAGTCTGATATTAGGTATTAAATTAATAATTTATTTTCATTGTTAATTTAATACCATATATATATATATATATATATATATATATATATATGCAGAGGTTATATTTAATTTGTTGGGATTCAACAAGCTTAAAAGTTTTTATAACTGATATAAAGCACTCAACTGTAGTGGAGTAAATACACAATATATTAATAAATGGAAACTATATTTATAAAACCATTTTTATTTTATTATATATATTTCAAGGGCAACCAAGGCAAATTATGGTGCGCTTTCATCAGATAAAATACAAATTTGTTTTATGAATAAATATTGACATACCCAGAAAAAAAGACAACCTTAACGGTTGGAGCTTCCTGGATAGCTTCCTGGATAGCTTCTGGATAGCTTCCTGGATAGCTATCCAGGAAGCTCCAACCGTTAAGGTTGTCTTTTTTTCCGGGTATGTCAATATTTATTCATAAAACAAATTTGTATTTTATTTGATGAAAGCGCACCATAATTTGCCTTGGTTGCCCTTGAAATATATATAATAAAATAAATATGGTTTTATAAATATAGTTTCCATTTATTAATATATTGTATATATATATATATATATATATATATATATATATATATATATATATATATATATATATTTGTAGTAAGGTTGCTTGGAGGCATCCATAGGCGGTATGCCAGTTGAGCACTCTATGCTCCTTTGGAGTAGAGTATAATAATATGGAAAATGAAGAATCAGTGATGCATCGAAACACAATTTATTAAGGTATTATAATTGTTTGTCCGGCGATTAGCTCGAGGTGTGATCTATTTGTGGATCGAACCTGACTCTGGATTCGCAAGTTCCTCAGATACGTCTGTTGAACTCCGACCCTTAGAATTTCTATCATCTGCCATCATCCGGTTAGAGACGTCATCTGTATGTTTGACCATTCCAAACTGCCCACTGACCATTCCCATTTAGGCGTGAGCTGTCACTCACCTTAACTCTGTCGCCAAAATTACTGCTAGGTGGGCGAGGGGTTATGATCTGCCTTGCCAGTCCCTAGCTTGCCCGTCGCCCGACACATACACAACCATACACACGTGCGCTCACACATATACAGACATTCCGAGCTCCTGATCACATGCTTATCTGTGGGGACATATACACACACACACACGCGCGTGTACACTCACGCGTGTTCTCACACACTTACACATGCATATATTCACACCCTCATATATCGTTACATGCATACACAGATATACGCATACATGTACACATACACGGACCCATAGATATACATACATATATATCCATATATACATATATATATATGCACATATATACACACCTATATATACATACGCATACATATACCCGCGCGTACGTAGACACACAACCAAGCCTAATCTTATACATTTATATATATATATATATATATATTCAGTGATACATGTGAACATAAGATCTGGCGAATCATTGACGAGAAGACGAAAGACGCATCCAAGCCATGCGAAATGTGAGCGAGAAAAGAATTTCACACGGGTCAGAGGGGAGGAAGTGAGAGAGGGTGAGTAGCAGAGATGGAGTGAGTGAAAGTGTGAGGAAGAGGCTAGGCGAGAGAGGGTGACTAGCGAGGGATGAGCTTGGCTGGTCTCGCTTGGGGATTCAATCGGATCAGTTAGAGACGGTTGCTTCTGACATGACCCAAAGGAAGGAGTGTTTGAGGACCCCCATGGCCCTCTCTGGAATAAGTGGGTGAAGAAGAAGAGTAAAAGAAGAGAATACATATATATGTGTGTGTGTGTGTATGTGTGTGTGTGTATTATATGTTTATACATATATATCAGGGGCCTCGTTTGCCAAAAAAGTGGGACAAACCAACATTTGTTGATTCTTAAAGGAGCATGTTAGTATTGCTTATGGTGCCTTTCCCGCACCCTATCACATAAGTAAAATTTTACGCTAATTAAATTTTAAATATTCAAATGATGTTCAGATATAAAAAAAGAAGCTTAAAAAGAATTGATTATATCAAATAAACAAAACATAAAACAGACGTTTGCATAAAAACATATAAAGTAAATTTATTGTCGTTTCGAAGTTTCCAAATGTATTATATCCCGTATCATTGTTGTCAATAAATAATTTAGCAAATTCTTCACAAATAATCTTTTTCAAAACATCTCTATGCCTTGTTAGTGGGATATGTCTTTGTTTTTTAATTGTGAAAAAGTTGGGGGGGGGGGTCAAAATATGGTTTGATTTATCCCCTGGTACCACCCTGAAACAAGGCCCTTGATATATATATATATATATATATATATATATATATATATATATATATATAGAGAGAGAGAGAGAGAGAGAGAGAGAGAGAGAGAGAGAGAGAGAGAGAGAGAGAGAGAAAGATAGATAAATATACACGGGTGTGTATGATTGTGTATAGAAGATTATATTAATAAAAGGAATTCCAACTTTGTCTGATTTACTCGTTTTATTTGCAATCCTTTAAAATTCATAATGGTATTAGAATTAAATAGTATGGTAGAATATTAAATGTTAAGTGTTAATTGAGCAAGTACTTTCATGCTTTCGCAATCTCCAGCTTCATATTCTGTGGTGACAGTCAAGTTTGCAATTTTCAACTGTGAAATCAGACAAAGTTGGAATTCCTTTTATTAATATATATATATATATATATATATATATATATATATTTCGTTTCTGAATTTGTTTATCAAGATTCTTTATCTGAAAACGTGTGTTGAAACCGATATTGTTATACTTTGGGAGGGTCATGTTGCCAATAAGAAACACACGCACCAGTTGCTTTCACTTCAATTTATTATAATAAATTTATAAATTTAGGAATTTATAAATTTCTGGTTGGTTGGTTGGTTCCACAACCAGATAGTTGTTTATATATTGTCAAAGTTCTTTCGTCACACATTCTGTGACCTCTTCAGTGACTGGGGATTCTTTTCTTTGTTTTTGTGCCTCTCCTTTGTTCTGTCCTACGCCATTTTGTTTCTGTGTGTGTGTTGTGTACTCAGTCTGCGCATGCGTCACATCCGGGTGTCTGTGTGTGTTTATATTCGTTTATTTATTTGTTTATTTACATGTTACCGGTTGGTACAGATGATTCTTTGCTATCTTGAAGGTCTCGCCAGTGTTCATTTATGAACACTGGCGAGGCCTTCAAGATTGTAAAGAATCATCTGTACTCTACCAACATGCTAAAATAGAACATAAGGGTAAATTAGAGAACATAGAAATAAAAATAGAATCTACACACAGAAAAGACGCAATGTTTAGACAAATCACAGGGGCAATAAACATAAATGAACTCCAACCAAAATTAAATAGAAAACATGAATGGAACAGCAACATTACAACTTACAATTAAGGACAAAATGAAAACACACACGCACATAGAACAAACAACCAACCAGTATCATGTAAATAAACAAATAAATAAACAAATATAAACACACACAGACACCCGGATGTAACGCATGCGCAATCTAAGCACACAACACACACACAGAAACAAAATGGCGTAGGACAGAACAAAGGAGAGGCACAAAAACAAAGAAAAGAATCCCCAGTCACTGAAGAGGTCACAGAATGTGTGACGAAAGAACTTTGACAATATATAAACAACTATCTGGTTGTGGAACCAACCAACCAACCAGAAATTTATAAATTCCTAAATTTATAAATTTATTATAATAAATTGAAGTGAAAGCAACTGGTGCGTGTGTTTCTTATTGGCAACATGACCCTCCCAAAGTATAACAATATATATATATATATATATATATATATATATATATATATATATATATATATATATATATATAATCTATATATATATATACAGAAGTAAAAGTTAAGTGATAATATTCAAGAGTAAGAGTACTCAGTCCAAAGGACGAGTTTAGTATAAATAATTGCAACAATGACATAAACAGGAACTCAAGTTTCGTTGAGATTCTGGGCCCAGAACCCAACGAAACTTGAGTACCTGTTTATGTCCCTGTTGTAATTATTTATCTGTTAGACACGCAGTGACTAACAACAGAATGTTTTAAGTCTGCGTGTCTGACATATATGCGAAGCTTGTGAATAAAAAATTCAAGAGGTATCGCTGGCCGTGGTGATCCCTGCCAAATATATTTTGTAATGTATCGCCTTATTGGCTAATTTCATCCTCTTATTGGCTAATCAACCAACGAGAGTAATTGTTGCTCAAAAGCATCCGCCATTATATTAGCACGTTTATTTATCGTTTCGCTTTCGAGTCTTCCTCTAGTATTTCGTCGTTTATCATCAAAATATATTTCTCGTTTTGGTAAGTTATATTGTTAATTTATATATGATTTTTTAAATTTATATAAATTTTTTTTTCAGTTCGTTATAACATGCTTATAATATTGGTTGTATCATATTTACTTGTATATTTGTCCATATTATTGTTCGTTTTATGTTAGATTATTTTATTATTATTATGTTAGATTATTTTTTTTATTATTATGTTAGACTATTTGAATGTAATATTTAATTTTTATTAATTCAACTATAACAATTATTATGTAAAATATATTTATTTAATATTGATTGTTTTTTGTAGTTGTTTATATTAAAAGTCTGAAAATATTTTTATACATTATATGATCATTTATAAAATAACAATTATATAATCTAATTACATTACAACGATAATTTATTATTAATATATATCATGTTTAACTAGAGTTATTACAAGCGTTACCTTTAAAAAAATTAAACTAGACCTGAAAAATGCGCAAGCTCAAAAGAGCCACAGAGTGTGGGACTAGAGTTGCTGCTCAAAAATATTGTAATCATTATCTATCGTACACTCTGTGGCATCCTTTTATAAAATAAAGACTCATAACGAACTCAAGACGACACGATAATTATTTAAGTGAATTTATAATATAGAATTTGGTTTAAGTGCATTTCGTATTACTAAACATCTAATATGAGATATTGAACATTAGCTTAAATAATTATCGCGTCGTCTTGGGTTCGTTATGAGTCGCTTTTTTATAAAAGGATGCTACAGTGTGTACGATAGATAATGATTACAATATTTTTGAGTAACAACTCTAGTCCGACACTTTTGAAGGTTTATTATAACATTCTGTGGCTCTTTTCAGCTTGCGCATTTTTCAGGTCTAGTATATATATGTTTCTTTAGAAATACGAAATTCCAATACATATCTGTATACAGCTATGCCTGAAGATAATTCCTAATTCTATTTTAGACACAAACACACACACACACACACACACACACACACACACACACACACACACACACACACACACACACACACACACACACACACACACACATATATATATATATATATATATATATATATATATATATATATATATACATTATGAAGAGAGAAGAAACATTTAGATATAATTAGTAATAAAATGTATCATACCTAAACTGCTCCTAGATTCCTCGACTACGTAGTTTCGTGGCATAAACAAAAACAATACATCATAAAGATATAGAGTCTCTGCGAGGTCTGCCGATTTATCAAGAGGATACCTCATTTTACTAGTCTCAAGAACGCGTCTACACGACGTGAGAAAGAATCCCTAAAGGCGGAGGGGGAGATAGTCACGCGATATAACGGTCGAGAAACAGAGCTAAGCCTCTTATAACCTCGAAGAAAATACCACAGAGGCGGAGGGGGTATTTATATCGAAGCCGTAGAAGAGGTGGTGAAGGGGGCGAGAAGTATGGGTAATGGCAGCTTTCCAGCAGTCACCACACTTCAAAGATTACTCAACCAGAGGGAGTTATTAACAATATATTTAGAAACACACAGATACATGCGGACACACACATATACATGAATGCATCCACACCCAACCGTGAGTTAAGGGTGCCAACCTCACCGATGTTGCTCAATGAATGACCGGGACAGACCAATCCGGTTGAACTAGACTGAACCAGTATCAGAGTTAAAAATACATTATGAAGAGAGAAGAAACATTTAGATATAATTAGTAATAAAATGTATCATACCTAAACTGCTCCTAGATTCCTCGACTACGTAGTTTCGTGGCATAAACAAAAACAATACATCATAAAGATATAGAGTCCCTGCGAGGTCTGCCGACTTATCAATTATATCTAAATGTTTCTTCTCTCTTCATAATGTATTTTTAACTCTGATACTGGTTCAGTCTAGTTCAACCGGATTGGTCTGTCCCGGTCATTCATTGAGCAACATCGGTGAGGTTGGCACCCTTAACTCACGGTTGGGTGTGGATGCATTCATGTATATGTGTGTGTCCGCATGTATCTGTGTGTTTCTAAATATATTATATATATATATATATATATATATATATATATATATATATATATATATATATATATATATATTATTCAAAATGTAAATAAATGAAAAATATTCTCATAATCAAAATATATATTTTATTATTCATATTTCAAAGGTACAATGGTGTTTAAGTACGTTTTCATCAGACAAAATATATGATTTGATATGTGACATACTGCTATGGATTTGATTATTCAATTCCAGTATTGGCAGTGATTTATTTCATCAAATCGCAACGTTTTTATACAACAAATAATATGATAAACTTAAAGAAGAAAATGACGTAGAGCAAGTTAGAAATATAGGAGGGGGATACAAAGAAGAGGAAAAGGCAAGAAATAAACAAATAAATAAATAAATAATAAATAAATAAATGGATGAATGAATAAAAGAAGAAAAAAATATAAAAGAAAAGAGGAATAAAGACAAAAGAGAGGGAATATGTGGGGAGAGTAAAGAGAAAACGAAGGGGAATAAAGAAAAACGAAGAAAAAGAAAATATGAAATAGAAGGGAATAAAAAACCGTTGTATTCAAATGCTAGGTTAAATAAGAAATCAAAAATCTATTCACAAATATGCTTTCCATGGAAAGCATCCAGCAAATAGCTAATTCCATCCACCAGAGTATTAGAGTTACTATAGACTACCTAAGCAAACACCCCAACCATCAATTACCTGTACTAGACACAGAGCTCTGGTTAGAAACCATTAATAACAAAAAACAAATCCTCCATTCCCATTATGCCAAACCCATGACTTCCAAATATCTGATCCACCAAAACTCAGCTGTTTCGGATCACACCAAAATCAACATACTGATTGCGGATTTGGTACGGGTGATGAGAAATGTGTCCCGCATGTGCAACCCCAAAGAACTAGAGAGACACATACAACACTTCATCCACCATATGGTTACAATCAGAGAGATAAAATCAGAGTATGTAGAGGAGCCAGAACCAAATGGGAAAAAATGGTAAATAATGATACAAATGGGACCTGCCCTTTGTATAGAAGCAAATTTTGGAATAGAATAGAAAGAACTAGGAATAAGGTTAATAGAATAAACTCATGGTATGATAGCAATAAATACCAGAGTGTAATGTTCATCAATACAACCCCTAGAGGTGAATTAGCTTACAAATTTAGAAGGGCCCTAGATAAATATAAACTTAATATTAAGATAGTAGAAAACCAGGTACCTCCATAAAACACTTATTAGCAATACATACCCTTTTCAAAGACCTCCCTGTATAGATAAGAAATGCATAATCTGTAAACTAAGCCCCCATATTAACTGTAAAACTAGACATGTAGTATATAGCATAAGATGTACTGAGGGACAATGTAAAGATAAGAATATAGTATACATAGGTGAGACAGCTCGTAGTATAGGAGAACGGTTAAATGAACACTGGCGAGAACTTCAAGATAAAAAAGAATCATCAATACTCCACCAACATGCTAAAATAGAACATAAGGGCAAATTAGAGAACAGAAATAAAAATAGAATCTACACACAGAAAAGACGCAATGTTTAGACAAATCACAGAGGCAATAAACATAAATGAACTCCAACCAAAATTAAATAGAAATCATGAATTGAACAGCAACATCACAACTTACAATTAAGGACAAAATGAAAACACACACACACATAGAACAAACAACCAACCAGTAACATGTAAATAAACAAATAAATAAACGAATAAAAAACACACAGACACCCGGATGTAACACATGCGCAAACTAAGCACACAACACACACAAAAACAAGATAGCGTAGGACAGAACAAAGAAAAGAATCCCCAGTCACTGAAGAGGTCACAGAATGTGTGACGAAAGAACTTTGACAATATATGAACAACCGTCCGGTTATGGAACCAACCAACCGGAAATTTATAAATTCCTAAATTTATAAATTTAATTTATAATAAATTGGAGTGAAAGCAACTGGTGCGTGTGTTTCTTATTGACAACATGACCCTCCCAAAGCATAACAATATCGGTTTCAACACACGTTTTCAGATAAAGAATCTTGCTAAACAAATTCAGAAACGAAATATATATATATATATATATATATATATATATATATATATATATATATATACCTATATATATATAAAGTTGTAGTTCCTGTCTGTTTGTTCGTTTGTTGGTTTTTTCCCGAACTCCTATGGTTTTAGAGATAGACCCCCATAACTTTATATATTCTGAAACTACATTGCCCAGGGTACTTGGATAAGTATATTTCCTTTTAATCAAAGGGTTCTCAGGCGCACAAATCCCCGCTGAAAATCTTTTTCCTTCGATTTATATGAAATTTAAACCATAGGTAAATGACAAGATATGACGCCTATTCACAAAATTTCAGCAAATTTCAATGATATTAAAACACCCTAATGGTGGTTAAACCTCGTATAGTGAAAATTTTGGCTAATAAATGGAACAAGATTGTATGAGAACTTTATTGAAGCAACCATTATACTCGGGTCTTACAAAGGTTAAGCTCTTCTCATTCTGAAGATTCCACTTATACCAAGTCATAGCGAGTTGCCTTTTACATTTAAGAGGCTGCAGTTCCCAGTGAAGCCATGCTTTGCCATGAGCATCAATAACAGTCAAGGTCAAACTTTCAAAACTATTGGTATAGATCTGACAAACCCATGTTTCAGTCATGGCATGTTTTATGTGGCTGTTTCAAGGACTAGAAGTTCAAAAAATATCTACATTATAGCCAATCAAAGAAAGACAAGAAATGTTGTTTACCCTAAAGTTCTTCATTAGGACAAAGTATGAAATATACTTTGAATTTCTAATTTGAAAATAATGCTTTACACAAAAATGAAATGATCAAGTTTTGAATTGATATTTTGAAAAAAATTATTTACAAGAAACAAAATAAGAATAAGATTTAATAATGTAATTTTGATTTGATATATTTCAAAAAATAATGTTTTCCAATTTTTCATGGATTACATTTTGCATTGAGTAATATTGAAATACAGAGCTTTTCTCCATAAATTATATCACTGATTTAAAATCAATAATCATTTTCTTACAAAACAAAATGTGTGAAACGCAGCAAGGCGCGGGTAATTCAGCTAGTACATATAACTATAAATATATACGTCTATGAAGTACTATTCAAGTTGTTTGAGACAGTCGCAAAAAAGACTAGAGCGAGAATTTATCGCCCAGACTCATCAACTATTTTGCCGAATTTACCATGCACTGTATATTTCAGTTGAATCAAAGTTTACAAGTATAGGCGACAACAAATATTATACAACAAAATATTATACTACACTTGATAGTTCCTCTGTTTCTATTTTAAGAATTACTTTCACACTTACACTCACATTGACACTCACACTTACTCTATTACATGTAAAACTCTGTTTTTCTTTTCTAATTACTTTCATAGTTACTCAAAACTGTCCTTTTCCCAATTTTAAACAACTTTTACTATTGCATTACATTTAGACATTGTCCGTTTATTTTTCTATTTTACCCCCAAATCTCACACTTACACTATTACATTACATTTAAAGATGTTTTTTTTTTTTCAATTTTAACCTCAACTCTCGCACTTTATTACATTAAAAACTCTGTGTGTGTGTATATATATGCACACAGAGATTGATATTTGTATTCAGATGTTTAGTCCAAGCCAGTGGTTTCCAAAGTGTGTTCCACAAAAGATGTATGGGTTTCTTTGAAAACAGGTAGAGGAGTATATTTATATTACGACCATATAACAGTATTAGACACTGGGGTTCCCCTAAAAGTTTCTGAACCAAAAGGAGTTTTGCGTTAGAAAAATTTTGGGAAACTCTGATCTAAGCTATGTCTAGGGCGGGTAAAATTCGCGAGATCCATGGACGAGTTCTCTCCAGCGGTCTCTGTCCCTCATTATCGCTGCTATCTCTTGCATCTCCAAGAGACCAGTGTCTGTCCTTAGGGCATCAACATGTTAACCTCGGTCTTCCTCTTCCAGTGTGTCCATGCAGGGGTTCCTACAGGAGCACTAAGTGCAGTGTCAACTCTGGATGTCGGCGAGCATGTCCAGCTAACCGCAGTCTCCTCTGGGCTACTCTCGAGCTGACTTTTGGGAGGCTCCCGTACAGTTCTGAGTTCTTCATTCTCAGTGTATACTGATTAATGTTCAGAGCCATCCTCAGCATTCTTGTGTAGCACCCATCCACCATCTGAGTGAGTTTCTTGATCAGTGGCCAAGTCTCAGACCCGTACAGCAGCACAGACTCCACGACAGCAACAAAGAGACGGATCTTCAGGGCTTTACGAAGGTCCGACTGCCACACCGAACTCAAGCTGTGGCACGCCGCCCAGGCTTTGTTCTTCCTCTCCACTACATCATCTTCCGTATTCCCAATCTTTGCTCCTAAATACAGGAAGTCCTCAACCAATTCTAGTGACTTTCCGCCTACATTAGTAATCTTCTCTGGCTTCTTAATATTGTCTATCAGATACTTCGTCTTAATCTCATTCATTCATATACAATGGTCCACTGCGATGATAAAAAGGTAGGGAGCCAATGTATCTCCCTGGAGCACTCCAGCCAGTATCTCAAAGAACTCTGTCATCCCATCAGGTGTAATGACTTGGGGTTTGGTGTTGGTGTAAAGCAGTGATATCAGGTCCACTATTTTCTTGGAGATTCCATAATTTGTAAGATCTTCATCAGGCAGTGACGGTCCACAGAATCAAAGGCCTTCCTAAAGTAAATGAAAGCCATGACTGCAGGAAGGCATTTTGCTCTAGCTCCCTCTAATATCCTCCTCAGCATCAGGATTTGACTGGTGGTTGATCTACCCTCCCTGAAGCCGTTCTGGTTGTCCTTGGGCTTCTTTTCCACCTCGGGCTGGATCCTGTTAAGAATCATCCTGTTGAGGGTCTTTGCCACAAGTGACGTCAGTGAGATCCCCCTGTAGTTGTTGGTGTTAGAGAGATCTCCCTTCTTTGGCACTGGGACGATGTTACTGATCCACCACTGATTCGGGGCAACTCCTTTCTCCAGTGCCTGGTTACAGAACTCCAGGATGATATCATCAAAATAACACCTCTTCATCACCTCTATGTATGTATATATATATATATATATATATATATATATATATGCATATATATATATATATATATATATATATATATATATATATATATATATATATGCATATATATATATATATATACATATATATATATACATATATATATATATGTGTGTGTGTGTGTGTGTGTGTGTGTGTGTGTGTAATAGGAAAAAGTATGACCCCAACGGCAGAGCTCAAGCCGTTTCGACGGCTATTTCTGGACTAAATTAGAATTTTTAGTCTGGTAAATAAATACCCGAACTTTTCAAGGGTACTTCCTTATATGGGAAGATTGTAGTTGTCAAGAGGATTGGTCAAAATTTGTTGTAAACACAAATAAGTCTATCATGGCAGTGGCTGGGAATGGGGGTGGTAGAACAATGAGGGAGTGGGTGGAGCCGGTCAAGCGTTGAAAGTGAAATCTATACGGCAAATTATAAGGATTGTGAATGAAAGTAGGCCAGAGGAGGTAGGCAAAAAAAGGTTTCTGGAGAAAATAAAGGAGGGACGTTATAGAATGGGTAAATCAACTGAGATTAGGAGACAATAAAAAAATAATAATAATAATAATAAAAAATAAGAGAAAGATATATAAAAATATAAAATTGGATAGTGAGAAGTGATAAAAAAACAAAATCTATAGAGTCTAAAACAGCTGCTATGGTTAGTTCGTGTTGCTTTTTCGGCCAATGCTATAGAGTAGAGTTGAGAATAGAAAATACTAAATAAGAATTATTGAAATTGTAGAATTGGATAGTAAAAAGTAATACAAAATCTGTTTTCTTCTTCCCTTCGTCTCCTGCTATCACTTCCTTCCACCACCAATCTTCTTACTCGTTCTTTTTTTTCCCTTTCGCCTACCCCGAGGCAGCCCATCCCAGTAACTTAAAGGTAGCATTGGCGGAAAACGCTATACTAACTAATCAGAGCAGCTGTGTTAGACCCCAGAGATTTTGTATTACTTTTTACTATCCAATTCTACAATTTCAATAATTCTTATTTAGTATTTTCTATTCTCAACTCTACTCTATAGCATTGGCGGAAAAAGCAACACCAACTAAACATAGCAGCTGTTTTAGACTCTATAGTTTTTGTTTTTTATCACTTCTCACTATCCAATTTTATATTTTTATATATCTTTCTCTTATTTTATTATCATTTTTTTTATTGTCTCCTAATCTCAATTGATTTACCCATTATATAACGTCCCTAGAATTTGCCGTATAGATTTCACTTTCAACGCTTGACCGGCTCCACCCACTTCCTCATTGTTTTACAGGCAATTTCAGCCAACCCCACCGGCCACCCACAGCCATGATAGACTTATTTTTGTTTACAACAAATTTTGACCAATCCTCTTGACAACTACAATCTTCCCATATAAGGAAGTGCCCTTGAAAAGTTCGGCTATTTATTTACCAGACTAAAATTTCTAATTTAGTCCAGAAATAACCGTCGAAACGGCTTGAGCTCCGCCGTCGGGGTCATACTTTTTCCTATTACCCACTCTACTACCCTAAGTATTGAGTACTCTGGTGCGTTATGGTCCATCTGGTTCCTTACCACAACTCTTTCGTTATATATATGTGTATATATGTATAAAGGTTGCCTCCCTTGCCGAGCCCCACGTGGGGTCGGTAACGGTCATTCCTTAAATTAGCACTCGAACTAAAACCTGTTGAAAAAGTGGCTTCCTTGTTCAATCATCTTACCAGAAGCCTAACATTATTTGTGTAAGCGGACAGTACTTGATTTAGGAGTCGCAGAAACCCAAATGCTGGATTTTACCAACCATCCAGGGGTCCGGGTAAATTTTTTCAATCACATTTTTGTTTGACCCGAATTACTTGGTCGTTTTTATGGCTGTGAGGATGATTGTTTAACCATCGTCTAAGTGTGTTTGGCCTTTAACGTATGTTGTATCTCTGGTTCATCTGAATCATTGAGCGCTTGCCAGACATCTCGGAAGTTGTTTTTCGTTAATTCCTAAGCCGAAATACGATTCTCGCTAATTTATATTTGTATTAATCTCCAGAGTCTAGCTATTGACCAGTTAATTTTTTTGATTTTTTTAGTTGATTCTATTGACTGATGAATAGCTTATGTTAACTTATAATCATTCTGTTGAGAGCTTAATTTCGTTTTGTGATGTTTTGCATTCTTGCAATAATATACACATACTGAATTCATCCGCCTAAAATAAGGGTTGCCTCCCTTGCCGAGCCCCACGTGGGGTCGGTAACGTTCATTCATTAAATTAGCACTCGAACTAAAACCTGTTGAAAAAGTGGCTTCCTTGTTCAATCATCTTACCAGAAGCCTAACATTATTTGTGTAAGCGGACAGTACTTGATTTAGGAGTCGCAGAAACCCAAATGCTGGGTTTTACCAACCATCCAGGGGTCCGGGTAAATTTTTTCATTCACATATATTTTTATTTGTTTGACCCGAATTACTTGGTCGTTTTTATGGCTGTGCGGATGATTGTTTAACCATCGTCTCAGTGTGTTTGGCCTTTAACGTATGTTGTAGCTCTGGTTCATCTGAATCATTGAGCGCTTGCCAGACATCTCGGAAGTTGTTTTTCGTTAATTCCTAAGCCGAAATACGATTCTCGCTAATTTATATATATATATATATATATATATATATATATATATATATATATATATATATATACGTGATTGATTCTTTTGAATTTGCCACCGACCGAGTAGGCAGTGATTTTTTCAATGTCTTGGAACTTAGTCCACGCTTTGCTTTTTTCCATCCACTGAATTATTTTTGTATAAGTTCCCTGTGTCCACGCATTGCCCGGGAACTTAGCTGAGAATAGACTTCCCTGATGACGAAAGGATTTCTCTGTGCGTTTCTTCGGAAACCATATTTATTCCCTTTCATAAACTAATTAGTTGGAGTGAAATTTTAGTAAGTTAATTTTTATAATTTTCTTATTTTACGTCTTTCATATATATATATATATATATATGTATATGCGCGTGTGTATGAATGTATGTATATGTGTGTGTGTATATATATATATACATATGTGTGTGTGTATGTTTGTATGTATGTCTATCTACGTATATATATATATGTGTGTGTGTGAGTGTGTATGTGTGTGTGTGTGTATGTGCGTGTATGTGTATATATATATACAGATGTGTGTGTTTGTTTGTATGTATGTCTATCTACGTGTATGCATATATATCATCATCATCATCATCGTTTAACGTCTATCTTCCCCGCTAGCATGGATGTGTGTGTATATATATATATATCCATTTAGATACTCTTATGTAACTATGTTTATTTTTGTGCGTGCGTCTGTTTGTATTTATACCTTACTATTTTGTTTGTTACTCTTTCGGCGCCTGGTCAGTTGGATATATATATATTAAGTCAATAACCCGAAATGCGCTTGTTTGTATCTATGTATATTCACGCATGTATATGTGTGTGTGTGTATGTATGTATGTGTATGCATATGTATGTATATATATATATACGAGGTGTGTCAGAATAGTTCCAGGACTGATATCACAAAAGGTTTATTTCAAACCCAAACTTCGCACTAAGAGTTTTCTCCTTCAAGGTAATCCCCTGGAGTATGTAACTGTAATCTTAGATCTCTGCAGCGATCGAACGTTTTTCTACATAATTTTATATACATGTCCTCTGTTTCAGGTCGTCAAGCAATAAGCACAGAACAACGAACGGTTGGGGAAAACTCCGTCAGAAGCACTGGGATTGCTGCAGCAAGTGTATGGAGATGAGACGATGTCACGCTCACGTGTTTTTGAGTGGTGCAGGAGGTTTAAAGAAGGACGCGAGGACGTGGAAGATGACCCCAGAAGCGGAAGGCCCTCAACAACCAGGACTGAGGTCATCGTTAAGCGCGTCAGGCAGATGGTGCGTAGCGATCGCCGACTGACTGTTCGACTGATGGCAAATGAGCTGGGCATGAATCGGGACAGCGTCTGGAAGATTCTCACTGAAGATTTGGACATGTGGAAAGTCTGCGCGAAGATGGTGCCAAAACTGCTGAACGATGACCAGAAGGGTCGACGTATGCAAGTGTGCCAGGACATCCTCGAGCGTCTGGAAACCGAACCAGATTTGCTAGGGACAGTCATCACTGGTGATGAGGAGTAGTAGTCATTAATGTCAAACTGTATGAAGTCGGAAGATTCTTTATTGTCTAATTTATTAAACCAATCTATTGCTTCATTAGTATTAATCCAGAGTTTGATTATTAGTTTTTCTTTAATTAAATTTAATATAATTTAATTAAATTTAATATAATTAAATACAGTTTGCCATTAATGACTACTACACCTCTAATTCCCCAGTAACCCTAAATAAGACACCATCCTTTGCACAAAAAAATTCTGACCTTTCACCAGAGGAAATTAAAATAATACTAGCTGTTAGAAGAACAATCATTAAATTCGACAATAGTTACTGGGAAAGAAAAATAGACAGAATAACTTCGATATAACTATGGGATCAAATGATTCAGCCCAAGTTACAGACATTGTCGGAATTTATATAGCACACATCTTACATAAGGAATTTGATAACCTACAAGGAGGAATTTATACAGACGATACAATGCTTTTAGCTAAAAACCTAAATAATCAAAACTTAGGAAGATTACGGAAAAATATTAGAAAATTCTTTAATAAATTAGGCCTTAACATTACTTTTGAATTCAATTCTAAAAAAGCTAACTTCTTAGATGTATCGCTTAACCTAAACACATGACTAATAGAACCCTTCCATAAAAATAATGAAAATTTAGCTTACATTAATTATAACTCTAATCACTCTCGATCCATAATTAATTCCATGGCACATAGTATATCCCTTAGAATCTCACGCCTATCTTCTAATCTAGAGATTTTTAACGAACACGTTAACTACTACAACATAGCTTTACTTAAGGCAGGCCATAAAGAGAGACTCAAATACATACCAAATACAAAAAATAACAACACACTTAATAGAAATAACATCCACACCTATAGAAGCAACATATCTAGGACTAAACATAGAAATTGGCAACAAGCACGGGAATTAATTGAACAGAATACTAATAGAAAGACAACTAATAACTATAGAAGATGTAGAGATAGAAAGTACTTATGGTTCAATCCAGTGTTTAACTCCTCTATAAAAACAAAACTACCTTATACTTTCTTCAAATTAGTTGACAAACACTTCCCTAAAATTCATAAATATCATAAAATCTTTAATAGAAAAACTATCAAACTATCATACTCCACTGCCAACAACATAGAATCGCACATACATAAAATTAACTATAAAAGAATTTATAATACAAGTAGCTCGCAAATAAGTACCAGAACACCAAATACAAAACATAAACATATAACATCATCACAATCAACAAACCGAATTCTCAGCCCATACATAACAATTTACAAAACCATATTGAAAGCACATAGGAAAGCATCTAAATGTAATTGTCATCTACCTGACAAATGCCCATTACAAAATAGATGCCTAGAGTCTAATATAGTATACCTATGTACTATAAATTCAGGCAGCTTAGCATAGCACTACATAGGATCTACAGCTGGAGAATTTAAGAAAAGGTGGTATGTCCACAGACACTCTATGATTAACAGGAAGCTCATAAATACAACTCTCGCCAATAAAATCTGGCAACTCAGAGATGCAAACATGGAATATAAAATCAGCTGGACGAAGCTATCAACAGCAACGGCCTATCGAATTGGCATGTCCCACTGTGGTCTTTGTAATATGGAGCTTTTGCAAATTTTAAAGTACAACAAAATGCTACTTAACAGTAAAATTGAAAGAACTATTTGGTGTAGGCATAAAACGGCGACCAAATTTGAGAACTTTAGACCAGCTTAATTCATCTTATCTATTCCATAACCCAAATTATACCACTTAGATCTATTATAATATAACATTATCATCATTATTGTTATAATTGTCACCATCTATCAATGAACCAACATCAAAACCTCTTATATTTACATTCATATTTTATGTATCTCTATCTTTCTATCTCTATTTCTCTCCCAAAATTTATTTCATCCCTAGTATTTTATCTTACCATATCATTTTCACTTCTAATATAACATATAACTAATTAATCAAATAATTAATTATATAATTAATTTATTAAAATAACCAATACACACATAAATATATTTAACATTATCATATTTATACCTTCGCATCTCTCTATATTTTAACCACTTTCAATAATCTTTATATGTTTGGCACATTTTACTTATTTATTTTCATATTTTCATATTTTTATATTTCATATTTTTGTATCATTTTGTATCATACTCGATATAATTTGTTTAGTTATTCATTTATTTATTTATTTATTTACATTTATTCATGTATTAACATTTATTCATTTATTGTTGATATCATTTTTTCCTCTTACGTCATTTCTCCTCTGTCCTTTTCTATTCTCTTTCTATCCGCCTTTCTCTACATCTTTTTTCTCTCTATATCTTTCTCTGTTTTCATTTCTCTTTTTTCTTTTTTTTTCTTTTTCCTTTTTCTTCTTTTTATTTTTCCTTTTTCTTTCTTTCTTTCTTTCCTTTATCTATCTCTCTTTCTTTCTTTTCTTCTCTCTCTATCTTTATTACTAATATTATTATTGATGCAGTAATTTTAATTTGTAGATTTGCCGGTTATATATATTTTTTATAACAGTTTCTGATGACATGATTGAGCTAGCATCGTATTTAAAATTGAGTGGCACTGCTTCTAGTGTTCAGAAATTTTTAGACAACTCAATCAGAGAAACAATTGTTAGACTGTAAATAAATTCCCCTTTTTTGTACTGTTGACCATGTTATTCTCCACATTTTTTCATATATATATATATATATATAAATGGAAAAATTGAAACGAAATTTCATTTCTTACTCTTAGTACGGCTGTTACTTAAATATAAGTATGTATACGTACATACATATATGTATACAGACGTAGAGTAGTATGTATATATATATATACATGCACACATATATGTATATGCACGTATGGATTTACGGAACATTTATTATAATGCTCGGTTTGTTTGTAAACAAACATGCCGAATTAAGCTGTACAGTGTTTAGCAACCATCGTTTCCCTTTTGTTCAACACTGACAAAGGAACGATGCACTAGTTTCAAGCTTATTAGCTATCTTCAGCACCGTATACCTTCCTGCCAGATGATTGAACGTCTGAAAGTATATACTTTCCTTATGCATATTAACAGCTGAGCAGCCTAATTTGCATATCGAGTGAGTTAATAGGCCGGGCGCACCGAAAACGATAAATGGAAAAAATGAAACGAAATTTCATTTCTCACTCTTAGTACGGATGTTACTTAAATATAAGTATGTATACGTACATACATATATGTATACAGACGTACAGTAGTATGTATATATATACATGTATGCACACATATATATGTACGTATGGATTCACCGAACATTTATTATAATACTCGGTTTGTTTGTAAACAAACATCAGGAATTAACCCGTACAGTGTTTAGCAACCATCGTTGCCCTTTTGTTCAACACTGACAATACATAATTATATATATATATATATATATATATATATATATATATATATATATATATATATATATATATATATATGTGTGTGTGTATGTGTGTGTGTGTGTCTGTGTGTGTGTGTGGGGGGGGGGGGCGTGTGTGTGTGTGTGCGTATATATATATATATATATATATATATATATATATATATATATATATATATATATATATATTATATATATGTATATGTATATATATACATATATGTGTGTGTAAGTATATTATCAAATACACTATACATACATTCATACATACATCGCTATTTCAGAGCACTGATACTAATATATATATATATATATATAAAGGATAACAAAATATCGTTATAGGTAATCCAGTTAGAGGTTGTGAATACTCGTATTATGGGTAGTTTTAGCGTACGGCGTTGTTTGACTCAACAAGAGGTTTACGTAGGTGGCGAGTTTATGAGTAGTTAAACAATTGTTAGACTGTAAATAAAACCCTTTTTTGTACTGTTGACCATGTTATTCTTCACTCTTTCTCTCTCTCTCTCTCTATATATATATATACTTTCTGTTGCTTAAACCATTTTGTTTGTTTACCCTAGCGTCCCCTTTATTTACGTGTCCCAACGACTTTTTTTAGCCGTTGCTCGCACCAACCTGAGGTATATGGCCTTTAAAGCGATGAAATGCTTATGACGATTGGAAGGCCACTGATGAAGGACAAACTTTTTCATATGTAACCCATTTGCAACGCCGCAGCTCCATTATTATCATATTTACATATATATATATATATATATATATATATATATATATATATATATATATATTATTCAAAATTATAAACCACCATTAAATATATTTTAATATACATTATGTCAACACCATAATATGCTAATCAGCCAAACAGTCACATACATACACACACACACATAACACCCATACACACACACAACTCCCTCCCCCATTTCTACTAATAGAATCATCTTCCTACACACACACACACACACACACACAGAGAGACACACACACAAGCACACAAATAAACATACATATCTCTACTTTCTTTATTTCAATAGAAAGTCTGAATTCTGACACCCCAGCGTACCAGCCATATTCACTGAACCAGAACAATTCTCCACTTCACATTTCTCTTGACCATTATCTTTTGTTTGGCACAACATTCTCTAAAAGGCTACAAAATAAATTCCAAAATACGGGCGCGAAATTTAATGAACTTGTTCACGTGACTGTCATAATTTCATTTATAACCAATCAAATTACATTTCAGCACATCAGTCATACTCAGAACAACTCTCTTCATCCCTTTTTTCTTCACCATTATCTTTTGTTTTTTTGTTTGGCACAAAATTCTCTAAATGGCTATAAAAAAATTCAAAAATATGGCGCGAAATTTAATGTACCTGTTCACGTGACATTCATAATTTCATTTATAAAAACAAGCCTTCGTGAGCCACTTTTTTTTAAAGTAAAAAGAAATTCAAACACAAACTGGCGCGAAAGTTGATGTGCTTATTCACGTGACTACATCAACCAACCAAACTTCACTCATATTTGAAAAAACAACCTGAGCCCCCCCCCCCCCCCCCCCCCCACCCTTGTTTGAAGAACTTTGTAACGCGACCTGAACTGGCGCGAAATTTATTATACTTATGCACCAACCAATCAAATTACTCCTCTAAAAACCTGGCATTTCGAGC
>OZ024740.1:213065228-213072728 GCA_964016885.1 Eledone cirrhosa
ACAATCAATGTTTATCATTGACTGACCATCGGTTAAAAATACAGATATAAATATATATATATTCAGTCAAAGTTCTTTATAGTCTATCATCAGTGGTACTATTATGTTTCCTCCCGTTGTATTGTAATGCCTACGCCATTTTTATTTTATTTATTTATTCCTGTCTCTGTCTCTGTTTGCGCATGCGTTTGCCTGTGTGTGTCCTGTTTGGTGTGTGTGTTCGTGTTTGAGTGTATGTGTGTTTGTATTCTATCTTTGTTCACTAGTGTGTATATATGTGTGTTTTCTGTTATTGTACCTGTGTATATATTTATTTATTTATTTATATTGCCCTTAGGTCAGTATTGTTTGTTTGAGTATGATTGTTGTTATTCCATTCGTTCTTTCTGTTCAACTTCGGTCTTCTAAGTTCTATCTCAGTTGCTTCTCTGATTTACCTACCTGTTGAGTAATTTCTATGCTTAGATATTATTTTAATTTCTATGTTGTCTATATTACCATCATGTCTTTGTCTGGTGGGTTCATATAGTACTGAACCGTCTTTTTGTCCTTTTAGTTCCCCCCAGTGTTGGTCTATTCTTTCTCCTATGCTTCGAGCTATCTCACCTATGTATGTCGTTGTCATATTTCGACAAGTTCTATCTGTACATCTTATGCTATCGACTACATTTCTAGTTTTACAATTTATCTGGGGGTTCATTCTACATATAACACATTTCTTATTCGTACAGTGAGTTTTGCTGATCAGGGATTTTATGGTAGTTGCTGACCTTTCTACCACTTTAATCTTTAGATGGGTCTTTCTTAGGGCCTTTCTACATTGCTTAGCTAATTTCCCTCCAGGGGTAGCATCCAGAAACATAACACTCTGGTATCTTTGGTTGTCGTACCATGAAGTGGCTTTCTCTATCTTATGTTTAGTCCTATCTAAGCTATTCCATGATTTGCTCCTGTATAATGGACAAATCCCTTTCATGTCCATTTCTATGAGGGTCTTATATTTCCCTGTGGCTCCTTTGTATACTCTGATTCCGTCTCTTTGGTTGTAGCCAGAGAACTGCATACGATTGATGAAGTGTTGGATGTGTCTTTCCATTTCAGTTGGGTTTCACATGCGGGACACGTTCTTCATCACTCGTACCAAGTCTGCGATCAGGATATTAAACTTAGCACTATTTGGACATTGCTGAGTTTTTGAGTATCAGGTATTTGGAGGCCATTGGTTTAGCATAGTGTGAGTGGAGAATTTGGGCCCTCTCGTCTATAGTGTTAATCCAGAGTTCCGTGTCTAATACTGGTAGTTTATTGTTAGGGTGTTTGGAGGATTAGTCAACGGTTACAGTTATACTCTGGTGTATGGAGTTAGCTATCTTCTCGATGCTCTCCATTGTGCTATTTTCTAGTTCAGGTTTATTGGTACTCTCTTGTGGGGGTGTTCTTATTACTATATAAATATCGTCTACGTAACGAGAGTACATGACGAGGTCTCTGAGTCTCCTTTCCCACCATACCATAAATAGATTGACAACACCACCAGCTATGCTGACGCCAATGGATGTTCCTTCATTCTGAGTGTAGATTTTCATTAAATTTAAACATATGGCCTTTTAGGGTAGTTTTAATACTAGCCCCTACTGCATGTGCTACCAATTTTCTCACCTGATTGTTGTTTTTGGCTGTCCGTATGGCCTTGGTCCATCATTTCCATATTCCTATGAGAGTCTTTTTACCCATTGAGGTTATGGTGGTGGTCTACCTCTTACAGGTCTACTGGGGCAGAAACAACTAAGGTCATGATTATCTAAGTATTCGGGGTCATAAGAGAATCGATGTAGGAGACCCAGTTCATCTGTGTCAACGTCGCAGAACTCCACCTCACTTTCCCTGATTATTTCCACACATTTTTCCACAGCAAAATCAATGTCAATGGATTGGTACAGGGATACCACATCCATACTGCCTATTATGCATTTAGTTCAGTTTTTGTCGTTGCATTCATTTATTCTACTGAGGATGTCCTCTGTGCTGTCGCATATATCTGGCGACATCTTAATGATGGGGCGTATAATCATAGAGAGGAAGTAGGAGATCCTGTAGTTACTAGCAATATTGGCTTCGCATACAGGTCTTGTTAGTGGTCCTGTCGTCGGCTTGTTGGTTGTTTTATGGTCTTTGTGGGGTCCATATAAGGGTGGTATGTCGTTGTTAGACTTGGAAATTATTGGCTGTGATAGACACCTGGCCTTAGGATGTCAGTCCACATCATCATGTGAGCATTGAGGATCTTTTCTCTTTCTTCTCTGTCTGTTGTGTTGTTTCGCTCGTGTTGATGATGTGGGTTTGCATAGCCTTGATGTAGTTCGGCATGCTGTCTATTGACATCCTACCAAAATATCTGTAGGTAGACACACTACCTCACCATCCCTTGTGCGCTGCGTGAGGCTAAGTAGGCCTTTTACAGATTTTCTTCCAAGTAGTTGAATTCCTGGTCTGTTTTGTCTCTTAGTATATTGGTCTACTACCTGTCTAAGTTTATTTCTACCTATGGTAAACTGTGCCACTGCTTGGTCATCTATTTGTTGTGGATATAAGCATGGACATAAGCATGGACATATGCCTTTGCGTGAGAGTGCACACAGGTTTATTTATTTATTTATCTTCTTTTTTATACTCTCTCACACAATATGTTTTCTATAAAACATTTCCTAATAATTTTTGTATGGCCTTGACAAACGCTACCCTCATACCATATTTCCTCATTTGTATATTTATATTTTTAAACCTCATACCATTCGCATCGCCTCATTAATTCTTTATAGCGCATATCTCCTTCAACGAAGTCTAAACAGGACATCCTACCCACTACCTCCTGACAACCGATGAGCACCCCCCCCCCACCCCCTACCCCTAGTACAACACCACATTCTTTTATCTCATATCACGCACAGCCCTACCACATCCACACCACACACAGCTCCTCAGTCGTACCACGTACACACCTATATGTTTATGGCAAGCCAAAACACCACACCCCGCAACTCACACCAATCTTTGCTCCCCACCACCACCTCGTCACTACGTTCCCCCCACCTAACATACATGCCAAAACATTCCACTAATTAACCCACCAATCAAAGCAACAGAAACTGACCAACATATCAACGTTAGACATTTATATGCCATGTATATCCATTCTGTCATTACTACAACACAGGTCCGACGAGCTTTTGATTCCAGAGTCGGGGCAGATCGATACAGATCGAACCTTGAGCTCATCAATAGCGAAACGCGCGTAATGAAGGGTTAACAAATAGCCATTGTATTATTATTATTATTATTGGCGACCTACGTAGTAAATCGTATCATCGTGAGCTCCGCAAAGGTTTGTTGTTTTCGTTTGTTTAAAATTGCCATTTATGGAAAGTTTTTATTGTTAACTGTATATAAGTGCACATATATTGTTTTCCGAAAAGGACACTCAAAAAGATTGGGGCCTTGAGCCCAAAATTTAAACTTTTATAATTATTAAAAAAAACTTTCTTTGAAAAAAACATGGAAGTCTCACAGCCACACGAAGCTGACAGCCTTCCTCACAAACTAACACCTGACCGACACCACCATTGTAAATATTACTACGTTTGCCAACACTAAAAATATAAGCAGTAGCAATATTTTAAATTTGCCTCAGGCAGACATTCATTTCCCGCCATTACCAATGACTGCAGGTGTTAAAGCCGCCACCTGAACCACCACCGCGACAACCCCCACCCCACCATCACCGCGACAACAGAAACAAAAGAAAAAAATAAATTAACTCGTGATATCGAAATGAATTCAACCAAAATGAACTCTTCCACACCGAACACCACTAACGCCACCACCTCCACAACTGAAACTAAAATTAATAATAACAAAAATAACGATAACAACAACAGCAACAATGACATTAAGAAAACCACCCTGAGTTTTGCCAGAGTAGCAAAACAGTGCGAAGTATTTCAGGTAACTCAGGAGGATCGGCGCCTATGCACCTTGTCTTATCGAACAATTAATATAAAATCGCGCCGAGTGGAACGGGCATCCGAGTCCCAAATCCAAAAAGCTTTGGGACATGTGTGGGCAAAAAAAACCCACATCAGACGTGGGCAGAAGTATGGAACCGTGGACGTGTTCTTTGAAACACCACAGGAGGCCAGAGAACACTCCATGGCCCCATTAAGAAGTGACGACTTCACACTCGACCCAAGCTATTGTGGCCAGAGACTCGTAAAGATCAGGGTCACCCACGTTCCACCGGCCATCGAAATTCCCTGGCTAATAGCTGCCGCCCTCGCCGGCATCGAAGCCAACACCAAGATAATCGAAATAGCGAAAGAAAAGCAGGAGAACTGGTCCGGATCTGGGATGGAGCTCCTGATCCAAGCAGACCAAAAAAGCATTGAGGAGATCCCAGAGGTAATAGACCTCACTGACGGCAGCGACCTCACCGTAATTGTCGAGGGCAGAAGGCCTAGGTGTGTCGTTTGTGGTGAAGGAACCCACCTAAGGGCTTTCTGCCCTCAGGCTAAAAGGTTGAGGCCACTTTTCATACCCACCCCAGTGACTCAACCATCAACACCACCAGAAGCAGAGATGGCAGCAACAACTTTAGCAGCAACAACAGAAGCATCTGTAACAGCAACAACCCCAGCAACAGTAGCAAAACCAACACCACCACCACCCAACGCGCCAGAACTAGCACCAGCGCCTACACCATCCACCACGCCACAACCAAAACCAACGCCTGTGGAGGATTTTCCACTCGCCGGCCTATCACAACTGGAGACAGATTGTGACGACGAGGAGTGGGAAACGGTATCAGGAAAAAAGAAAAAAAGAAACCAAAAAAGAAAAAATTCTCTTCCTTCACCCTCCAAAAACAAAATACAGAGGGAAACAAATAAACTATCAAACAAAAAAGTTAGGACAGACATGCCACCATCCACACCAGCATCACCAACCCCATCACCCCAAACACCAACACCATCACCATCATTAACCCCAACACCACCATCACCTACACCACAAAAGTCACCAAAATGCGAAACAGAAACAAACCCACAACAAATGCAAACAAAACAACCAAAACGATACACACTACACAGCATTAAATTTGAACAACAACCAATTATTACACTACATCCAACACAATTTTGATTTAAATAACAAACTTTTTTAAAGTTTTAAAGTTACATTGCAAATAATATCTTAATAATGAAATAATTCGTTAAATAATTTGTTAATAATTGTCTCTACTTTAGGCACAAGGCCAGCAATTAACCAGTACATTACTGGTACTTTATTTTATCGACCCCATAAGGATGAAAGGCAAAGTCAACCTCGGCGGGATTTGAACTCAGATCGTAAAGGGACGTAACTATACTGGAAAGCATGGCGTCTGACCCTCTACTGATACTGCCAATCCACCGCCCAAAATAATTTGTTAATAATGAAATAATTTGTTAAATCTTTAATTAAAATAGAAACTATTTCATTAAAAATGTAGTAACGAAAGGGTTAATGAGAAATATCAATCTTAAATATTTCTATGTTAACAATATTGAACACTTTTAATAAAATAGCCATATTGAATAATATTTACCATTGAAATAAGTGGATATAGGTGTAATTAAGGAATAAAAAATATATTATAACAAAAAGAAAGCAAAAGAGAAAATATTTTTTCTTAATTTACTACTCTCTTTTGTAAAAAAACTTATTTATTTCTAGATATAACTGGTTATGAGAATTAAATTATATCTAGAAGGATGTAGTAGTTAGCTATAGATATAGTGTATAAAAAGTAGGGAGAAATTATATCTAGAAGGATGTAGTAGTTAGCTACAGATATACTGTATAAAAAGTAGGGAGAAATTATATCTAGAAGGATGTAGTAGTTAGCTATAGATATACTGTGTAAAAAGTAGGGAGAAATGAGAAACATGCTTTTTCCTAAAGATGTTTAGTGACTATAGTGAAGAGAAAGAGAAACAACATAAAATTATAACAGAGTTATGGAGAGGGGAAACTGGTATGCACGGGCGACTACTAGTCTTTCACAAAAAACAAACTTTGCCCAGGCTTGAGCCTCGGAAATAAATTTTCTAGGAGCAAAACTATGGTCATTCGTGACCAAGTGGTGCCTTCAATACTTGGAACATACCACTTAGTATGTGCTACTATTTGGAACATACCATTTATTCTGTATTGTTACTCATCTGCCATTCAATAGAAAATGAAAAAGGTAAAATAATAATTGTTTCTACTTTTGGCACAAGGCCAGCAATTTACCAGTGCATTACTGGTACTTTATTTTATCGAACCCGTAAGGATGAAAGGCAAAGGTAACCTCGGCGGGATAATAATGAAAACCTAAAACATTAATGACACCATGTTTCAACAAGTTTCAATTAGATTATATAGTATTTACAATAAAAAGAAGAAAAAAGGTAAATGATGAAAGTAAGGGGAAAGAAGAGGGACAGTAGACTGTACCATCTCAAAATCATTGCAGTAGGGAACAGCCAGCAACAGCCACCACATAGACCACTCAACCTCACGTGACCACATTCTCAAACAGAATGCATCCCTCCCAATGTTGCAGAGGAAAACAGCAGTTCTGGGACAGATGACATCCGTGGTCTTGACAGTGACCAGCAAGAAAAAGAAGCAGTTGATCAAGTCTTGGTATCTGGATATCTTCTGATCTTCTGCATTACAGACAGTTGTACCCAGGGTTTGTGGCCAAATTAATAAAGCTGGACTTGGAGAATATGTCACAGGTTGAGACATCCCAGATTCAAAATATAAAAATAAATAAATCATTCAAGGAGACTTATTATTTCAAAACAGAGCATATACTAACATTAAAAAATTCTAATACTGCCAGGATTTACGACTGGTAGATAGTATCAGCAATGGAAAGACCAATGGAAACATTGTTTCCATAGTTCGATTTGATGAGTCCCACCCTCCACCCCACTCAGTAAGTGAAGGAGGTCTAGGAACATGTTTTCAATAAAAAATTGATAACTTAGAAACATAATCAGAAAAAGAGAGGTAGGTGTAAAAGCCAAACTTGCCAGCTTCAGCATTCAGTATCTAGAAGAAGGGAGGTATGTGTAAAAGTCAAACTCGCTACCTTCAATTCGATATTCATGCCAACCCTTGCCTATGGTCACGAATCTTGGGTAATGACCAAAAGAATACAATTGCAAATACAAGATACCAAAATGGGATTCCTCCAAAGGGTCTTTTGAGTAATGTTACTCAATAGAGTGCGTAGCTCAGAGATCAAAGAGTCACTCCAAGAAGAAGAAGAAGAAGAAGAAGAAGAAGAAGAAGAAGAAGAAGAAGAAGAAGAAGAAGAAGAAGAAGAAGAAGAAGAAGAAGAAGAAGAAGAAGAAGAAGAAGAAGAAGAAGAAGAAGAAGAAGAAGAAGAAGAAGAAGAAGAAGAAGAAG
>OZ024740.1:213077728-213115228 GCA_964016885.1 Eledone cirrhosa
GGCTGCAAATGCCAGACCTGCCTCTGTCTGGGAGTACCTCCCTAACCTTGGATCAGACCAAAGAGTACGGGGTCTTGTCCAGCTTGAGCTTCTGGATCAGTTAGAAAACGGGCGTACTTTTTCGTTTATCGACCCCATTAAAGGAGTGGCAGTGATTATACCACCTGTCCTTGAAGCTCTGTGACGTTGCTCCTATGTATATATGTGTGGAGTTGATGGTAGTAACCCTGCATTGGTAAACTAAGTTTTTCACCAGGCATTTATTGCTAAGGGTGCACGAGGCAGGGTTTCTGCAGTTACATGATGTGGTCAACACCTGTGTATTTACTGCAGGGAGCCCTGTGGGTAGGTTGGAGTGGTCTGCTCCTGTGACTTGCACAAGGTCCCTGGGTAGATTAGTGTTACTCGGGTCAGTCCCGTGCCTAATGTTTTCCCTGTCCAGACTCTGCTGGGTGTTTAGAGAATCAGCTGGTGCCTGTCTAAAGGTCCCGAGTTTATTCCTATTGATGCTAGCTATGGGCTGGGATATGCTGCGTGGGGGATTGTGAGATATTGTATGGCTGTAAAAATGTTTATGGTGCTTGAGTGTCCTTGAGAAGCATTTATCTAACGCCCTAAAGAACAAACGAGCCAGGCTGGTTTGCAGACCCACAGAGTATGGTGGGTTATACCAGTTTATTTTTCTATGTCTAGTTCTATGTGTATGGGCTGGGTAAGCATCAGGCCATTAGGGAGCTAGTGGGGCCCTATGGCTTCTATCACTGCTGCTGCCTCATTTCCTGGTACGGTTCCTGCTTGCTCTTCAGTCCCCATTCATGGGGTAATGCTGGCCCTTACTGGGGTTTCCATGCTAGAGTATTCCACCGTCCATCCCAGTCGGTGTCTTTTGGTTGGGGACGCAGGAGCTGGGGTGGTTTGTATCAGCATTAGTCACTTCCAAGGTATCGTGTTTATTCTCACGCCAGGGTGTATGTGCCTTTCCCACAGGCATGGTGGTGCTAGGTCCTGGGAGTTTGGTGCAGTAGCCTCAACTCTCCCTGTATTTAGTCGGTTTCTCCCCTTCCAGAGACTAGTTGCCGAATTTACTTGGAAGGAATCTCTATCATGACCCCAGGGTTTTAACTAATATTTTGACCAAAGCTATATTCAGCATTATTATTGAAAATCTCCTGGCTGGCAGATAAATTGGAGATTCTATCCGAGACACTCTTGAGAGAATTAATTTATCTAGGGTGGTTGGGCATATACTAACTTTTCATTCGATTTGTCGTAGGGGTAGTATAGTTTAGTATTGAGGTATAGGGTGATGTCTAAAAAGTTAACCATTTTCCTACGAGGGTCTATTTTTATTCTAAGTCCTAATTTTTTAAAGAAGTGTCTAATTCTCCTCTTCATTCTCCCTACCATAGTAGTGCTGCAGTTGGAGGCAGTGAAGAGGGCATCATCACGGTATAAACCGTCACTGAGGTTGAGGATTACCCCCTTAATTTGTTTAAGTATGAAAAGCCCAACCAGGTTCGTTATCTACGCAGAGTCGCTGGAGCCCAAAGTGATATCAAAGACGTTAGATTTATCACTCCTGGCCCAGAGTTCTTCACCGAAGTGGATCAAAGTCTTTCTCGTGACATGGATAATTCCTATTTCTTCACATGTTAGGTCAGTGTTACTCATTGTAAACATAAGGGCCTTGTTTATAACTATGGGTGAGATTGAAGATAGTGGCTAGCAATATCCAGTTGGATAAATCTAGACCTCTTCTCTGGTAATAGTGTAAACCACTCTATGACTTCACTAGTACAGGACTATAGTTGTAACAGTTTTTTTCTTAATTGTTGGCAGAATCCTATCAAATATGTTTTTGCTGATTACTCCAATATCAAACTTTGAATGAGCTCTTAGTCTAGCCGGGAGTTCAGATTCAAAATTCAGCTTATGGTCTTTAATGATAATCCCTGGCTCCCAAGTCTGGTACAGTGCCATCCTATCATTGATTCTGAGTCTGGATACTATGTCATTTGTCTTGGCATTGATGTCCTCTGGGGCTACTCCAGAAGTTTTCTTGTAACTCTTCCTCAGTTCCCTGAGAATTAGGTTGCTGTATAGGTCCATGCTGTAGAGGTTGTTGGTTTTGTCAGGATGGATAAATATTCCAGCCAACTCTCTTAGTTTGGTGATCCTGTTTTCTAGGCTCTTCAGGTACTCACAACCCCAGTATGGGCAACCAGAGAATATAATGAGATGATGCAAATCATCTCATTTTCAAACTCCTTCAGTAGCCTATTAGGGCAAGGATTTCTCCTTGATTTAAACAAGTACTCCAATTTACGTGGGTTGGTAACAATGGGCGTCTTCCTATGAGTGAATCAGTTTTTTTCAATGAGAATCCTGGTATACTCCGGTTTGCCTGGTAAAGGGATATCCTTCAGTGATGCTAGTGTGGCAAGTTTATCCATTGTGACTTTAGTCTGCTGCTGTATGAAGCGTTCAACAAGGTATTGAGCAAAATATTAATGAGTGTGTGTTAGTTAATCACGTGAATGCAGAGTAGAGCATTCATGTGATTAAAGGTTGGTCTATGCATTTTGATTTATTCTTTTAATTAATATGTATTTTCCACTCCTTTCGTAGACTTTATGTTTTTCACTCTAGTTGTTATCTATCCCCTATAATTGAAAACACACCTCTTTGTGTTTTCTTCTCTATATACTGTATTATAAACAGTCCAGTATCTATTCCTTGAGTTCATTAAATTACAGGGGATTAACGCGAGTTTTTACCTCCGTTTTTTAATTTTATATATATATATATATATATATATAACTTTGATAGGTTTTGGCCAGTATAAACCCAGGCTATGTCTAACTTAATAGTATATATACTTTCAGGTCTTGAATAACCCCCCACTTATTCCAACTCCATGTATTATCTGGGACCTGAGAGTATATATATATATAGTGTAAGTCAACAGGTTTACATAATATATTCCATAAATAAAATATACTTGTTATTGTGGCCTAGATAGTTGTAGTATTTGTAATAGTGTTAATATAATACTACTACTGGTAATAAAAGAATGTGTTAAGCTTATAGGGTATTGGAATGTTAGTGAAAATTACATACTGAAGTGTAGGTGATTATCGGACCAACCAACCAACCGGAAATTTATAATAAATTGAAGTGAAAACCAACAGGTGCATGTGTTTTTATTGGCAGCATGACCCTCCCAAAGTATAACAATATCTGTTTTCAACACACGTTTTCAGATAACAAATCTTGCAAAACAAATTAAAAAATGAAGTATATATATATATACTCTCATATATATACATATACCATATGGCCAATACTAGCCAAAGCCTATCAAAGTTAACAAAGTTAAATATATATATATATAGCTGTAGAAACCAAGCCAAAATCTGCCCCAGGTGAGCTAAACATGATGCTCTAACCTGTTTTTTCCCTAAGAATCAATCCGTCCAACCCATGAATGATGGACGCTAATCGACAATGTTAATGATATATTTATGTGTGTATATATATGAAGTGTGTATGTATATGTTTGATGTGTGTATATATATATTACATATATATGGTATATGTATATGCATGCAAATATAAATATACGTGTATATCATTATCATGATAGGTGCATGTATATATATGTATTTAAACAAGTTGATTTAAACAAGTGCTCCAAATTGTGCGGGTTGGTAACAATGGACATTCTCCAGAGAAAGTGGAATAACCTCCACCACATCCTTCTATGAGTGAATCAGTTTTTTCAATGAGAATCCTGGTGTTTTTCAATGAGAATCCTGTTTGCCTGGTAAAGGGATATCCTTCAGTGATGCTAGTGTGGCAAGTTTATCCATTGTGACTTTAGTCTGCTGTATGAAGCATTCATCAAGGTATTGAGCAAATATATATATACGTGTATATCATTATCATATGTGCATGTATATATATATGTATATATATATATATATATATATGTATTATGCTGGTACCAGAAACATGCAGCCCACACTGAAAAATGATCGTGTAGGTGTCATGATACAAAGCACCCAGCACACACTGTCATTGTGGTTAGCGTTAGGAAGGGCATCCTGCCTCGAAATGGGACAAACTTGTCTAACCCATTGCTAGCGTGGAAGATAGAAGTTACTCAATGATGATGAGGAATTAAAATCGAGTACGTGTTGATTAATCACCTACACTTCAGTATGTAATTTTCACTAACATTCCAATACCCTATAAGCTTAACACATTCTTTTATTACCAGTAGTAGTATTATATTAACACTACTACAAATACTACAACTACCTAGGCCACAGAGGCCAACAAACTCTAATAACAAGTATATTTTATTTATGGAATAGATTATGTAAATACAGTTTAATAGAAAAAGAAGGAAAAACCAGAAAAGGAAAAACCAAAAATATAAAGAAAAAGGTTATTATTGGCTGCTAAAAACAACCTCAACCAGTTGAGCTGATTCCAGGACAATGAAGTCACTAAGAAATTTAATAGACTCCAAGTACAAGTCACTCTCCGACAGGTTTGCGGTCATGCCCTTGGCAGTGGAGACTTCTGGTGTCCTTGGCCCTAGGGATAACTCCCTACTCACCACCATAGGCGTTGAGCTGGCTAGCTGTAGGTGTGAGCCTCGCAAGATGGAATGGCTCTTCCAGCGCATCTCCGTTTCCATCCTCTGGGGAAATACCTTCTCCATTCTGTCCGCCGGGGCTGTGGGACGGCCAGCACGTAGGACCCCATTTGCTCACTATACAGAGAGATGGGGAGGTGAGAGAGATGGAGGCGATGACAGTGGGAGTTCGGCTCTTCAGTGTTCAGACACATTGCACCTATCATATTTAATAGACTTGTTATTGAAATAGTGAAGCTAAATCTAACCAATGAGAAAGGGGTTAATTCTTTTCTTATAGCTTAACAGTTTATTCAGCTATAAGAAAAGAATGTGAAAAGCATCTGGTCATTATATTTCACTAGTATTTTATTCACCAAAAGTGTTCTTTTGAAATGGAATCAGCAGGAGGGCACTTTCACAAGCCCCTTCTAAAACACTCCTTACACACCCATCAGTATTACCTCTAGGGAACAAATCTGACCATCACAACCACCTCCCTCACTCCCAACACCACTCTCAATGAATTATGTTATTTTTACCATTGACTATTTTCTTTCACCTTTTCTGTATATATATATGCTTTAATTCTTTTAAATCTTCATCAAAACTCCTTCACTCCCACCCTCATTAACCCTCCCACCCCCACCCCCCAGGAAAGTTAACAACAAATCTTTAAAAAAAACTCCCCACCGAAGTTAACAAAGATCTTACTAGATCTACAAACAAAATTGTAAAATTATAATATTATAAAATTAAATTGTTTAGAACTACAAATGAAGTCATTCTTTTTCTTTTTTCAAATATACCTAAATGTACCAAGGATTTCACACAATTTCAATATATATGTATATATATGGAGGCACATGGCCTAGTGGTTAGAGCATTGGCCTTGCAATCAAATGGTTGTGAGTTCAATTCTCAGACCGGGTGATGTGTTGTTTCCTTGAGCAAGACACTTTATTTCACATTGCTCCAGTTTACTCAGCTGTAGAAATGAGATGATAGGGATTAGGGTCCCTATCATTCCACTGTAAAGTGGACGTGTAGGCGCCACAGCAAAAAAGCACCTAGCACTTACTGTAAAGTGGTCGTGGAGGTGCCACGGCAAAAAAACACCCAGCACTCACTGTAAATGAGGTTGGTGTTAGGAAGGGCATCCAGCTGTAGAAATCAAGCCAGAATCAGTTCCCGTCCCACCCTTGCAAGCAGGGAAAAGTGGACGTAAAATGATGATGATGATGATGATATATATATATACAATACATTAATAAATGGAAACTATATTTATAAAACCATATTTATTTTATTATACACATTTCAAGGGCAACCAAGGCAAATTATGATGCACTTTCATCAGATAAAATACAGAATTTTTTTATAAATAAATATTGACATACCCGGAAAAAAGAAAACCTTAACGATTGGAGCTTCTTAATATGTTGAGTGCTTTATATCAGTTATAAAAATGTTTAAGCTTGTTGAATCCCAACAAATTAAATATAACCTCTATATATATATATATATATACCTCTCCAAGTCAATGTCACTGGACCGAGATCTTTGGCGCTACACAGTAATACAGAAGACCCGCCTTACCTAAGTACAAAGTGAAACCTGCTACAGTCAGTAGGCACCTCTAACAAAATACACCCCTGTCCCACTACCCCCACCCCATCCACACCACCCCTTTCAATGTAAAGTTATGTTAGTACCACAACATCCAGTCCGAAACAAATGAGGTTGTGTAGGTGTCATGACAAAAAAACACAGTCCATGCTGTAATGTGGCCGTGTGGGTAACACGGTAAAAACCTCCCAGTCCACTTCAACATTTACATTACTCTCTATGTATACTATTATATTTTTATAGCAAAGGTTTTACTTCACATAATTATCTCACATAATATCGAATCTACGAGATTTTGATATTATTTATTTTGAGAACAATACCTTAACACCCGTATGAGGGGCCGGTTACAGTTGATTTCAACTGAAAAGGGAGAGAGAATTCTGGCCGGATATGGCCGATTTAAATGCTAAAGGGTTAAACAGAGGGAAAATCTAAAACAAGAAAAGAAAACTGAACAAAGATAATTTATGTTACCATGGAAAGTTGTTGTGGGTTAATAGGATGATGAAATCTTTTTCTAAACATATATACATATCAATTATGTTGGTTTCTTCCCAGTTTCATAACATACATAACCTAATTTAAACCAACCTGATTTATAAAGTTGAAGCTGTGTTTTGGGTTTTTCTTTGTCAACATACATTCCATATATGATTTGCTGATCTGTACTTATAACTTTCAGGGACAAAGCTTTCTTAACAAAGTTCAAATACTCTTGTGTAAATTTGTACAAAACATCATATTTGCCAAGGTTAGAAGCACCACCCACCCATACCATATTGTGATAAACAATGTATTTATGGGTTACATCCTTCTTAAAGTTATATACATAGCTATAGGCAACCTTGTTATCATCAAAATCTTTAGGAACTGACAATTTAAACCTAGAATTATCATGGAGTGATCTGAAAAGTCCAATATCTAACCACATAAAGTATTTAGTGTGAAAATAGTTCTTTCTTATAATTTGGTTAAGTAACTCAAATTTTGCATGCATGGCACAAGAGTAATCTGGCAGAATTGTATTGGGAAGATGTTTTGGGTAACCAGGCTGACTAAATATATCAGAAATATTTTTTTTTATCTGAAATGACCACAATTCTTTCTTATCTATCAGAAATAACTTGGTTTGTTCTTTGGAAAATCTGCTCCTCATCTTTTGAAATGATTTATATGTAGTTTCATCATCAGTATAAACAATTAAATTATTAGTGATGTTAGCAAATACAGACATCCATTTGTAATATGTGCTGGGTTTACGTGAATTTCCAGGACTTCCTTTTGAGAAGTGTCCTATATTGAAATATGCAGTCAATATTGTGATTTCATTGGAAAGGTTCATGGTATTTATTGGAAGATCTTTTTCAAAAGGGAGAATGTTTTCTTTGATTGAAGATATTTCTAAAGATATTTTCGTAACATTTGGTGTTATGATTGCTATATTCAAGTTATCTACTACTTTCGTCTGATGATCCTGTAAAATACATTATATAGCAAATTACATTAAGAGATGGTATTATAGAAAAATAATACAAAATAGATTATATTTTATATGTTGTATTCCTTACTATAGGAATAACAAAATATATTTATAAAACAAAGAAATGACTAGTGAAAAAATCATGGCCAAAATTATTTATAAACCAAAGAAATGTTTACAAAAAATTATGAAAAAGTGTGAATTATTGGAGCTAAATGTAACCAAGAAATCTATGTAACAAATATATCTGGCCTTTATCAAAATCTGTTACATGATGAAATAGAGAAAACTAAATTTTTTAAATAATTACACTGAAATTAAAGAAATCTTTCAATAAGCACGAAACATTATCATCTCTGTGTAATGACAATATCAAAAATAATCAAGTGACTTTCTCATGATTTGGATCAAGGTATGAGGTGGGCTGAAAAGTTCATAGGCTGACTATGAAGAAGTAATGCTTCTTCAATTGCATTACTTGAAGGTCATGACACAGGATCTAGATCTCTGGTGTTATGCAGTAATACAGAAACCCAACTTTACACGACTTGAAGCATGCATCCTGTACACACTACCTTCACCCTACCCCCTCCTCTTACATTCACCGCCATGTCCTAACATGCCTCTCTCCATCAAAGTTCCTCCCATCTCCTAACACCCTGTCTATGCCAGTACACTCTTCCCCCTCACACATGCCCCTATATCTACCTCTCCAATCACCATTCCTCCCACCCAAGTCCTGTAAAGTGGTTGTATGGGTGTCATGACAAAAAGCACCCAGTCCACACTGTAAAGTGGTCATGTAAGTGTCACAACAAACAGCACCCAGTCCACACTGTAAAGTGGTCATGTAAGTGTCACAACAAAAAGCACCCAGTCCACACTGTAAAGTGGTCATGTAAGTGTCACAACAAAATGCACCCAGTCCACACTCTAAAGTGATTGTGTAAATGTGATGACAAAAAGCACCCAGTCCACACTGTAAAGTGGTCTTGTAGGTGTCACAACAAAAAGCACCCAGCCCACACTATAAAGTCGTCATGTAAGTGTCATGACAAAAAGCACCCAGTCCACACTGTAAAGTGGTCATGTAGGTGTCACTAACTCTCCAGATCACTGCAAGAAAAAAACCTAGACATAAAGCTTTTGTGTGGTTTGCACCACAAAATTTTGCCAGCTGTGTAACTGGGAAAAGTGAAATATACTCTTGCAAGTGACTTCAGAGAAACACTCCTTAAATACCTACTTCGACATCTTTGTTTACTGTTCTCGTGAAGCAAAATTCATTCTGAAAAATGTATTTTTTTCAATTTTCAACGTTAACTTTGCACTACACAAATTGCCCCCATTTGGGATTTTTTTAATAGTTATCTCCCTTTAAATTATTTAAAGGATGTGTCTATTTATAGATTACCTGCCCTAAGAAACCTCTCCTGTGTTTTCTATAAAACCTCCAAAAATTTGGGGGTAGCCATCTTCGTTTATATAATAAGCTTTATTTATAGTACCTTTATATCTTGTTGTAATTAATTATACTTAACTCATCCTATTGACTGAGTGCTCTTACCCTTGGGTATTTCTACCAATCTCGTACTACAGTATGTATATGCATATATATATATATATGTATATATATTTATCTACATATATATCTATATATATTTATATATTTATCTATATATATATATATATATATATATATATATATGTATATATATGTACTAGGACTGGTGCTCTGAAATAGCGATGTATACATGAATGTATGTATAGTATATTTGGCAATATATATATATATATGTGTGTGTGTGTGTGTGTGTGTGTGTGTGTGTGTGTGTGTGTGTGTGTGTGTGTGTGTGTGTGTGTGTGTGTGTGTGTGTGTGTGTGTGTGTGTGTGTGTGTGTGTGTGTGTGTGTGTGTGTTAGCTCTGTTAAATAGACTCTTTCCCATAGGTCACAAATACTGCTCCATCTTTAACAGGCACAGGGTGAAACTAGGATAATCCTATGCTAAGAATATGAAGGCCCACATCACCAACAGCCCTAATAGCAGCACCCCACCAGGATACTCTTGCCGAAATCCTGAAGCTTGTCCTCTTCAACAACAATGCAACATACCCGCTGTAATTTATGAAGCTGTGGTCACTTCGAACCGACCAAATCAACAACAAGAGGTTAAATCCTATGTAGGTATGGTGGAGGGCCAGTTTAAGGAATGCTTCCTGAACCATCAGATACCCGGACAAACGATCGTCCATGAAACTTGTGAGCCACATATGGTACCTCAAAGACTCAGATGTAGACTACACCATCCAATAGAAAGCTATCACTAAGTCTAAGCCATACGAAAGCTGTAATCCTTCATGTGGATGGACTGTGTATTAAAAAAAGGATCAATATTCTAAGAAGATTACGCAAAGGAGTGTGCTTTTTTCACGATGTCCACAGGTCTGGAAACACCTCTTGCATAATTACAAAGCTCTAGATTGAATAACATCAGCATTCTAATATTCTGATCAACTCCAATAATTTATTCTGGACATTCGCAGTTACCTCCCTTAAGAGGAGTGAGTGTTTCTGCGCATGCGTATTCATATGGTTGTTTTTCCTTTTCCGTACAACTCCACTCACACCAAGCTGAAGATCTGCATATGGTGAAACATTTGTTCTCAGTATGGTGAACTAACTGTTGTGGAACTACTTCTACCTAACTGGTCCCATGGACTGAGTGCTCTACTGCTACGGATATAACCCTCCAGTGTTCTACTATTATATATATATATATATATTTCAAAATATAGCAACAATATGTTAAGAAATTTAAGAAATTCTTACATGGGGTTCTATAAGTTTAAACTTAATCTTTTCTAAAAATTCCTGGTCTGTAAATGGAATCCCTGCAATAATATAAAAACATTATTGAAATACAATACATAATTTTGATATATTTAAATATTAAATATTTCAATAAAAATGAGATCTACATTAAAATTACACATAATTTTCACATCAGTTTCTCTCTAACTGGTTTGTCTTTGTAAAGTAAAGTACTATTGAGTAGAACTAGCATGAATAATGGTGTTTGGAATTATTTCTGGGCAAGAATGTCAAAGTAAACTGTAGAAGATTCCATCCTGATATAATTACTGGTAAAGAACGTTGTTATGTCATATTCAGTTAAACTTAACTGAATACCATATATAAATAACTAATTCTAACTTTAACTTGATAAACTCTAAACAAAAATAATATCTAAACAATAGTTCCAGTACAAATAATAACAGAAACATATCTATGGCTTAATGGACATTTTATAACACTCACCTTCTTTCGACAGTTATAACACCATATTTTATAAATATTTTTATTCATTCATTGAAAGGATTGATGCAACCTTTAGTTTGCTGAAACTTTTATAGTTTTCATTAGAAAAATGTCAGTGTTTATGTCTCATCCCCTAGAACTACATACAAGTATAACATATCTTTGATTGAAGGCAATTTTTGTGTCAATGTTTGTGTTTGCCTTATCTTTCCTGGTCTTGCATTATTGTCCTAATCAGCTTTCTGACACAAACCTCAAATATTTTTCTGTATTAGACGTTTTCCATGATCTAGATTCTAAATATATACAATATGTTTTTGGTTTAGTTTTAATTTTATAGTAGACATATATATAGTGAGTGGTGGCAGTATTGGTAGAGTGTCGGAGAACATGCTTTGTGTTAGTATAGTTACGTCTCTTTACGTTCTGAGTTCAAATCCTGCCAAGGTTATCTTTGTTTTGCCTTTCAACTCTATGGGGTTGATAAAATAAAGGTCCAGTACCACACTAGGGTTGATTTAATCAACTTTCTACTCCCACAAAATGTTTGACCTGGTATCTGAATTAGAAACCATTTTATAGGAGACAGAAGTTTTAACATCCAACTCACAGAAATATATCTTTCTTTATTTTCCACAAGGGCATACACAAAATGGGACAGTACAAGACGTGATGGTGGTGGAGGGGGTTACATAGAAATTGTGTAAACTTTAACATTAATAAATTAAAATAAACTATATATTAAAATGAAATAACAATCGAAATCCCCAATAAGGGGAACATTACTGAGGGGTTGTTTTTACATCCAATAGATAGAACAACCCTCAACACCAGGAGCATGTTTTGTAGGTGTTCCCGCCTTCCCTCTTTTGTCTTCCTCAACATACAGGTTTATATACAGAGAAGGCCCATTCACTCGGGCCATTTTTGCCACATTCACCCACCTTTCAGCGAATTTTCTGGGGTGCAGCACCTCTCCCTCCACTTTCACCTTCCTTCTGAAGTAATATTTAAAGAAGGGGATGAGTTGTTGTCCGGAGAGGAAGGTGTTTTCCCTCAGTCCTTTCAACCTCATCCACCATATTATGTCTTTCACTATAGCCACCAGACAGAGGAAAACCGCCTCTCTTTCATTCTTAAATAAGGGTGTCCGTGCCTGTAGATTTTGTCATGAATTGGTAGAGCTCCTCAATAGCACTGCCAGGCCAGAGACCTCTGGAAGTTATCCATAGGCCCTAGTCAGAAAGTCCTCCGAAACAGACTGGTTAGTTCATCCTCTTCAATGCCTAGAGTCTCCCCAAGAATGTCATCAAATTTATCCTCCACTAATCCCCTATAGAATGTTTTGATGTGGAGTCTCCGCTGATTGCCGTTTCTGCTTGGTAGAGGGCTGTGAGTGCCTGAACACACTCAAGATGCCAGGCGCCCATCTTTGGTTTTCGCTTGACCCAGGATTGCAGCTCCATTAGCGAGATAAGTTGTGGAAAAGCTTCGCTCACAAACGACAACCACACCAGTTCACCGGTCAAGAATACCTGGACATGGTGTAGCCTCAGTGTGTGTTTGCGCATCATCAGCCACAGCTTGCCCAGCCCTCCGTTGGAAAGGTGTTGGCAGCAGATGGATCTCCTCACTAATGGAGCCTGTTTCTTCCAAAGGAACTTGAAGAGTGGACGTTCCATTTTGGTGAGGTGATCACGGGGACAAGGCATGACTATCAAGTGGTAGTAGATGATGGACACTATGTAATTGTTTGCCACCTCCACTCGACCATTTAGAGTTTGCACACAGCCCACTTCTGGGTGAGTGCAAATACCTTTGCCATGACCTCATTCCAGTTTTTGTCCACCTGGAGTTCTGGACCAAACCAGACCCCAAGCAATTTCACCGGTCCTTCCATTCAGTATCCAACGACACTGTCGGACGGAAAGGGTTTGCCTCTCCATGAGCCAAGTTGCAAACCAACAGACTTGTTCAGGTTAAGTTTTGCTCCTGTCAACGTTTCGTATTCCTGTAATAAGTTGCCAATTACCCCAAGTTCCGAGGTTTCAACACTATTATGGTCACGTCGTCTGCATAAGCCGATGCTACTTTCCACAATCCTGGTTCCATCAAGATGCCCCGCAATAGCTCCAGCTTCTGCAGTAGTGGCTCAAGAGTCAACACATACAGAATGGAGGAGAGAGGGCATCCTTGACAGATGGAACATATGATTTGGAATTACTCCAATAGGTAGCCATTCACCTTCACTGCCGAACAGATGTTGCTGTGCATGGCAGTGATCCAGCCTCTGAAGATGGGACCAAAACCAACCGTCTTGAGAACTGCTTCCAAGTATTGACAGTCGACCCTATCAAATGCCTTAGATTGATCTAAATTGATCAGATACCCACCGAAGCCAGGTTTACACCCTACCCTCTCTATGATGTATCGCATGAGGTGGAGGTTGTCGTGTATGGACCTGGTTGGGATTGCACACGCTTGTGTTCCCCACCAGGTTCTCGACGACAAGCACCGGCCTCATTGCTAACACCTTCAACTTTGTGTTGAGCAGAGTTATGGGCCTGAAATTGCTTATGTTATCCTCTTTGTTCTCATCTTTCCTGATCAGCATTACTACACCTCTGCTTACAGAACTGGGAATTCTTGTGTTCTGCTGCCAGTTGCAGTAGACTGTTTCGAGGATGTCAGAGAACAAGTCTGGCATACCTATGTAAAAAACACAGGGTAAACCATCTAAACTGGGTGATTTGCATTTCCCACAGTGGCCTAGGGCGTCTTCTATTTCACCCACTGTGATCAGCCTTTTGCAGTTCTCCGCATCCGTGTTCGAGAGTCATGGTAGGCCGTCGAGGTAGGAACTAAAGTCCATCACCATGCTCGACACACCGCTCTGCCCAAACAGTTGTTCAAAGTGCTGCTGGAAGGCCGTGCACATCCGCTTGGATTGAAGTAGTAAGCGTCCGTATTGGTTTTACAAAGATCGAATTGTGGATTTGTTGAAAGAGCACGATGGCCCCCGTCAACTGGCATTTAACTAAAGTGCTAATCCGTTTACTGTAGGCTTTACACGTCAAGAGCGACATGTTTAGCTTCCAATACCCTGGTCCTTGTTTATGTGTTCTATCAAGGTCACTAATTTGTGGTCTGAATAGGCAACCATGTACATTTGTGGACAGTTTAACGATTCCCTATCATTTTTTTTCTAATTAGAAATATATCTAAATACGTTCTAGAACTTACTTGTACTTGTGTCGACATTCACCCTGGATGGATTGAGCCGGCTTCTTCCCTTGTCCTGATGGCATCCCGAACCATGGCAACCCACGCACGACGGACCCGGGCTAGGTCATTGGAGATAGCGAGCCAGTCACGGTTCCATCGGCGCAGGCCGGCCACCTGCGGACCTGAGAGTTCGGAGAGGTCCTCCTTGATCGTTGTTGCCCAGGTCTTCAGCTGCCCGCTAACGCGCCTGCGGCAGTTAGGGAGTGGAGGTGGGAGGAGAACATCGCGGATCATCTCACCCTCAGGGCGCCGGGATGTGTGACCAAACCATCTCAAACACTGTTGCAGAAGCACTGAAGGAAGGGGTCGAAGATTCAGGCAAAGACGAAGACTGGTGGTAGGTACCCGATCAACGCGTCGACAGTGAAGAATGTGGCAGAGACAGTCATTGTCGAAGAACTCCAGCCCTCGTTGATCGACTACCCTCACAGGCCATGTTTCACAGCCATAGAGGCGGATAGTGCGAACGACAGCCTGGTAGATTCGCCCTTTGGTCGCCGAGGTGATCTCTCTTCTGACCCACAGACACCGCTGGAGGCGCCCAAAAGCGGATCTGGCAGCACCTATGCGACGCTTGACCTCGGCTGCACCCTGTCCCATTGGACCCACTGTTGATCCCAGGTAAATGAAGGACTCCACATCCTCCAGGTCCACGCCCTCAAGATATATTGGTTGCCAGGCATTAGGCGAGACCAGTGAAGTCATGACTTTCGACTTGGCGGCATTGATTCGTAGACCAAAAGCGGCGGCTGCAGTGTGCACCCTTTCGAGAGCACCTTGTACATCTGTCCCGTTAGCGCCCATCAGCATAGACCAGGTCCATCACCATGACCCCTCTCCCTACTTCTATGCCCAGGTAATCCAGGAGCGCTGTGTCGAGTGTAGTCAATGGCGTAGTTAAAGAAGTTGGCGATAGCGCACACCCCTGCCGAACACCGGTCCCATCATCGAACGACTCCGTCTCCCCACCATAGACCCTCACTTGAGCACGAGTCGACCGGTAGTAGCCTTGTATGAGACAAAGCAGCTTCACTGGAATGCCGTCCGCCTACATTATACGCCATAGGGCTTCCCGATCTACCGAGTGGAAGGCAGCTGCAAAGTCGATGAAGCAGAGGACGGTAGGCTGTTGATGTGCCCACCGTTGTTCCAGGACACGCCAGAGAATGAAGATTTGATCAACGCACCCTCTCGCTGGACAGAAGCTGCCCTTAGAAGGACGGGTACGGACATCACGGATGACCTGGAACCTCTTCAGCAGAAGAATTGCGAAGGTCTTGGCAGCAACGTCAATTAAACTGATACCCCTGTAGTTGGAACACAGTTTCCTGTCGCCCTTTTTGAAGAAGGGTAGGAGAGTTGCCTCGCTCCAGTCACCAGGGAACCACTCCGTCGCCCACACCGAGGAGAAGACTCGATGGAGCCAAGCTGTGAAGACATCAGGCTCGGCCTTGTAGACCTCAGCTGGAATGCCATCCTCGCCCGGCGCCTTGTTGTTCCGGAGATGTGTTAGGACACCACGTACCTCCTCGACTGTTGGAGGGGCAGTGCTGCACTCGTATTCTTCTCCGGAAGGCTGCACATAGGTTGGCGTGGATGTTGGCGGGTCATTAAGACTGGTAATGACCGCCCCGTTCCAATCACGCATCGTCTCGCTGATACCCGTACTGCTTCGGCTGGCCCGCTTCACCAGTTGGTAGAGCTTGCGCAAGTCACCACAGGCTGCTGCCCTCTCCGTCTGCTCCACAAACTCACGCCAGTGTGCATTCCGATCGGCCCAAATAGCCCGAGATGTGCGACGTCGGAGATCTCGAAGATTGGGTGCACCCTCGAGTCGGGCCACTCTCGCCCTCTCCACGAGTTCAAGAGTGCTTCGGGTCAACCCGAGATGCTCCCTGGCCACCTCAACCATCTAATAATGTGGAAACATCTAATAATGTGGAAAAATACAATTTTAAAATAAAAAGAATGCAAAATTATAATACAGGGTGAGTCATAAGTAACCGGGGTGAGGGGGAAGTCACGTATTTTCATAGCAAGATTCACAGATAAGGTTAGGGTGAGTCATAACTAACCGAGGGGGGGGGGGGGGGTAGTCCTTGTATTTTTATAGCAAGGTTCACAGATGACCTTTTGAACATCCACTTATTTGTGTGTGATCAGCCATAGTTATATTGTTTTAACTACTTTGTTTTGATGTATATATCATTTTATAATGTATAACCAGAAATTTGGTAAATATTATCATTTGGAATATAAATGTTGTCCTGCCTGATTACTTATGACTCACCCTGTATAAAGAAAAATATATAAAATATAACTTACGCTGAAATTTCAATGTTATAATTGCAACAAATGATATTGTTCCACATATAACAAATATCATACACAGCTTCTTAAATGATATCATTTTTCCTAAAAAGATAATGGGAAAATGTTGACTAGGGTTGAAATTCAATCTTTAAAAGTAAGGACATTGAAGATAATGTAGACCTCATAAACTTTCACTGAAAATATGAATTACTCATTACTTAAATAGTTAATCATAAACAACAACAACAAACATGGGAAAAGAAAATCAGTTGTGGAGATGAATGAATAGACAAAGTGTTGAAGATGGGGTATGTGAAGTTTCAGATTTACTAGAAATGATGAGAGAAGGTGATGTGGTGTAGAGAAGGTTTGTAACTTGATAGATTCAACATAGAGACACTGTTAGATCATCATCATCACACCGTTTTCTGCCAAGAGTTGTAACTGGTAGATAGTATCAGCAATGGAAAGACCAATGGAAACATATTTTCCCAGGTGCCATTAGACAAGTTCCATACCTCTCAGTAAGTGAGTGACGTCTGGGATCTTGTCAATCTATTTTCCCTTAAGTATGTTTTTTTTATACTAATACCAGCTTTAACCCTTTAGCATTTAAACTGACCATATCCAGCCAGAATTCTCTCACCTCTTGCTGTTCAAACTGGTCATAACCGGCCACTCATACTGACATTAAGGTATTGTTCTCAAAATAAATAACATCAAAATCTCGTAGATTCGGTATTATGTGAGATAATTATGTAACACATAATTATTTACCACAAAAATACAATAGCAAATATAGAATAATGTAAATGCTAAACAATTAAACTGCAACATGCTAAAACCTTTACATGTAATAATATTTAAAATGTATATCACGAGTGGATTCTTATATGAACAATATTTAATAAATGTTTTGGTATAATATACTCTTGGCACTTAAATTATCGTCCCCACATCACACTTATTCATTTTTCAACTGTATATCTCTCAGTGTATGTGTGTATGTATGTGTGTGTATGTATACATGTTTGTGTGTATGTCTACGTATGTGTGCATATGTGTATGTATGTGTATGTATGTGTGTGTATATGTGTATGTGTGTGTGTATGTGTGTGTATGTGTGTGTATGTGTGTATGTGTGTATGTGTGTGTGTGGGTGTGTATGTGTTTGTATATGTGTGTATGGGTATGTATGTTTGTGTATATGTGAGTGTGTGGGTATGTATGTGTGTGTATGTGTACATGTGTGTATATGTGTGTATATATATGTGTGTGTGTATGGGTGTGTATGTGTGCGTGTACATGTGTATATACACGAGGGTACAAAAGAAGGGGACAAATACAAAGGGGGGAGTTTACACAAAAGAACGAGTAAAAAAACAAATAACAAATATAAAATTTACAATAAAGTCCTCAATAGGGAGGAGGCGTTTTGGGGGGTCGCACACACCCCCGAAAAAGTGTGCAACCCTTCTCCTCAGGAGCACAGAGAGAGGGTGCTCCCTTGTTCTTCCATCTTTTTCACCTACAGGCTGATATAGAGAGAAGGCCCATTCACACGAGCCATTCTCGCCCCTTTCACCCACCTTTCATAAAACTGGCTGGGGTGGAGCACCTCTCTATCCATCCTGATCCTTCTTCCGAAATGATATCGGAATAAAAGGACCAGTTGTTGGCCAGAGAGAAATGTGTCTGACCTCAGTCCTTTCAAACGCGTCCACCATACAACCTCTTTCACCATGGCTATTACGCACAGAAACACAGCCTCTCCTTCATTTTTGAAGGGGGGAGGCGGCTTGATTGTTATAATGGACTCGGTGGTCAACCGGATAGGTCCCACCCGTGACAGCAGTCGTTCTAAATAGCCCCACAGATCGGCGACGCCCGGGCAGTGTACGAATGCATGCGCGACGGTTTCCTCGTCGCGCACGCATCTGGGACAGATCTTTTTCGAGGGGCCCCTACCCGGACGCCTGTGTCTATAGGGTTTTTCTCGAACAGGCAGAGCCCCTCGGTAGCACTGCCAGGCCAGGGACCTCTGGAAGTTGTCCATGGGTCCCGGGCTAAATGTCCTACCGAACAGGCTGACCAGTTCGTCTTCCTCCATGCCTAGGGCTTCTCCGAGGGCGTCGTCGCACCTACTGCGTACCAGCCCTCTATAGAATGTCGAGGTGGAGTCTCCACTGATAGTCGGGTCCGCCTGCCAGAGAGCCGTGAGCACCTGGGCACACTCGGTGTGCCAGGCGCCCGGTTTTCTCGGTCTTTGCTTGACCCAGGATTGCAACTCGGTGAGTGAGACGAGTCTCGGAAAGGTTCGTCTCACAAACGGGGCCCACACCGGTTGACCGGTGAGGAATACCTGGAGGTGCCGTAGCCTTAATGCGTGTTTACGCATCATCAGACACGGCATCCCCAGCCCTCCTTTTGAAGGGTGTTGACAGCAGATGGATCTCCTCACCAAACGGGCCCGCTTCTTCCAAAGGAATTGGAAGAGTGCGTGCTCCTTTTTGGTAAGCGTTTCCCTTGGGCAAGGCACGACAGTCAGGCGGTAGTAGATGACGGACGCTATATAGGTGTTCGCCACCTCCACCCGACCTTCAGGGATAGTTTGCACTCAGCCCACTTCTGAGTTAGTGCAAACACCCTGTTCGTTACCTCACCCAGTTCTTCTCCATCTGGAGGTATGCTCCGAACCAGACCCGAGCAACTTCACCGGGCCCTCCGTCCAGCGTCCGACGACGCAATCGGAGGTTATCGATTTGCCCCTCCACGTGCTGAGTTGCAACCCGATCGACTTGTCCCGGTTCAGCTTAGCCCCTGTAAACCTTTCGTACTCCTCCAGTAAGGTGCCGACCGCCCCGATTTCCGAGGCGGTCGACACCATTACTGTTACGTCATCGGCGTAGGCCGACACCGCTTTCCGCAATCCCGGTTCCAAAGGGATGCCCTGCAACAACTCCAACTTCCGCAGCAGTGGCTCGAGAGTCATTACATACAGAAGGGGGGAGAGAGGGCACCATTGTCGGATGGACCGTGTGATATCGAATGGCTCCGAGAGGTAGCCGCTCACCTTGACCCTAGAGCAGATGCGGCTGCTGTGCATGGCAGGGATCCAGCCCCTGAAAACGGGTCTGAAACCTGCCGCCGCTAGCACCGCATCCAGGTAACCATGGTCGACCCTATCGAACGCCTTAAATTGATCCAAGTTAATCAGGGCCCCACCAAAGCCGGGTTCGTTCCCAACCCTCTCTATGATGTATCGCATAAGGTGTAGGTTGTCGTGGATGGACCTGGACGGGATAGCACATATCTGCGCATCTCCCACCAGGTTGCCCACGACAAGCGCCAACCTCTTTGCTAACAGCTTGGCCAAAATCTTTAACTCTGTGTTTAGCAGAGTTATGGGCCTGAAATTACTTATATCGTCCCCCTTGTTCTCATCCTTCCTCACTAGCGTGACTACGCCCTTGGTCACAGCACAGGGAATTCTCCCGTTCTGTTGCCAGTTGCAGTAGACCGCCTCGAGGAGATCGGGGAACGAGTCCGGTATAGCTAGATGTAGTTCATATGGAAGACCATCGAGACCCGGGGATTTGCGTTTGCCGCATCGGCTCAACACGTCCTCTATCTCAGCAGCTGAAATCGGCCCCCCGCAGGACTTCGCCTCCTCGTCTGAAAGACGCGGCAGGCCGTCGAGGTATGGACCGAAGTCCACATCCCCATCTCCCCCCCCCCCCCCCGCCTCTCCCGAACAATCGGGTAAAGTGCCTTTGAAAAGTCATACACATCTGCTTAGGTTCAAGGATCACCCGTCCATCCTGGTCTCGCAAAGACCGGATAGTGGATCTAATCCCTCTTTTGGCTTCTGTCACGCGGGCCCAGCTAACAGCTTTGGTCCCCTCGTTTCCCAGAGCACGTATTTTGCTTCGGACAACGCAGCCTTCGTGCTTCGCGTCAAAGAACTGGCCCAAGGCCGTTCTCGACGCTAGCACTCTGGCCACGCCGCCGCTTCTAATTGCCTCTTCTACACTATCTACCAACTCCCTTTCCTTCCTATTTCTATCTGAGGCTAACTCCTTACTAAATTCTATAGAGACTACTCTAATCTCTCTTTTGAGAGATCCCCACCTCCTGCTGTTGACGATCGCTCCCGTCAACCGCTCCTTAACTAAAGTACTAATCCGGTTCCTGTACACTTTACTTGCCGATAAGGACAAGTTCAGTTTCCAGTAACCGGGTCCCTGTCTATGCGTTCTATCAAGGTTGAGTATGCAAGTCACTAATTTGTGATCTGAATAGCCAACCATAAGCATCTTTGGACAGCTTAAAGGGTCCCTATCCTTATTTCTAACTAGGACCCTATCTAGGTACGACCTAGATGATCCGCTACGGTTTGCCCAAGTCCAGGTTGGCGCAGTCGGAAAATCTAGTGGATATCTATTGGACAGGTCAAATCGGCCGATTAACTCCTTGAGGCTGTTACACCCCCCTCTATCGGGACATGCCCTTACATAGTCCCAACGTGTATCTAGGATACCATTCCAGTGCCCCACTAAAAGCAAGGAGCGAGACGGCCCCAGAAAAGTCTCCACACGTTGGAAGAAATCCGGCCGCGCTGACCCAAAAGGGGCGTAGGCGGCGACCAGCCTAAAGGCTCCGCCTTCACCAGTTGACCCTCCGGGTCCAGGTGTACCGTCTGTGCGGCGAGACCCAGATGTTTTTTGCAGCAGAACGACAACCCCACCCCCACCTCCGGGTTGACAGAGAGATGTGTGCATCTCAAAGTCGTCAAAAATGGAGGCTAGCTGGCGCACGCTGCTGATCTGGGCCACGCAAATGACCATCACATTTATACAGCGTGACCTGAGGTCATATGAGCCCAGGCCACGCACATTTAGACAAGCCACTCCCAATACAGCCATGTTGGTGGTAAAGAGAAAAAGGAGGCACCTACCTCTCTGCGTCCCGGGGACCAGGTCGCGTGTGTGTGTATGTGTACAAATAAATATGTGTGTGTCTGTATGTGTGTGTGTAAAGTGGTCATGTAGGTATCACAACAAAAAGCACCCAGTAAACACTGTAAAGTGGTCGTGTAGGTATCACAACAAAAAGCACCCAGTAAACACTGTAAAGTGGTCGTGTAGGTATCATGACAAAAAGCATCCAGTACACACGGTAAAGTGGTCGTGTAGGTATCACAACAAAAAGCACCCAGTAAACACTGTAAAGTGGTCGTGTAGGTATCATGACAAAAGGCATCCAGTACACACGGTAAAGTGGTCGTGTAGGTATCATGACAAAAAGCACCCAGTACACACTGTAAAGTGGTCGTATAGGTATCATGACAAAAAACACCCAGTACACACTGTAAAGTGGTCATGTAGGTGTCACAACAAAAAGCACACAGTACACACTGTAAAGTGGTCATGTAGGTATCATGACAAAAAGTACCCAGCCCACACTGTAAGGTGGTCGTCTAGGTGTCACCACAAAAAACACCCAGTAGACACTGTAGTGTGGTCATGTAGGTGTCACAATAAAAAACACGCTGCACTTCTGTAAATGTGGCTGGCATTAGGAAGGGCATTCAGCCGTTAAAACCAAGCCGAAACCAGTTCAGTGTGAGCAAAACACGGTCCTCTGACCTGGATCTCTCACAGCGAGACAACATTTCCTACCCATGCTAGCGTGGAAAATGGACGTTAAAAGATGATGATGAAATGTGAACATAGTAAAGGTGAGTATCATTGTTTTCAATTTACTGGAAAATATGTCTAAATACTAAAAATGTATAAATCTATGTACTGTATATATGGAGGTGTGTGGCCTAGTGGTAAGTTTGTTGACTTCCAATCATAATGTCGTGAGTTCAATTCCTGGGTTATGTGTTGTGTTCTTGAGCAAGATACTTCATTTCACGTTGCTCCAACATACTCAGCTGCAAATGAGTAGGAGCAATAGCTGGGGGTTTAACTCAGCGATGGACTGGAGTCTTGTCCAGTGGGGAGTCTTGTACTCTGTCACTTTACGCCATGAGACCGGGATAAGCACTGAGCTGATGAACCTCTTGGCTTGAGACATATATATATAAATTCATATGTTGTACACACACACAAATATATATATTATATATATATATATATATATATATATATACGATATTAATAAATGGAAACTATATTTATAAAACCATATTTATTTCATTTTATATATTTCAAGGATACCAAGTTACATTATGGTATGCCTTCATCAGACAAAATACAATATATAACAGTTTTATAAATAGACATTGACGTACCCCTTTAAAAATTGGCCGTTGTTTTTGGAGGCCATCAATTTTTAAAGGGATACGTCAATGTCTATTTATAAAACTGTTATATATTGTATTTTGTCTGATGAAGGCATACCATAATGTAACTTGGTATCCTTGAAATATATATAATGAAATAAATATGGTTTTATAAATATAGTTTCCATTTATTAATATCGTATATCTACTCCAAATATTTGTCGAGTGCTTTATATCAGTTATAAAAATATTTGCTTGTTGTATCCCAACAATTTAAATAAAACTTTTGCATATATATATATATATATATATATACAGTTTTTTCCGTTGTGTTGTAATATAAATATTACACACAGTAGATTATCAGCTCACGTAGAGTTTGCTCGACGGTTCCAGTTGTAGTTCCAAAAGTAATCCGGAGAAAAATAGAAAGATTTGAATGGATACAGTTTAGTTGAAAGGAATTTATTGACACGTGTTTCTATAACAGTTACATAACCTAAAACAGCTATCTACAAACTTTTAGTTATGCAGACATTCAATATTTCAATGTTATTGTTTACTGTCATTTCATCAGAATAATATTACTGAGGACCTATTTAGTTTTTATAGAGAATATTAGGAGGAAGGGGTGAAGTTGTTAGAAGAATAGTTGAAGGAGTGGTTTTTCGATAGCAGTGAGAATTCTTGGTGGCAGTGATTAATTAGATTCCCATCTGTTGTTTTGACATTTTTTATAGAATATATTATTGGTTATTTTTCTAAATCTATAGAAGGATTAGAGATAGTAAAGATATGCGTGGTTGGTTTTGTGTTTGCACTTAACATTCAGACTTAAATTTTTCTTTCAAGTGTACGTATTCTTTCACCCACGCATTCACACACAAATATATTTGCACACCTCTACAAAATACATATACTCACAATTCACATATTCATACTTACATATATATACACATGCATACACATATATATACACACATGTATTCATGTACATACATACGCGCTCATGTGTATACATTTTCATACTCAACTTATCTTTATATATACACACGTATAGACACACACATATATACATACATACTCTAGTCCATGTGTACACACATACACATACATACACATCCATATACACATACATACATACACATATATATATACATACATACATATACATACATATACATATATATATATATATATATATATATATATATACACATACATATATACACACATATACACACACACACACATATATATATATATATATAAGCACTTTAATACATGAATACACTTACATCTAACTATACACATCAAACATATATATATATTTACTTATTTATATACATTTTCACATATATATACATACTTATGGACGTTTTTAGACACATTCATTATCGCATATTTGTACCTATTCTCATCAGCATATCTTTTCATTATTAGTATGGTAATTTAAGGTTATTAATATATGTTGAAAAGAGATTGTTTTTATATTTTTCTAACTAGATTAAGGTTTATATAGTTGGGGGATGTCCCTCTTTTATGTAATATTCGGCTTGTAGTGGGAAAAAAGGGTTTTAGTTCTGTGACGGCAGAATAATGTTCGTTCAATTCTGTTATTCAACAGTTTCTTCTTGTGTGTGATTATGTAATAAATCTCAAGATTACACAATTTGCAGAAATTTTGGCTCCTGGAAAAGCTTTGGGTTTTAGCTAATTTTTCCCATTTTAGGGTAAACTTTTGATTGCTATCCCTGAGCGTCCAAGCTTTCTCTGCTAAAGTTGTTACATTTCTTTGGCTCTGGTGTTTTATTGAGTAAGAATGCCTATACAATCGAGATTTAAACGATGTTGCCGTTGATCCCACGTAATACCACTCGTTGCCTCCGGATTTAATGGTACACTTATAAATAATATTTTTTTCCAGGCAGTTATTGCCGAGGGGGCAGTTGTCAGGATAGGTGCAGTTACAGTTGTGTACGTTGGGTTTTCTCTGGAGTAGTATTGCGGACGAACTTAGGTGTGGTTTATTTATGTTCTGTAGTGTATTGTCTACTGTTTTTTTGGGGTTCTTTGTACTTAAGTTCTTAGTGTTTTCGTTTAACCTTCTAGTATTGATCTTTTTTATGTGTTGTTCAAGGTTTAACGCTGTAGAGTATGACAGTCTTATAGTGGTAGGGTTTAGGATTTTGTGGTATTTGTGTGATGTGGGAAAATGTCTTTTAATTATTTTAAAGAAGAGTACTGGTAAATTTGTACTAATGGAGCTATTGTATTCGGGGTTATACCATAAGTACTCTTTGCATCGCTTTCTATTAGTTTTGTTTGTTGGTTTACTGGTGTGCATACTATGGTAGTAAGTGTGGTTTGGTGTTGTGTTATTATATCTACCTATGTGGGATTTATTTTGGGTGTTTTGATTGTTCCCATCTATGTACTCTATTTTGTTGAGGTAGCCTGCTTTACTAAGGGCGTTATCGTAGTACTCGGCGTGTTCCTTAAATACTTGTATGTTAGAAGATAGACCCGAGATTCTAAGGGAAATATTTTTAGGGATAGATTTAATTATAGAGATGGGGTGGTTAGACCCAACATTTACGTATTTGAGATTTTCATTCAATTTATGAAACGGTTTAATCAAACCAGAGTTTAAATTGAGTGTGACATCCAGGCATTGTATAGGCATTCTTACTCAATAAAACACCAGAGCCAAAGAAATGTAACAACTTTAGCAGAGAAAGCTTGGACGCTCAGGGATAGCAATCAAAAGTTTACCCTAAAATGGGAAAAATTAGCTAAAACCCAAAGCTTTTCCAGGAGCCAAAATTTCTGCAAATTGTGTAATCTTGAGATTTATTACATAATCACACACAAGAAGAAACTGTTGAATAACAGAATTGAACGAACATTATTCTGCCGTCACAGAACTAAAACCCTTTTTTCCCACTACAAGCCGAATATTACATAAAAGAGGGACATCCCCAACTATATAAACCTTAATCTAGTTAGAAAAATATAAAAACAATCTCTTTTCAACATATATTAATAACCTTAAATTACCATACTAATAATGAAAAGATATGCTGATGAGAATAGGTACAAATATGCGATAATGAATGTGTCTAAAAACGTCCATAAGTATGTATATATATGTGAAAATGTATATAAATAAGTAAATATATATATATGTTTGATGTGTATAGTTAGATGTAAGTGTATTCATGTATTAAAGTGCTTATATATATATATATATATGTGTGTGTGTGTGTATATGTGTGTATATATGTATGTGTATATATATATATATATATATATATATATGTATATGTATGTATATGTATGTATGTATATATATATGTGTATGTATGTATGTGTATATGGATGTGTATGTATGTGTATGTGTGTACACATGGACTAGAGTATGTATGTATATATGTGTGTGTCTATACGTGTGTATATATAAAGATAAGTTGAGTATGAAAATGTATACACATGAGCGCGTATGTATGTACATGAATACATGTGTGTATATATATGTGTATATATATGTAAGTATGAATATGTGAATTGTGAGTATATGTATTTTGTAGAGGTGTGCAAATATATTTGTGTGTGAATGCGTGGGTGAAAGAATACGTACACTTGAAAGAAAAATTTAAGTCTGAATGTTAAGTGCAAACACAAAACCAACCACGCATATCTTTACTATCTCTAATCCTTCTATAGATTTAGAAAAATAACCAATAATATATTCTATAAAAAATGTCAAAACAACAGATGGGAATCTAATTAATCACTGCCACCAAGAATTCTCACTGCTATCGAAAAACCACTCCTTCAACTATTCTTCTAACAACTTCACCCCTTCCTCCTAATATTCTCTATAAAAACTAAATAGGTCCTCAGTAATATTATTCTGATGAAATGACAGTAAACAATAACATTGAAATATTGAATGTCTGCATAACTAAAAGTTTGTAGATAGCTGTTTTAGGTTATGTAACTGTTATAGAAACACGTGTCAATAAATTCCTTTCAACTAAACTGTATCCATTCAAATCTTTCTATATATATATATATATATATATATATATATATATATATAAGGGTTTAGATCATTACCCAGTGGTACATTACCCAGTGGTACATGTCTAATATATATAGATTTGTATGTGTATACTTTTAATCACCATCTAAACCAGAGGTCACAAACACGTGACCTGCACGTCTGTAAACTACATTTCTATGACTCATCACAGGATAATTTTCGTGTTTAATGAAGGAAAATTTTAAACGAAAAATTTGTCTCACATTTTGTACAAATTTACATATCCCATATCTCCACACACACATACACACACACACACGCAGACACACACACACACACACAGACGTGTATTTATTTTATATTTTAGATTAGCATTATATGTAGTTGTGTGTGTGTGTGAGTATTATTAACCCTTTTGTCTGTAGGTTGCCACACTACTCCTGCCCTAATATGTTGTCTGCTTCGGGGTCCCAGCCACCGACAGGATACAGAATACATTATCCCAGAGGACAACGAACTCCATCTCACCTGGTGAAAATCAAACCTTTCCCTAACCTACCTTGCCACTTCTCCCTCTTGACCCACTGTGGCTCTCCACCAGGCATGGTTGGATTTAAACATTGGGGGCCCTTGGCAATTCAGGTTTGGGGGCCCTCATACACAAACAAATTAGAATTCTCAGCAAACTCCCCAATTTTACATATCAAAGTTAACTTGGTGCAAGTAATTGGAATTGAAAATACCCTACAGGTATTAAATTCAAAAATTCTAACCATCCTAAAACTAAAAAAACCCAGCTGAGGGCACAAATAAATTGCTGACGTTGCTGGTGAGGCACCCACTGCAGGGACCCCCCCCCCCCCCCATTAAATCCGGCCCTGCCACCAGGACATAATGTCAAGTTTGAGACTCCTGATCTATACAGACCTTATGACTGACTCCCTGTCTAGCGATTTACACAAGCTATGTTTTTCTTTTTCTCTTGTCTATCATACACCCCCACCATCATCACCACCTTCACCTCCCAGCTTAGCTTAAGTGAACCACCTGTTTAGCTTTTGTTCTTTTTATTTTCATTTATCCTCACATTTATCCATTGTGTTGTATGTCTACCTCAGTAGCAGTGTGAGAACACACACACACACACACACACACATTCTCTCTCTCACATACATAAATACATGGTGGCTGCCAACTCGTTTTCGAGTACGGCCACTACTTTATATCCATATAGGAGAACCCCTACCGATGCGCTGAACGAGTGACATTTTAGTCCAGCCAGCGACTTGAAAACTCTGGTACAAACACTACACTTGTGACAAATATTGACACATAGTGCTGGGCCCATGGTACCCTGTGACGACAAGTGCAGAGAGATCTCCAGATATAAAGCAATGCCTGTGCCGTGAAGCTTTTATAGTGAGCAAAGGCACTGCACAAAGCCAGTCCCACTCTCTTAACCAAGATGATATTTACCAAAAAGAAGAACAAGTCAACATCATTGGATACCATCAGGGTTGCAGGTGTTATATCAGAGTTTTCCATCTCCTAGAATTCTGCCTTGACAAAGGCTAAGGGGTCATCTCTCCCGGTGATTTTGGATGGCCATTGACTCTTAAGAGCTCCTTTGCCCTTTGACAGGTTTTGTTTTTAGTCCTGCAGGATGTCCAAAGTCACCCTCCTCACCAAGAAACCTTGGTGGGGTTGCCAGTTTAGTCGCCAACGACCCGACCATGGGTCACATTCATAGATACATACATACATACATACATACATACATACATACATACATACATACATACATACATACATACATACATAGGATATGTGACAATGCTCCTTACATGCAAACAAACACAAAAAAACCTCACTCCTCACCAACAAAGAGTGAAAAATAAAATAGAGACGATGTTTGGTAACAGTAGAACCAGAACTCTCCAATACAAGCTGATCACCCTCAAACAAGAATTGAGAGCTGTTAGCGAAAAACGCCGATACCTGAAGAAGGTAGATGAGAGAAAAGTGCTTAATAAAAGATTCAGACGAAACCAAACATCAGTCTATAGAGATATGAAGGGCAAAATAAAAAGTGTCACTGAGGCCCCATCCCAGAAAGACATAGATCCCTTTTGGAGCAAAATATGGGGTGAAAAGAAGAATTTCAACCAAGATGCAGTGTGGCTAAGTGAAATCCGAAAGAACTATTGCTCCTACACTACAACAAAAACATACGAAATAAGTGAGGGTACCCTTGAGACTGTGATAGGAAAACTCCAAGATAAGAAAACACCAGAAAGAGACATGATTGTCGGCTACTGGTACAAAAAACTGATATTCTATCGGAGGTATCTTACTGACCTCTACCAACAAGTTCTTAAGGGAGATACACTTATACCAGAATGGTTGACATTAGCACAAACATTACTGGTCCCCAAGAACAAAGACACCCACTTGGCAAAAAACTACCGACCCATTGCATGCCAGAACCTGATGTATAAGATGTATACAACCTGCCTGAACCTATTCCTCCAAGATCACTGTGAAAATAATAACATCATCACAGTTGAACAAGCAGCTGGAAAGAAATGGGTTTGGGGATGTGCTGAACAACTCCTAATCAACAAAACTGCGATGTCGGAGGTGCGACAACTCAAGAGGAATATGACTACTATCTGGCTGAACTACAGGAAAGGTTTTGATTCTGTTCCCCACTCTTGGATGATAGAGGCCCTCCAACTTGCTAAAGTCCCAGACATTATTGTCAGATCCATAGAGAGGCTGTCTTCTTCTTGGGCTACTATCATAAGGTTAAAGACAGAGAGGGAGGACTCTATTTTCACTGATAAAATAAAATATTGCAGGGGTATATTTCAGGGAGACAGTCTCTCTGTGATATTATTCATCTTGTCATTAAACCCCTTGTCCTTTCTGCTCAAGAAATGTGAGGGATACATCATTGGCTCACAGGAGGCCAGAAATACGAACCTAACCCATAATTTCTTTGTGTACGATCTGAAACTCTATGCCAAGAACATGGATGGGATGAAGAAAAATCTTGACTGGTTACAACGTTCTGAAAGGATATAGGAATGGAGTTTGGCCAAGATAAATGCTTATACATGACTGTAAAGCGGGGAAAAACAACAACCCAATCTAGCAACATTGTTATCAATGGCCTAACTGTTTCACCGATATCTGATGAGGACTGCTACAGATACCTGGGGATAGATGAGATCCTATAATGGTATCTGTAATAAAGAACGCGTAACCAAGGAATACTACACCCGATTAAGAAAGATCTGGTCATCGGAACTCTCTGCGCAAAACAAAACAGTGGCTCACAATATGTTTGCTGTGCCTGTCCTAACACCAACGTTTAGAATACTCAATTGGACGATAGACGAAATCCGAGCAGTTGATGTTGGAACTCGAAAAATACTGAACAACACCGGAAACTTCCACATCAACAGTGACATAGACCGCCTTTACTTGAAACGTAAGCAGGGAGGCAGAGGTCTAACATCAGTCCAGACAACATTTGAATGTCGCATCATATCTCTCCGACAACATCTGCGAACCTCGAAGCGTAGGAGCCCGTTTCTCGAGCAAGTTTATCTGCATGAAACAGATAAGATCAAGAGAGTTGGGAAGGAACTCCTCGAGAGATATTCCCTGTGTGATAATCAAAAACTCACACCTAGGGATGTCGCTCAGCAGTATCGCAATGAATCCATGGATGAAAAACTGCATGCCTATCAGCAAAAAAATCATGCATGGATATGTTGCCAGGAAGCTCCAGAGTGAGAGTAATATAGATAAGGAAAGTAGTCTATCTTAGACCAACAACCGCTTATATTGGCTTCCACTTTGAAGGATACGCTTTTGCAATCCAGGAACAGGAGATTAGCACGAAATACCTGATTCACAAAAGAGATAAGGATGCAGGCAAAACACCTAGATGTGATAACAAGTGCAGACTCTACAGAACTAACATTGAGGATATCACCCATGTCATCAGCATCTGTCCAAAGATGTCATCGCGGTACTATCTACCTATGAGGCATGATGTAGGGGCCAAAACACTGTACAATGCAGTTCGTAAAAACGATAGACCCGATAATAAACACATTAAAAGCTACAGCAATGTGGAAGACATCCATGTACATAATATGAAAGAGTACTGGTGGGATGTTCCAGTAAAAACCCCAATAAAATACAGGCTTAACAGACCAGATATTATGATATGGGACAGGGAGAAGAAAGCATGCACAGTAGTGGAAAGTAGCTGCCCGGCAGATGCCAATATAATATCAAAGATTAGTGAAAAGGAGAATATTTATGCAGCACTGATGAGAAATCTGCAGATATTCCACTCTGATTAAACCTTCAGATTTATGCCTGTGATTATTGGGGCACTGGGATATGTTAGTAACTGCCTCAATACAAATCTTGAGAAGCTAGGCTTCACAGGAACAGAAAGAACACAACTAGTTAGGTAATTACAAGTACAATCCATTAATGGAACAGTAAAAATATGTAAAACATTCCAAAAAATTTGCATCTAATAACTGCATATACACATGTACAGATGCAAAGCATATACACATGCACACAAACAACTCAAAACATACACATCCACACATACAATAACATCCATATCTACACATGCATGCAGACATACATATCTACCTAGTTGATGTTGTGTAAATTCCAATGAGAGAGTCTTGTGTCTATGTTAGAAACCGACTCTCTCTCTATTGGTAAAACTTTGTGAAATTATAAAACCAGAACATACATACATACACACAGACATACATACATACATACATACATACATACATACATACATACATGCATGCATGCATCTAATAATTGCATGTAAACTTGACAGATACAAAGTATATGTACATGCACACATATAACTCAAAACATACACATCCACACATACAATAACATCCATACCCATGCATGCAGACATATCTACCTAGTTGATGTTTAAATTCCAATAAGAAAGAAAGTCTTGTGTCTATGTGAGAAACTGGCTCTCTTTCTTTGGTAAAAATGTATAAAATTATAAAACCAGAACATACTTACATAAATACATACATACTCACATACACACACATGCACTCATACATACATGATGGAGGTCCCCTCGTTATCGAGTATATACATATTTACACATTTTTGGATGGCCATTGACTCTGATGAGTTCTTTCACCCTTTGTCAGTTTTTGTTTTTTGACCTGTAGGGTGTCCAGAATCACTCTCCTCACCAAGTAGACTTGGTGGGGTTGCCAGTTTAGTCGCCGACGACCCAACCATGCGACAGGTTGTACTGGGTTACATGTTATTAGTAGCACTCAAGAGTGACCCAACATACATACATACATACATGCATACATACATACATACGTACATACATACATGGTGGCTGCCAACTCATTTTCGAGTACGGCCACTACTTTATATGCATGTAGGAGAACCCCTACCGATGCGCTGAACAAGTGTGACTTTTTAGTCCAGCCAGCGACTTGAAAACTCTGGTACAAACACTACACTTGCGACAATTATTGACACATAGTGCTGGGCCCATGGTACCATGTGACGACAAGTGTAGAGAGATCTCCAGATATAAAGCAATGCCTGTGCCGTGAAGCCAGTCCCACTCTTTTAACCAAGATGATATTTACCAAAAAGAAGAACAAGTCAACATCATTGGATACCATCAGAGTTGCAGGTGTTATATCAGAGTTTTCCTTCTAGAATTCTGCCTTGACAAAGGCTAAGGGGTCATCTCTCCCGGTGATTTTGGATGGCCATTGACTCTTAAGAGCTCCTTTGCCCTTTTGACACGTTTTGTTTTTAGTCCTGCAGGATATCCAAAGTCACCCTCCTCACCAAGAAACCTTGGTGGGGTTGCCAGTTTAGTCGCCAACGACCTAACCATGATACATACATACATACATATATACATATATACATACATGATGATAGCTGCCCCCTCGTTATCGAGTATGGCCATTGCACGATATACCATTATTAATAATAATTAATTAATTCTATCGTGCAATGCCTGTGCGTGAAGATATTTTTTAAAGTGAGGAAAGACTGTGCACTGAGCCAATCCCACTCTCTGAGCGACAGTAGCTATAACCTGAATGGAAGAAAAGATCAATATCATCAGTAACTACTGAGCCGCAGGTTTTATAACGGAGTTATCCCAGTTTCCTGAGTTGCCTTCTCCTAGAAGAATGCCCTGAGAAAGTATAGGGTCCTTCACTCCCAGTGGTTTAACCGCGCGATAGGGTGTCCCGCCCGACTATTTCTATGTCCCCGCGCATATACATACATACATACATACATACATACATACATACATACATACATACATACATACATACATTCATACATGATGGCTGCAAACTCTGCTAAGAGTATTGCAATCGCTTGTCAGATTATAAAGTTTGGTGCAGAGGCAATGCTTGTGCTTTGAAGGTTTTTTAAGTGGGGAAAGGCTTGTACTCGACCAATCCCACACTCTGAGCATCGAAAACACTACCCGAAAAAGAGAACTAGTCAACATCATCGGATGCTTCTAAAGCCGCAGGTTTTTTCAGTTTCCCTCTCTTGGATGGCCATTGACACTGCTGAGTTCCTCCGCCCTTTGCCGAGTCTTGTATTTCATCCCGCAGGGTGTCCAAATATCACCTTCCTCAACAAGCTAGCTTGGTGGGGTTGCTGGTTTAGTCGCCAACATACATACATACATGATGGCTGCAAAACTGCTAAAAGTATTGCAATCGAGTGTAATATTCAGATGTGTGACGCTCGGATATGGCTTTTCAAGCCTGCTAGAGACTTGCACCCCTTCGCACATTGACAATAACTATGGATCTCCCTGGCCTCAGGTCTTGCATCAGGTTGCCTGTGAACCTTCATAATACCGTGGAGATCATAGTTCACTGGTTCTCTCTGAACGTGGCTGTGACTGTGGCTCCTGAGACAAGATTTGCTCAAGGAAATCTTTCCACACATGCAATAACATCCGTATTTACATACATACACACACACATTTACCTAGTTGATATCTAAATTCCAATGAAAGAGTCTTGTTGCTCTGTTAGAAACCGGCTCTCTCTCTCTGTTTGTGAAAATTTTATAAAATAATAAAACCAGAAGAGCATATATATATACATACATATACTTATACAAGTCTTCTTCCTCAACAGATTTCTTGCAGACATTGACGAACAGATGCCCATGAAGAACATAAACTGCATTAAGGACACTAGTTTCGCAGAGCCTGTGTCATTCATAAATATTGCTCCTTCCTGACAAAGACATGAAAGAGGAGACTTATATAGGCATTTCTTTTTCGCTTGGTCGTAAGATTGTGAGTCACAGCCCTTTATTCCGTACATGTAAAATGTACTTATTGTACATTTTTCTATCGTCCAGCTCACAAATAAATATCAAAGCTTAAACAATTAAGTTAAAGATGTACATCCATATATGTATACTGAAATACTAGTATGTATATGAATACACACACGTATACATATGTAGATGTACCAAGTTTTTTTCACTGGTCACTTTACTGTGAGTGGCCAGCTATTCTGTATGTAAATTACATACAGAATAGCTGGCCACTCACAGTAAAGTGACCAGTGAAAAAAACTTGGTACATCTACATATGTATACGTGTGTGTATTCATATACATACTAGTATTTCAGTATACATATATGGATGTACATCTTTAACTTAATTGTTTAAGCGTCAGTCATACAAAAGTGAGTTACAAACGAAACGAAATTTAATTTCGTTTCGTTATTTGTTTTTATCTTCTCCGTTGAACCGGTACTTACTCACACTCTATGCAAATTAGTCTGCCCACTACTAATTTTCATAGAAAAAGCATATAACGATATGTGCTTTTACGATTCTCTAGAGAGGCCGGAAGATAGGTAAATATTGCTGATGAGTTGTAACAACAACGAAACTAGTTCAATATTCCTTGTCTGGCTTTCTGGAGAATAGAGGAAAGGTGTTTCCTCAAAAACCAGTATGACTCTAAAAACCGGTTTGTCTGTGTGTTTACATACAGAATAGCTGGCCACTCACAGTAAAGTGACCAGTGAAAAAAACTTGGTACATCTACATATGTATACGTGTGTGTATTCATATACATACTAGTATTTCAGTATACATATATGGATGTACATCTTTAACTTAATTGTTTAAGCGTCAGTCATACAAAAGTGAGTTACAAACGAAACGAAATTTAATTTCGTTTCGTTATTTGTTTTTATGTATATATATATATATATATATATGTATATATATATATATATATGTATATATATATATATATGTATATATATATATATGTATATATATGTATATGTATATATGTATATGTGTATATATGTATATCTGTTAGAACACGAAAAGTGTGAAACAACAGAATGTTCACTTTTCGTGTTCTAACATATATGCCTAGCTTCTTTAAAAATTTTTCGGGGATAGCCGTGGTGGTGGTGATCGTATGTCATTGGCTAATTTTCAACCAATCAGAGTACCTCTCTCTATATCTCTTCCACTGTTACTTACGCCTGTTTCTCTCTATCTGTTCCGTCTCTATATATATCTCTTACTCTTTCGCTTTGCACTCCTCCCCTTCAATAGCATCTCTCCCCCTCTCTATATATTTGTTACTCTATCGCTGCACGCTCCTCTCCTTCAATATATCAATTACACACGCTTTACACTCCTTTATCCCCAGCGCCCCTATATATACACCCCCCCCTCTCCCGCATCTATATTTTAATGTACCGTTGCACCGTGAATATATGTGTCTATATATATATACATATATATTGTATATACACATTCATGTATGTGTATACACACTCATGTATGTATATACACTGGTTTTATGTGTGTATTGTAAATTTGTACTGTTAAAACACGAAACTAACATTCGATTGACACTTTGATTACCTGTACAGGCAATAGTTATTAGAATGCTGTTGAAGTGTGTATATATTTTTGGGGGACATCCTGTATATACACACATTATATATAATACAATAAACAGATAAATACACATATATATATATGAGCTTATTTAATTATAAATATTGTGAATTTTTAACTCAGTTCAATTATATATATAAATGGCTTCTACAGGACTAGAACTGTTTCATTCGAAAGAAATCATCATAATATTGAGAGGGGGGACTAGATAAAATATTTCAAATCAAATGTGTATAAGTTATAAGTTAAAATGTATAAATAGAGACGATAGTGGAGGTATATCTGTTTAGTGGAACAGTAGACGATAGAATTAAATACAGACGAGAATCTCCCTTTAATGAAACAGCAGACGATAGAATTAAGGCAATTTAAATTTTAAGCATTTGCATTTTTGCCTTTCATCGTTACGGGGTCGATAAAATAAAGTACCAGTAATACACTGTCACTAGACGACTTTCAAATTGAATTGTTGGTTCCATTTCTTTAGTATTTTCAATTGTAGTTATCTACTTAAAAAGCGTTACACGGTTAGAGACATAATTCGTAAGTTATATCTTCCCTATTAAACCATTGCATTATTTCGCCAACAATAGAACAAAAATGAAATGTTCTTTAAAGAAACAGGAATATAACTTTATAAAAAAAAAAGTTGCATCCGCTTCTTTTATCATTGATAATTTTTTTCGTTTTAATATTAATTGTTTTTTGTAGTTGTTTATATTAAAAATCTTACTGTAATATTTACTTAAACGAAGGCAAACATCTAAACTTATAGATTAATCTTGAGCGAAGGACTAGATAAATCTCTCTCCCTCTCTCTCTCTCTATATATATATATATATATATATATATAAACGAAGAATGATAAAATTTCAAGCAAAGAGTTTAATTAGGTATATTTTGTAATATTATTAACTAATTATTATAATTAACGCGCATATTTTGCTATCCTCAAACACGTTTACACATGGCATGAAATATAACTAATCCGAGATGGCTAGGTTTCATCTTCTAACTGGATATACGAAATCCATTATGTCTTGACAACAACATGAGGTAACATTATGTTATTCACAGACACACTTTGTACACTGTTCCATATCAGAATGTATTTCCTTCGTCACATTCACAAACAGTATTGAAAATATGTTCTTCGGCAAATAAAAATGTTTTGTTCATAATATTTCAACTAGCGATTGCTCTACTCCACGCACGACCACCATAAATTAATGACCAGCTCAACACAAGTATTGGTAGAGCGTCAGACACCATGCTTTGCAGTATTGTTATGGTCCTTTGCATTCTAAGTTCAAATCCTGCCGAGGTTAACTTCGACTTTCATACTTACTAATTCGATAAAATAAAGTACCAGTAATGGACTGCCGTAATGGATTTGTGCCGAAAAATAGAAACACTATTAATGTGCAATAAGAGCAAAATATAAC
>OZ024740.1:213132728-213155228 GCA_964016885.1 Eledone cirrhosa
CTAGGTCAACAAAAGCTAAGTATAGTGGTTTATTCTTCTCTAAGAACCTCTTGTAATTGTCTCACCAAGAAGAGGGTATCTGTTGTACTTTTCCCAGGCACAAAATCAAACTGCATCTCATCTAGTTTGACCCTTTCTCTAATTAGTTGCGCTAATATCCTTTCTGCCACTTTCATAACCTGATCGATCAGTTTTATACCCCTATAATTGCTCCTCTCCAGAGCATCCCCTTTAACTTTGTAGCAATTTATGAGAATACTACTGCACCAGTCTTTGGGTATGACACCGCCATATATAGCCTGATTGATGATGCGTGCAACCAGTTTAGTGCCTACGTCCCCTGATACCTTCAGCACCTCAGCAACTATCCCCGACGGTCCAGCGACCTTACCATTTTTCATTTCCTTAATCCCCTCTTGGACCCTATATTCGTCAATCTCAATAGCTGGTCCCTCTGTCGGATCTACTAATTGTAATTTCTCTCTCTCCCATTCGTTCTCCACATTCATCAGTCTCTCATAATGACATTTCCAGGCCTTGTTTTTCTGATCATTCGTGACACTAAGTACACCGGCATCATTCCGGACATATTTATCTCCAACAACATCCTGATTTGCATTGACAAGGCGTTTCCATACTGATGTTGCAGGTACGCTGTAATTCCTATGTTGTAAAGATAAATCAGGAAAAAGGTTTTTAATCTCATTGCTGACAATTGTTTCTCTGAGCTGGTAGTTCTAGAGATCGCTACCCGCTTGTTTTCACGTTATTCTATCACCAATACAAAGTTATAACCAGTCAATTCATCGGAGCTTGTGAGAATGAAAGGAATATACAGGCATGGCTACTATATATAGTAGTAATGCCATTCAATCAGAACAATAACAACAATACTAACAATGCTAGCAATAAATTATTTGAAATAATCACAACATCAATCTAAGTGGGAAGTATAGTATATCTACGATTTTAGCATGTAAAACTAGCTGACATGAGGCATTATATTGCTACTCTGTTAATGTTGTCTTATACATGTATGTTATTGATGATTAGAAAGCTAGACAACCCTTACATCTAATATAGACCACACAAATATTACTATCCTCACTACAGTGATAAATTCTTCATCTGTCAGATAATAAATGATTTTTATGGCTACCAGACCTACATTGTTTAAAGCCACCGGCTTATCTTTACACTATATATAATACACCCCATGACAGCTTTTACATGTCAATTTTATACATCTGCCTCATGTCAGCTAGTTTTACATGCTAAAATCGTAGATATACTATACTTCCCACCTAGATTGATGTTGTGATTATTTCAAATAATTTATTGCTAGCATTGTTAGTATTGTTGTTATTGTTCTGATTGAATGCCATTACTACTATATATAGTAGCCATGCCTGTATATTCCTTTCATTCTCACAAGCTCCGATGAATTGACTGGTTATAACTTTGTATTGGTGATAGAATAACGTGAAAACAAACGGGTAGCGATCTCTAAACCTACCAGCTCAGAGAAACAATTGTCAGCAATGAGATTAAAAACCTTTTTTGTATAGCAAACCGTGTCACTCTTCTTTCCTGATTCATATATATATATATATATATATATACAATATATTAATAAATGGAAACTATATTTATAAAAATTTATCTTCAAATGAATCTGATGTTTATATTTCTGTCAATAAAGTTAACCAACTTACATCAATTTTGCTACCGATAATTTTGATATCGATTTTTTATCGATTAATTATGGTTTTATAAATATAGTTTCCATTTATTAATATATTGTATATATATATATATATATATATATATGAATATATATATATGAATATATATATATATATATATATATATATATATATATATATATATATATATATATATATATATATATATATATATATATATATATATATATATATATATATATATATATATATAAACAGCGACTATGAATAAACAAAGTTAATTTTAACTTGTTGACTTATACTTCATGTTTATCAATATACTCTGGAGTAAACAGATCCACCTGTGCACTTCAGTGCACTTCAGTGCACTTCAGTGCACTTCAGTGCACTTCCCAACACAGTCAAATTAATTATATATATGTTAAAATTGGAATTGAAAAGTTAGGCATACAGGTATTAAATTCAAAAAGTCTAACTTTCCTAAAGCCTGGCTGAGGGTTCAAAGAAATTGCTTCGGTCGTCACTGTTGAGGCCCCACTCTGCAGGGGGCCTAGGACAATTTCCCCCTATCTAGGGGTAAAACAACTATCCTGCCAATACGAAACTGCAGAAGTTTATGGAAACTGTTGTCTCTATTGTGAGCACAAAATAAAACAAAAATTGAAACGTAAAATGCTAAAATAAAATGCACCTAAATTAAATTGATAATTCCCATTACTTCTGAAACAACAGAAATATTTTTTATTATTGCAGACATTAATAATTGTAGTCTACTTGTATTAGAAACTGTTCTTACATTATTATTGCTGTTATTTCTACTGCTTCAGAATTCTTGGATTACCGTCCAAAGAGGAATGGCCAGAAAATGCAATTTTACTGTGGAATTCATTTACTCCTCAACTGAAAAAACCTTTAGAAGACTGTGTTCGTGAAATTGGACCTCTTGCAAAGGACTTATTAACGGTAAATCTTACTTATAAATGCCTAACTAGTAGGGAACACTGAATTGTTATCTGAAGGGTCAATGGTTCAGCCCCATCTCCATTAATTATTACAATATTGTATGTCTAGCCAAAACTCATTTACTCTTGGGTCTCGAATAATCGTCCCTGCTTATTAATTTTTTAGATTTTTCCACTCCACCCCCTCCCTTATTAAATTTTGCTAATGTAATTTTATTTTAAGTCGTAGCATTCCTACAATTAATTTTCTTTATACAGACCAAAAAATACATTACTAGAAATCCCATACATCATACAGGATAGGCTGGGGTCTCAATATGTAAATCAGATAATCGTCTCCCCTGTCTGCTTAGTTCCAGCCATCCGGCTGAGGTCATGCTGGGTCACCGCCCTTGCTTATTCATTTTTAAGATTTTTTCCACCCATCTTTTATTCCAACGTCTTCCACCAAATTTTGCTAATCTACCTCTGGGGAAATTTTATTTTAAGTAGTAGCATTCCTTCGAGGAATTTTCTTTTCTTTATATATTAAAAAACACATGATGAAAAAAGTACATTCCGAGAAATCCCATACATTGTAAAATAAATAGGGTATGTTGGGGGTTTCAATCATCATCATCAGCGTTTTACTTCCATTCTTCCACGCTAGCATGGGTTAGACAAGTTGTCCTGTTGTGAGCAATGCGAATTCGGTTGACCATACCTGGCTCATACAGAACTGATTTGGGCTAGATTTCTACAGCTGGATGCCCTTCCTAACGCCAACCTCATTTACAGTGAGTACTGGGTGCTTTTTTGTCGTCACCAGCACGACAACTTTACAGTATGTAAAAAAAAACGGCTAATCTAGGTTTTTAAAAAATCAAGGGAGACAGCCTAGAAAAAATATCTATTTTCCAACCTCACCGCTTATTATGCCTGCATAACACAAAAAGACAATTTATGTAGAATATAAAAGGAACCAACAAACTATATATTGTGAAGGGAGATTACTCTTGCAAATTTTACTGTCTTAAATATTTTATTCTGTAGGTTCAGTGATTGTTAAGATACACTGGCAAGTGAATTATTGATATACTCGAATATAAGTCTACCCCTCCTCCATTTTATATCTGAGAAATGAGCAAAAATCCAAACCCTGTGAATAAGTTGAGGCAGCTAATCAACACATGTTTAGATCATGCAGTTTTGAAATTTTCATGTGTATATTTATGAAATTTTGATATTTAAAATATTTTAAGTGTCGTTTAGAGTATAGTTTCATTACATAATGGGTTTTTACTATTTCATCCAGTTTATAAAGTCTCAATAAGTTTATCGAATTTTTCTTTACTTCCGGTTACTTAAATGCCTGGAGTATTTTGCTTCTTTTCTTTTTAGCAGACAACAATAGCTCCATTTCCTGAATATAACAGATTTTTATTTAATACACACGTCCAAACATGGAAAAATGGATGTGAAAATGATGGAAATATCGTTGACGATACACAAATGAAATGTGTGCCTTAAAAAACTTGAAAACTATTTAGCATCGTCAAGTATTAAAGCGTTAGTTTACAATGTGTGTGTATATATATATATATATATCATCACTGTTTAATGTTCATTTTCCACGCTAACATAGGTTTAGACAGGTAGTCCTATTTGAGACAAATCGAAGTCAGATAACCATGTCTTGCTCCTACCAAACTGATTTTGGCTTGGTTTCTACGGCTGGATGCCTTTCCTAACACCAACCACATTTATAGTGCTGGGTGCTTTTTGTCATGACACCTACGCAACCACTTTACAGTGTGGGCTGGGTTCTTTTTGTCATGTTGCCACCACGTCCACTATATATATTTATATGTGTGTATATATATATATATATATATCATCGTTCATCATCATTTAACGTCCATTTTTCCATGCTAGCATGGGTTAGACGAGTTGTGGGACAAGCCAGACCAGGTGATCGTGTCTTGCTCATACAGAACTGTTTCTGGCTTGGTTTCTATGGCTGGATGCACTTCCTAATGCCAACCAATTTACAGTGTGGACATCTTCCATAGAGAGACTGTCAGTCCAATTTTCCTTCAGGAGCTCCTGAATCCTTTTCCAGTTAGCTTTGTGGAAGTTTAGGTTAGATAGAGACCGAGTGCTTCGTGTCGGTTGTATATCTTCAGTCTTCCTTGGAATATACATTTCTAGTTCTAATTGTTGGTGTCACTTTCACATTGTGGATGAGCGTGTTATTCGTGAAACAGAGATCCAGGATATTCTCACCTCTTGTTGGATGAAGTACCATTTATTCCATGAGTGTATTTTTGTAAGGTCCAAACAAGGATTCTGTCTGCCTTTGTTCAGGTGCTGTCATACCTGAGTGCGGCTGGCCCTTGGGCCATTTGACGTTAGGGAAGTTAAAATCACCCAGCAGTAGCATGTTGAGACTCTGATCCAAATTGATCAGCATTCTTCAATCCTTCAAACTTGTCCTCATGTCTGGGGGCATCTTGTTGTCAATATGTGATACACATTACCATTTTGCGTTGCTTTATGTGTACTATTAGTGTGTCACTGACTGAGTTGGAATATGGCAACAGTACTAATGTGTATGAGAATCAAAAACAAACAAACATGTTGTTTTACTTTTTTTTCCCCGAGAATTAAAGATAAACAAAATTGAAGTTTGTTATGTATTCTGCCTGAAGTAGAAAAAATAAAAGATTTACGTTGTAAGTTCTTTATACTCAAAAAATTACTGAAAATAGGAAGAAAAGTAAAATAGAAATAGAATGGAAATATTATTTACCCAATATTTAAAGTGAAATCATTATTATGACTAGCAGAAAAACTGCCCTTTGGGCAGTTTTCTGCTAGCATATGTAGTGTGCATATTGGTATTATACGCAAATATAGATATATGTAAATTGAAAAGTAAATTGACAATATCTTCTTCTTCACCCACTTATTTCTGAGAGGGTCGTGGGGGCAGAGTCCTTCCCAAACACTCCTTCCAGCGAGTCTGTCAGTAGCAAACACCTCTAATACAGTTGGATCCCAAAGCGTGATCAGCCAAACTCATGGATGTTATCCAACTATCTTGCTGAGAGTCTACCTCTGGGTCTCTTGCCGGTTGGTTTTGCCTGTAAAATGTGTCCAGCGATTCTTTACTGAGACATTCTAACCACATGGTCATAATATCAGAGTTGTGATTCTTAATTCGGAGAAGTAGCGGCTCTACCAGGAGTGACTCTCTGGTCCCTGAGCTATGCACTTTATCGAGTAACGTTACTCCAAAGACCCTTCGGAGGAATCCCATTTCTGCCACTCTGCAATTGTATTCTTTTGGTCATTACTCAAGAGTCATGATCATCGGTAAGAGTTGGCAGGAATACCAGGACGACAGCGAGTTTGGCTTTTGCACCTACCCCCTTCATCTGATTGCTGAATGCTGAGGCTGGCGCATTACTGCATCAGCTCTTGCAATTCTTGCACTTAATTCAGCCTCCTGCCTTCCATCACTCATGAACACAGCTCCAAGATACTTGAACTTCTCTAACTGCTTCAGTAGAACTCCATTCACATGTATATAAATTTGAGGGACTTCTGTCCACCTGTCCATCACACAATGTGTATGTGTGTTTGTGTGAATGTATGTGTGTGTAAAAGGAAGGAAAGGGATACACACATATATATGTCTATCTTAACAGTGACACACACACACGTGTCTCTAATTTAAGAGCGCCGACAAACTCACGCACGCACACATACACACACTGTCCTATTACTACTTAAGAGCTTTGGCCATGGCAAACATCCCCTAAATTTTGGAACCATCTGGGTTGTCCTGAATTGATGGGAAAAGACTTGACGGTCTTATTCTGTGCTCCTGGTCAAGAGGCAGGTGCCTTACCTGGGACATCACAGTTAGTGACTCTTTTGCTTCTTCCCACATCCTGGATGCAGCGGTAAGGGCGAGAGCTACAGCATCTGCAGCTGAACGGAACAAAATCCTAAAATACCACATGTTCTGTCGACTAACTACATTATCCAGCCTGTGGGGGAGTTGGGCTACTGACAGTGAGATTCTTATCTTCACTGGTGGCTCGCCAAACAGAGGTAACTGGTGATGCTCGTGAGGGCACTTGGTTGTTCCAGTACCTCAGCGTCGCCATCACCCCAGGTAATGCTGCGAGCGTGCTGGCCTGCCTCAAAAATTATTAGAGAGGTTTCCCAGTGCTCCTCGCTATATTACTATCTTTTGCTCTGGTAGTGGCTCGTTTGTCCACTCTTTTGCCTGCATTTTGTTCTATGTGGTCTAAGATGTGTGTATTACGTGCTTGTGTATTTTTTCTCTTTCTTTTTTTCCTTTCCTTTGTATATATTATATTGAATTGGCAGTATCAGTAAAGGGTCGGACGCCATGCTTTCTAGCATAGTTACATCCCTTTATGGTCTGAGTTCAAATACTTTGCCTTTCATCATTACGGTGTTGATAAAATAAAGTACCAATAATGCACTGGGATAATTGCTGGCCTTGTGCCAAAAGTAGAAACAATTATTAAAAGGGTGGTGGGTTGGCAGTATAGGTAGAGGGCTGGATGCCATTCTTTGCAGCATAGTTACGGCCCTTTACGATCTGAGTTCAAATCCCACCGAGGTTAGCTTTGCCTTTCATCCTTACGGGGTCGATAAAATAAATTACCAGTAATACACTGGAATAATTGCTGGCCTTGTGCCAAAAGTAGAAACAATTATATTTGTTAGTGTTTTCGTTCTGTAACCATTATATTAAATGAGTTTTAAAAAAAAAAAGTTAATAAATAAATAAAGACTTAATGAATAAATAAAACGTTATACTTGTTTTACCCTCCCATTTCTAATTCACCGAACGCTGCTATCATGAATGTATGTGTGTGTTTGTGTAAATGTGTGTATGTGTGAAAGTATGTGTATTTGTGTGAATGTAAGTTTGTGTTTTCGCGATTATAATTATATACTCATAATAGTCATATACTCATACACATAGATGTATGCATGTGCACACTCATACATGTCAGCGTGTAGAAAATCATAATGTCTCTATTTCTCTCATCACACACTCTCTCTTTCTATATATATGGTAGTTGAAGTGGTGGTGGTGGCGACGATACACTGGAAGTGTAGAAATGTGAATGAAAATTTGAAAAGAAGTCAATTTTAGTTTCGAAATTTATGACATAAATTATGTAACCAGATAGAAAAATGCGTACAGCAAAAAAAAGTAATATTGTTGGAATATAAACCTTTAAAAATACAGGACAAGAAACTAAAATAAAACTTTAAAAGAATAGGACAGGAAACTAAGATAAAACTTTAAAGAATTGGACAAGAAATAAAAAATTTTACAATAATATTAGTGGCAAAATTTTTATTGGTAAAAAATCGAGTTCCACATTCATAGGCTCTGGGTTCCACATTCAGAGGTCGTCGTCAGACCGGGGGATCATTTGATCCTGGTTTGAACACCAATTGGGCCATAATCATACCCCTATTTCATCATTCGGCGACACGCCTCATGTGTCATGCATAATGTGAATGGACCCATGGGCCCATGAGCACAGATCTTGAGCAGCAGCGGACGGTCTTGTCGTCCCGCTCATCCTTGATTTTGACCAACCCGTCCATCTTCTCCTTGCATCTTGTCTTTGAGTTCAAGTCCGGCAGTCCAGATGAATGCGTGCCACAGCTTTCTGGTACAGGAAGGGGGAGCAGGAGGACTGGAGGGATGACGGGACAGAGGGAGGGAGGTGCCGTAGTCGGTGGTCAGAGTCGACATCTTGTCCCGGTCGTCTTCTCCATCTTCGTCTGGTGTTGCGGGACCAGACGTGCATTCTTGGAGGAGACCTGCAGCTGCATCGGCCAATTCTTCTTGCAATGGTCATTCTGACGGAGCAGAACTGCTCAGCTAACCAACCACAACCAGAACCAACTGCTCAGGGGCAACGCACAATGAGAGCATGACAATTATTATGCACTAATCAAGAAGATACTGGGGCATAGCACAGGAAACGAATAAAAAAATTTTGCCACTAATATTATTGTAAAATTTTTTATTTCTTATCCAATTCTTTAAAGTTTTATCTTAGTTTCTTGTCCTATTCTTTTAAAGTTTTATCTTAGTTTCTTGTCCTATTCTTTTAAAGTTTTATTTTAGTTTCTTGTCCTGTATTTTTAAAGGTTTATATTCCAACAATATTACTTTTTTTTTGCTGTACGCATTTTTCTATCTGGCCTACTATTTTTTAAGGCAATGCAAGCAACAACTATCTAATAATTAAATGATCATAGTGAATTACTGACAAGTGATTGACATTTTAAAGTTCTTTTGAGTATAATTGCAATCTAGTTGAGGCAACTGGCTTAATGACAAAGCTACGTCATTTCTGGATTACCTCCCCTAGCGTCACGCTTACTACTCACTCACTTGAACACAAGATTTATCAGCAAACTTTGATTATAAACTTTTTCCCGCTGGACCAAATTTCTAGATTTTTAAGCCAAAAGATGCGTAATGATCTACTGTTCATGCTCATATAAGTTTTATCTCAGTTAAATAAAGTAGAGCCGCGCCGTACTGTCGTAAACAGACGATTGCCAACGAAAACACGACCACAACAATATTACTAAACGGACTACCGTCGGTTTAGGATATTCATTCAATATTTATTCAAAGTAATCCAACTTACTTTACTAAAAGAAATAAACCGTACGCAGTCCTGAGGTCCTTACTTTATTATTGTTTAGATTTATTGGTTTTAGAATAAATAGACTTACGGTAGCATATGCTTAAGTATATATTTCACAAATATCAATAAAAAACAAAATTTAAACCATACAGGCTATTTGTTTTTTTTTAAATTCAGATATTCCTAATATTAATATGTGTATATTTTTACTTTACAATGCTTTGAAATTGGTTTTAAAACAAGAAAATTACAGTTTGAACAACGATCTTTATGACTGAAGAAGAACGACATCGAGTGACCAGCTTATACAAAACTAATATATGACCAAAATATAGTGACTGTTGTTGAATTTTTTCTAGCTATTAATGATCCTGGTCAAGGCCAAGAATTGGATCTGATGTCTATATTATTAGTCAACACTATCAGACTCCCTGTATTATCAGATCTGATCTAATCCGACAACAGATTTGATGTCTGTATTATTAGTCAACACTTTCAGACTACCTGTATTATCGAATCTGATGTCTGTATTATTAGTCAACACTTTCAGACTACCTGTATTATCGAATCTGATGTCTGTATTATTAGTCAACACTATCAGACGGCCTATATTATTGGATCTTATCCAAGATCAGGTTAACACAACTCTGTCTAGCTCAGCTTGGCTTACCTTAGCTCTCTCCACACTACCAATATTGTCCAAGGGAAAGGCAAAAGTTGATACAACATGGTACTATTGTTGTTGCAGCTGAGTAGATTATGAGTATCGTAAAAGTAAAGTGTCTTGTTCAAGGATACAACACACTGCTTGTTCCAGGAATCAAACTCACAACCTCAGTCACTTGCCTACCACTATTTCTCAGGAATGTGAACACTAGTTAATGCTCCCTAGACACATACACACCTGCTCCCAATACACACCATCTGCTCTCAATACACACACCTGCTCACAATACACACACACACTTGCTCCCAATACACACACCTGCTCCCAATACACACACACCTACTTCCAATACAGTCACATGCTCCCAATACACACACACATACCCACAATACACATTACACCTGTGGTTTGATTAAGGAACAAACAAAAGAATCATAATTACGTCACCTTCTCTCCTGTAACTCTAAGATAACTGCACTCTAATACCTCCTTAGGGTTTGGTTTCTGTCTGCTGGTAGATTACTTATATAAGGAGAAAAATGAAAATAATAATTGTTTCTACTTTTTGGCGCAAGGCCAGCAATTAATCCAGTGTATTACTGGTACTTTATTTTATCGACCCCGTAAGGATGAAAGGCAAAGTTAACCTCGGCGGGATTTGAACTCAGACCATAAAGGGCCGTAACTCTTTGCTGCAAAGCATGGCGTCTGACCCTCTACCGATACTGCCAATCCACCGCCCTTGAAAATAATTGTTTCTACTTTAGGCCCAAGGCCAGCAAATACCCAGTACATTACTGGTACTTTATTTTATCGACCCCCGTAAGGATGAAAGGCAAAGTTAACCACGGCGGGATTTGAACGCAGACTGTAAAGGCACGTAACTATGCTAGAAAGCATGGCGTCCAACCCTCTACCGATACTGCCAATTCACCGAAAATAATAATAATAATACATTAGCGTCATGATCTGTTATAAAACATTTTTGTTGAGGATCCACCGTTGTCCCCCCTCATAGTGGTGCCACCCAGTCCCAGGCTCACATAATGTGGCTTTGTATCGAAAAGGGGTTGCTGTGTGGAACGTGCCCAACTTCAAAACTGGGGTGCCAATAGGCCCTGGCTCATACAATGTGATTTCATATTGAGAAGGGTTCGTTGTGTGGAGACTGTCCAGCTCTGAAAATGGGATGCCACTGTGAGAAGGGTTCGGTGCGGCCAACTGACCTGTTTCTCCTCGTAGTGGTGTCATCTAGCACTGGGGTGCCTCTGTGAGAAAGGTTTGGCGCAGCCAACTGGCCTGTTCCTCCTTATAGTGGTGTCATCCAGTGCCGGGCTCCAAAAATTGTGGTTCCTGTCCTTCTTCACATGGTTATCCGGTTTCGTTTTGAGAAATATTCCGTCACATAGAGAGTGGCCGGCTCTGAAGCTGGGGTGCAGCTGTGTGAGGGGTTTGGCGCAGTCAACTGACCTGTCCCTCCTCATAGCAGTGCCATCCAATCCTAGGTTGCCAGAGTCCGGTTTCATATTGACACGTAGTGAGTGCTCGGCTTCGAAACTGGGGTGCCATAGTGAGAAGGGTTCGGCTTGGTCAACTGGCCTGTTCCTTTGCATAGTGATGCCATGCAACGCCAGGCTCCCAAACTGTAGTTCTGCATCTGTTCCTCCTGATAGCGGTGTCATCCAGTACCGGGCCCCAAAACTATTGTAACATTGTGTGATAGGTTTCACACGGTCAACTCGCAACTCCTCTTCATAGCGGTGCCACCCAGTAATGGGCTCCAAAACTGTGGCTATGCTGTGAGATGGATTAGGCTCCTCATATCGGTGCCATCCAGTACTGGGCTCCAAAACTGTGGTTCTTCTATGTGATGGGTAAGGCCCCAAAACATGGTTCTGTTGTTAGTTGGGTTCAGCGCTGTCAACTGGTCTGCCACTTCTCATAATGGAGCTATCCAGTTCCACACTGTAAACATGGTTGGTGTTAGGAAGGTCATCCAGCTGTAAAATAACCAGCCAAATTTACAGTCCTTGCCGGAGCAAAGTGCGACAAATGGCCAACCCTGCCAGACTTGCCTCCCGCCGTGGATGACCCGTCTAACCCATGCAAGCGTGGAAAAATTGACATTAAACGGTGATGATTATGATAAAAATAATGGGTATAAATTGAAGTTGTAGCCGCAGTATAGCAGATACTAATCAAATTGTTTGAGGCAGTTACAGAGCACTTGATGGTGTGAAAAGTTAATACATTTTCATCCAGAGTAAACACAAAAAGTTAATAAAGTGTGACACCAAGAATAAAGCAACCAAATGTATGTAGCCATAGTTAACACCACAACATCGATATATACAAACAGGTTGAAGACTAACCTGGACTGTCTTGAATAGACAAGAATCGATAAAGATCGATAGAAATTTTCAGTAGGTTTCTGGGATTACGAGAAAATACACCATGGGTTGCACAATGTATATGCAAGTCATAGATGCATCTATCAGCAGGTATTCATCCCAGAATATCTGATGTAGTCTAGTCACTAGAAGACAGTGAGGCATTCTACTGTAGTAGTAAATTCTCCAGTGACATCACATGACTTGTCTTACATATAAGTTAATGAAATAACACAAAACACAGGGAAAAACACACACAGTCTTATTAGTATCACGCTTGGGAGGAAGGCTTGGCGCTTTGGTCTAAGTCTTTTTTCAGGAAATGGTGAGAGAGAGAGGTTGGAACATCAGAATTTTGGAAAAAAAAGTTTTTAAGAATGTTGGGAGTAGAGTGTCATGTGCTGATGGGGAGAATTTCATAGATGTGCATTATTATGCGTGTGTGTGTGTGTGTGCGTGTATGTGTACATGTCTGAGTCTTTTATATTGTTTGTGTATGTATGTGTGTGTCTATCATCATCATCATTTAATGGCTTATTTTCCATGCTTGCATGGGTCAGACATTGTCTATGTTATGAGGCAAGTGTGGCCAGTTGGCCGCGCCATACCATGCTCGCATAGAACTGTATTTTGGCTGGGTTTTTTTTACAGCTGGATGGCCTTCCTAACACTAACCATGTTTGTATTTTTTTTCTCTCTCTCTGAATGTATTGTTTTATTTAACCCTTTCATCACCATATTTCTAATGAAGTACGCTCTATTTTAATTAATTAATGAAGAATTTTGAGGAATTTACTAAAATTATTATTTCATTAGTAAGATAGTAACTTATTGTAAGGTTCTTATATAAAATTATGTTGGAAGATTTAATAATTTAAATTGGAAACCTTTAAAATGGGCAGTTATATTTCATAGAACCAGAGATAGATTTACTAAAATTATTAGTTATTTCATTACTAAGATAGTAACTTAATGTAAGGTTTTTATATAAAGTTATATTGGAAGATTTTAATTTAAATTGGAAATCTTTAAAATGGGTGGTTTTATTTCATAAAACCAGAGCCAGTTTTGGCCGGGATGGTTACTAAAGAATTAATATGTTTCTGATTTTATTTTATTTTGCAGGGGTTGCTTACCATCAATCCGAAAGACAGAATAAGTGCCAAAAGTGCCTTAAAATATGCATACTTTCATCAAACTCCTTCTCACACTACTACTACTGCTAATACTACTACTACTACTACTACAAACAACTCCAATATAAACCATTCAAATAATTCAACTAAACCTAATACAAACAGCTTTAATATTTCTAGTAATTTGACGACTGCAACAGCAATTTCAAATTCACAAACTCCTAATAACCCCATTAATTCTACAATGGGACCATCACAAAAGCTTTCATTAGTATGCAACACACCTTTAACTACAACTCCAAAACAAGCAGATCATTTTGGCAGGTAAATATAATGCTTGGAACTTTTTCTTTTCAGAATTTCGACTTTCAAAATCAAAAGCACCTGATTATATATATATATATATATATATATATATATAATGTGTATGTATGTATATATATATCTTCTTCGCCCACTTATCCTGAGAGGGTCGTGGGGGCAGAGTCTCAAACACTCCTTCCAGTGGGTCCTTTCAGAAGCAACCGTCTCAACTGATGCGGCTGGATCCCATATGTATATAAAGTACCGAAACAACGTATCTTTAGCAGTGAACTGATGAGATGAGACTGTCTGTATCCGTTCAATTTCCTGTCTTCGCTCATATTTTTTTTATTCCTTTATCATCATTCATTCATCATCATTTCATTTTACCTCCGCTTTTCCCTGCTTGCAAGGGTGGGACGGGAACTGATTCTGGCTTGATTTCTACAGCTGGATGCCTTTCCTAACACCAACCTCATTTACAGTGAGTGCTGGGTGCTTTTTTGCCATGGCCCCTACACGTCCACTTTGCAGTGGAATGATAGGGAACCCAGTCCCTATCATCTCATTTTTACAGCTGAGTAAACTGGAGCAATGTGAAATAAAGTGTCTTGCTCAAGGAAACAACACATCACCCGGTCTGAGAATTGAACTCACAACTTTTCGATTGCAAGGCCAATGCTGTAACCACTAAGCCATGTGCCTCCATATATACACATACATATATTCATATTTATATATATATATATATATATATATGCATACACATACATACACACACATATATATATATTATATATATACACACACATATATGTGTGTGTGTGTATATATATGACATTTTTTTTGTAATTTTTATATATGCATTTATTAAATATGTGACCAAAAAAAAAAAGGAAAAATATGTAAAAAACTTGATTTTTATAAAGCAAAATATATATTTTTTTAACATACATAATTGTTATTACACTTCTGTGTTGTAGAAAATGTTTTTATTTTTTGCATTTGTGTGCCATAAGTTATTCTAACATCTAAAATCAGCGACACAACAATATGGCTTCAAAATAATAATAAAATATTGAAGGAACTGAAAATCAATCTAAGAGATAGTTAAATATAGTTTTCATATTGGATGAACTATTGATACATTGATATATATATGTACAATTATGTTAGTATATTGTTATGTGTGTGTGTGTGTGTACATGTATAGGTGTCATGATCAGATTTTACCTTCCTCTATACTCATTCACCTTCCCATGCATAGAGTACTCCCCAGATTTATATATATATATATATACTCACACATATATCATCATCATCTTCTTTTAACGTCCATTTTCCACACAAGCATGGGTAGGACTGACTGACCCTTTTGGGAGAGAATCAGGTCTGAGGACCATGTTTTGCTCATATATATATATATATATATATATATATATATATATATATATATATATATATATATATATATATATATGTGTGTGTGTGTGTGTGTGTGTATGTATATATATAAAGGAATCTACAAACCCGACTGTAACACCCAGTGATTGCAGCTTGTGTGCAGCAAGCTTTTCCTGGAGTATACTAGGATATGAAGAATCTACCTTGAATTTACGTAGGAAGTGATTTGGTGCAAAGTGTGGAATTAGATCACTTGTTGGGGTTGGTCAATGGTGGTAGCATATGGTGCGAGGTGTCATTGTGAAAAACTGTCCAAGGAATGTTGCGTTGGGTTCAAAGTGAGAATGGAGATCAGGAGGGTGTAGAGGATGATAGGTGTGTATATACAGGCTGGAGTGTGGCTGGACTGGGTAAGGGATAGAAAGGGAGGAGAAAAGATGGATGAAAGAATAAAAATTTAAGATAGAAAAAGTGGTGTGGGGTAAGGTTATCTGTGCCACAAACACAGAAATCAGGAAATAAAGAGATTAAAAAACGTTACTTATATAGTAAACTATACGTATATTATATATATACATTATACACATAAACTTGTACCTGGACCAATACTGGCTGAAACCTATCAAAGTTATACACATTACAAATGATACATACACTATATGTATAGATCACAAACGCATGTAACTCGTATGCACGGCGCATACGCACACACACACATATACCCCATTCTGCTTCTACCCTGATTTGTGGCATCCCTGGTCTCGGCACAACAGGCTTTATATATATGTATCGGACATAAAACGGGGTGATGATGATGATGATGATGATGTATATATCATCATCATTGTTTAATGTCCACCTTCCATGCTAGCAGGGGTTAGGCGGGTTTCTTCCATTTAGAGGCAAGTTGGGTCGGGGGACTGTCTCTTGCTTGTATAGGACTGTTTCTGGCTGGTTTTCTACGGCTGGATGCCACATTTACATTGTGTGTTGCGTGTTTTTACACAACCACTTTACAGTGCGGCTTGGGTGCTTTTTGTTGTGACACCTGCACGACCACTTTACATGGGCTGGATGTTTTGTGGTACCAACTTAACACATACACATATGTATCATGATAATGGTATATATATTTGCATGTATATACATATATCATCACCTCCATCTTATGTCCATTTTCCACGCTAACATGGGTTAGACGGGTTGTCCTGTTATAGGCAATGCAACCTTTTTGAATTCCATGTGTCTAACACACGTGGACTGCCCACAAAATCAGAAAACAGCACAGCTCCCATGACTTTTGGAAACATTTTTTCATGCTCAGAGTTGCTGAAGCATGGAACAAGCTACCTGTATCAGTGGTTAGCTGTCGAGACACTGCATCCTTTAAAACCTCCATGCTTCCTGAAATTCGCCAACACTACACCTGATATCCTCACCTCCATACACACGCACACATGTATATCATGACTTATACACTGTTCATTTTCCTGACATTTGTACATTATTCTATGTACTATACATGCACCTTTGATGAGTTGTAATGCACTAAGCACTGTACACATTAATTTTTATTATTATTAATTATTTAAGAGAAAAACTCAGCATAAGAGGAATTGGATGTATTGTGCAAGAGAGAAGGCTGTGTTGGTATGGATATATGAGAGTGTATGGAAGATAGCAGCTGCATAATAAAATGCAGAGAAATCATGGTGGCTGAGACCCTCGGAAGAGGAAAATCCATGAAGATCTGGGATGAGGTAGTGAAGAATTCAGCTTTCTGTTGATATTTGCTGTGCTATTCCATGTCTCACTAGCATAAACTGCTGTAGGGAGAATGTGTTGTACAGGTACAGTTTGATATATATGCCAATAATTGAGGCTGACCAAACAGAGTGTGTTTGCTGGAACACTGTGGCTGCCTTTCCACTTCTGTTGACATCACAAACTGGTCAGTACTTAAGTAGAGTCACTGGTCTTTAGGTGGGCCAGTGACACAGAATACAATCCTGCATTCTACCAAGTGCAATCATGGCTCCAACTCTAGAGAAGTTGTCATGTTCTTAAAACAGTTGAAGAGGCCTCCTTATCTTTTCTTTGGCGTTTTTCCTATCACCAATCACTTTATAGAATGTATTGGCTACTTTTATTGTGAGATCATCATCCCTAGGAGGTTGTCATATCTGTGGCATGTTTGTCTGGCTAGATGCCACTATCATTAGGGGCTGATAACGGGTTTGGGATGGTGGTGACACATGGATGTGGTCATGTCAGGTTTAGCTTCTGTGGTGTGATAGAGGGAAGTTGGAGTACATGGATGTGTCCGGTCAAGTTTTTAGCCGGTAGACAAGTCATCACCAGTACAGTATATCTTTGTCATCTCTCTTGTGAGGTTCAGCTTAAGGTTAGTTCTCACTTCATTCTATGTCTTCTTGGGTCTACTTCTCCAAGACCCATCCACTGAGATTTTTATGTACCTTTTTTTTTTACTGCTGTCATCTTCCATACACATCACATGTCCATACCGCTGCATTCTTCTCTCTTGCATGCTACATTCAATTTTTCTTATGCCAAGCTTTAATCTCAGCTCGCTGTTGTTCAGGCATTAGGGCATTCTCATTTAATTTCTTTCCTTGTTAAGTCTTTTGCAGTTAAGGCCCATGTCTCACTACCATGTAGCATTGCAGTTCACACACACACACAGGCATCATACAGTCTACCCTTCACTCTGAGAGCAAAGCTCTTTGTTGTTAGATAACAATTCTCTAAACTTCTTCCAGCCTGTTCTTATCCTGGCTATCAGACTTTCAGAACATCCTTCCCCACAGTTGATTATGTCCTCTAGGTAGCAAAAGCTGTCAACAACTTCTAAGGAGCCTCCCATGAAGCTGAAGGAATCAATTTTATGTGTGCTCTTAGTGCTTGCTTCTGTGCATCTACTACATATAAAATCTACCTTCTCTGTTATCTTGCCTGCAATCCCACTACATTTTATGAATTGCTTCCCTTTGACACTGTATTATGTATTAAGGAGAAATTACTCTATTGCCTAGAGTGCACAGAAGGTTAATGTGGAATTTTGAGGGATTTACTAGAATTATTAATTATTTCATTACTAAGATAGTAACTTAATATAAGGTTCTTATATAAAATTATGTTGGAAGATTTTAATTTAAATCAGCAACCTTTAAAATGGGTGACTTTATTTCATAGAACCTGGGATGGTAACACGTAATGGTTAAATAATGTGATTTCTAACTTGATATGTAATATTTGTTATTTTGTAAATACAGTTGGTAAATATCCTTGCAACCAAATCAATGATATTTTACTTGTGATCTTGAGTAACTCTTTAGCAGTTTTGAAAACTTTCTTTTTCTTCTCCCACTTATTCCTGAGGGGGCAGAGTCCTCAAACACTCCTTCCAGTGTGTCTTCTCTGAAGCAACCATCCTCAACTGATCCGGCTGGATCCCCAAGCGTGACCAGCCAAGCTCATGGATGTTATCCAACCATCTTGCTCGGTGTTTACCCATGGGTCTCTTGCCAGTTGGTTTTGCCCATAAAATATGTCCAGCAATTCTTTCCTCAGACATTCTAACCAAAGTTTTCAAAACTTTGAGTGGTTTTGGAAACTTTATTAAAAATATAAAAATTAGAAGCAGGGAAATTGAAAATCTATTCAAAATTTCTGTGGTGCTAAATTTTAATTTTTAAGTATCATGTCATTCTGGAACATTTTGAGAGGATTTTCACTCCTTTAAACAAGTTTCATGTGTATGTGTGTGTATATATATATATATATATATATGCCGTCCTATATGAACAAGACACGGTCACCCAACCAATCTTGCCTCAAGTGGGACAATCCCATCTAACTCATGGTAGTGTGGAAGATAGATGTTAAACGATGATGATTATATATATATATATATATATATATATATATATATATATATATATATATATATAGTGACGAAACATAAGTCAATTGCATGAACTCATAATCCTTTATTTACTGCTATATATATTTTGATGATAGCCATTAAATGGCTACGACCTCATCAGGCAGTTAGTCAGTTCTTAGATATGCCAGCTCTGTGTTTATAGTGTTGATGGTATCAGAGCCTTAGGACATATGAGCTTGTTAGGAATAATTTAATGTGGTCAGCAGGAATAGTCTTAATTCTCATTGGTCAGTTTGTAGAAATATTAAAATAACAGATTAAAGTTTAAGCAAAAAATCGTTGCTTTTACGGGACCTATATATTTATCCTTCTCGAGCCCTCTTTGGATCTACATCTATTACGTCTTAACATCTATTATTATATATATATATATTATATATATATATGAGTTCAAATCCCGCCAAGGTTAATTTTGCCTTTCATCCTTACGGGGTCGATAAAATAAAGTACCAGTAATGCACTGGGTAATTGCTGGCCTTGTGCCTAACGTAGAAACAATTATATATATATATATATATATATATATATATATATATATATATATATATATATATATATATGTATATATGTGTGTATATGTATGTATACGTATGTATATGTATATATGTAATATAGGTGGTGAATTGGCATTCTTGTTAGAACATCGGATAGAATGCGTTATGGTATTTGTTCCGGCTCTCAAATCCCGCTGAGATCAACTTTACCTTTCATCTCTTTGAGGTCGATAAAAAAAAGTACCAGTTAAGTACTGGGGTCGATTCTTCCTCTATATCTCTTTCTTATTTTCTCTGGAAGAAATCTGCTGTACTCAAGCTTGGAGAGGGGTGGGCTCCGCCTGGCTTAAAATGTCCAAGAAACGCTGTATTGTAATACGGCGCCCCCTACAACTCTATCAGGAGTTACGGGACCATACATACATATATGTATGTGTATGTATATATAAATATGTATGTATCTATATATATATATGTATTTATATTTATATATTATATATATATATATATATATATATATATATATATATATATATATATATATATATATATATATATATATATATATATATATATATATTGTTATACTTTGGGAGGGTCATGTTGCCAATAAGAAACACACGCACCAGTTGCTTTCACTTCAATTTAATTTATTATATATTTATAAATTTACAAATTTATAAATTTCTGGTTGGTTGGTTGGTTCCACAACCAGATATATATAGTCATAGTTCTTTCGTCACACACTCTGTGACCTCTTCAGTGACTGGGGATTTCTTTCTTCGTTTCTGTGCCTTTCCTTTCTTCTATCCTACGCCATTTTGTTTGTGTGTGGGTTGCGTGCTCAGTTTGCGCATGCGCCACATCCAGGTGTCTGTGTGTGTTTGTGTTCATTTTTCTATTTTTCTATTTATATTTTTCTATTTGTTTGTTTATTTATTTATTTATTGTTGGTTGGTTGTTTGTTCTATGTGTGTGTGTGTTTTCATTTTGTCTTGTGTGTGTTTTCATTTTGTGTGTGTTTTCAATTGTAAGTTGTTTGTTCTATGTGTGTGTGTGTTTTCATTTTGTCCTTAATTGTAAGTTGTGATGTTGCTATTCCACTCATATTTTCTATTTAATTTTGGTTTTAATTCTTTTATGCTTACTGCCTCTGTAATTTGCCTAAACATTGCGTCTTTCTTGTGTGTGGATTCTATTTTTATTTCTATGCTCTCTAATTTACCCCTGTGTTCTATCTTAGCATGTTGGTAGAGCACAGATGATTCTTTATTATCTTGGAGGTCTCGCCAGTGTTCATTTATTCGTTCCCCTATACTACGAGCTGTCTCACCTATGTACACTATATTTTTGTTTCTACATTGTCCTTCAGTACATCTTATGCTATATACTACATTTCTAGTTTTACAGTTAATATGGGGGCTTATTTTACAGGTTATACATTTCTTATCTATACATGAGGGTCTTTGGAACGGGTATGTCTTGCTAATAAGTGTTTTTACGGAGGTACCAGGTCTTTCTACTATCTTAATATTGAGATTATGTTTCTTTAGGGCCCTTCTAAATTTGTAGGCTAGTTCGCCTCTAGGGGTTGTATTGATGAACATTACACTCTGGTATTTATTGCTATCATACCATGAGTTTATTCTATTGGCCTTGTTCTTAGTTCTTTCTATTCTATTCCAAAATTTGCTCCTATACAAGGGGCAGGTCCCATTTATGTCATTATTTACCATTTTTTCCCATTTGGTTCTGGCTCCTTTATACACTCTGATTCTATCTCTCTGATTGTAGCCAGAGAACTGCATACGGTGGATGAAGTGTTGTATGTGTCTCTCTAGTTCTTCGGGGTTGCACATGCGGGACACATTTCTCATCACCCGTACCAAATCCGCAATCAGTATGTTGATTTTGGTATGGTCCGAAATGGCCGAGTTTCGGTGGATCAGATGTTTGGAAGTCATGGGTTTGGCATAATGGGAATGGAGGATTTGTTTTTGGTTGTTAATTGTATCTAACCAGAGCTCTGTGTCTAGTACAGGTAATCGATGGTTGGGGTGTCTACTTGGGTAGTCTATAGTAACTCTAATGCTCTGGTGGATGGAGTTTTCTATTTGCTGGATGCTTTCCATTGTGTTTTTCTCTAGTTCCTGACTGTTCTTTAGTGGGGGTGTCTTAACTACGATGTTTATATCATCTACGTAGCGGGAGTACATTATCAGGGTTAGGCTGTCTTCTAATTGTTCATTAAGTTTTTGTTTAAGTCTACTGTCCCACCCTACCATGAATAAGTTAGCTATGTCGCCTGCAATGCTAACACCAATGGCTGCTCCTTCCTCTTGGGCATATATATACATATATGTATATATATATACATATATGTATATATATATATACATATATGTACATATATGTATATATATTAGCCGCTAAAGGGTTCTCCCTAAAAATGAAAGGCAGGCTGTACGATGCCTGCATACGAACAGCAATGTTGCATGGCAGTGAGACCTGGGCATTGTGTGCAGAGGATATACGCAGACTAGAGAGGAACGAAGCTTGCATGCTCCGCTGGATGTGTAATAGTAATATACGTGAACGGCAAAGCATAAACGAACTAAGGAAAAAATTAGAAATAAGAGGGATCAGATGTTGTTTACTCGAGAGAAGGCTACGTTGGTATGGTCACGTGATGTGCATGAAAGACGACAGCTGTATAACAAAGTGCAGGGCAATAAAGATAGATGGTAGCCACGGAGTAGGC
>OZ024740.1:213160901-213198401 GCA_964016885.1 Eledone cirrhosa
AGCTCATACTTAGTCGAGAGGAGGTTTGGTGCTGTTTCCAGACTGCACAGTAAGTCTCGCAACCGCTACGTGTAAAGATCTCTGGCTACATCTTACGAAAATTCAGCCTCACGTCAATGTGTTAGCTAGACTCCATGAAGCTCAAGGGTCCCATTGAAATGAGGTCAAAGTTAAAGTAAGTTGATTTATCCGAAAACTTGGACATGCTATTGTTACAAAGCAAACTAACAATTTTTTATTTGTAGTTGCCGCCTGACTGGACTGGAAACCATCTACCACAATTCACTTACTCATTTGCTGTATATATTTTACCACTTACTAATAAATATACCCTCTTATATGGTCATGAAAACCCTCTCCCATGGTCTCTAAGCTCACAAAACGGAGGGTGGGGGGGACATCAGGTTAGGTATCAACATTTATTCTGTCCGTTTCATTAAAGGGAAAATTGGAAAGCTTTGAAATTATGTAATTGCCACTTTCTTCCAGATATGAGCACACTTGGGATAGACAGAGTTGCTCTTGTATAAATGTTCAAAATAGTTGGTATCGTCTGGTGGGAATATAACAAATTCAACTGGTCCTTATTCATAAAAAAGAACATTTGTGTTCCTTCTTTTTAAATTTATATATTTCCTTTCAAGGAATGTATTTATACTCTCAGCTGCCTGCAATGGTATCTTTGGAATATTGTTAATCAATTTTTTAGTAATCGACTGATATCAAAATCAGTAGTATATTGAAAAATGGAAAAATAGGGGGGCGTTTCGTGATTTCGAGGGGCAAAAGGGGGCGTTTAGCCTAAATGGGTTGAGAACCTGTGCTTTAGACAAAGCTATATTGTTCCTTAGTATTTTATTGGAGGGTGATTGTAATTTTCCTTTTAAGTATAACTAAACAGTATAAGTATAAACTAAACAGCACATTAATATAAATAATGGGTGTACATAAAGGAGGAATATATATACAAAAATATACAAATTATACATAAAAGGGTATAAACATATCCACATAACTGATTTATACACCCATTTCCCCTTGTGCGTGTGTGTGTGTCACGTAATTTAAGAGGTCGATAAAACAAGTATGGGACTTGAATAAACACACTACAATTCAGGATTTACTGTAACTGTACCCCCCCCCCCCCCCTCCAAATTAAGATAAGTAATGAAATAAAAACAATAAAACTAATGATATTCTGTATCAGCAAATAGTGATAGGACGAGTTTAAATAATGATTTATAATATAGGCACAAGGCTAGTAATTTGGAGGGAGGGGACAGTCGATTAAATCGACCCCCAGTACGTTACTGGTACTTTATTTTATCGACACCGTAAGGATGAAAGGCAAAGTTAACCTCGGCGGGATTTGAACTCAGACCTTAAAGGGCTGTAACTCTATGCTGCAAAACATGGTGCCTGGCTCTCTACCGATACTGCCAATCCACCGCCGTGACGAGTTTAAATAATTGTTTCTACTTTTGGCACAAGGCCAGCAATTACCCAGTGCATTACTGGTACTTTATTTTATCGACCCCGTAAGGATGAAAGGCAAAGTTAATCTCGGCGGGATTTGAATTTAAATAATGGAATATATTTTGTACCTTGGGCAAGAGAAGTAGAATATTTGAAGTAGAATTGAAGTGTAAACCAAAACAAACATTTAATTTCGTTTCACACCAAAATCATGTCTAATTGAGTCCTTCCTATTTTGTTTAATGATCAGGTATAATATTTCAGGTGTTTAATAATAATGATAATGGAAATTATTGTGTACAGTGCTCAGGTGCACTAAAACTTATCAAAGAATAATGTACAACTCATCATAGAATAATGTACAAATGTCAGGAAAATGAACAGTGTATGAGTCTTAACATATACATTGATACTTGCACGCGTGTGTTCAGAGTGAGGATAGCAGGTGTAGTGTTGGCGAATTTCGGGAAGCATGGAAGTTTTGAAGGATGCAGTGTCCCGATAGCTAACAACAAGCAGATCAAATTACCATGTAGAGGTTACTTCATCGTGAGGTGGAGTTTAATGTTTAGGTAAATATAAAATTAGATTTTAAAAATTCAAACCTAAAAACCAAAAATAAAGCTAAAATATGTTAATCTGGTTACATTTCTCAAAGGTTTTGTTATATATTTCCTTTCTTCTCCAAATGAACTGTGGCATGTAGAATAAAGGGTGTTGTCCCAATAAAACACACTGAAACGCCTACAGTTGATTTGAACTGATCAATGAAATGTTAATCCTATACAATATCCTCGAGAGTCTTAGCACAACTAATTTGGGAAAGAGTCAAATTAGATGAGATGAAGCTCGGTTTTGTGACAGGGAGAAGTGGTACAGATACGTTCTTCTTAGTAGGACAACTACAAGAGCTGGCTGTAAGATGTGCAGTGAGGCATGGGCAATGAATGCTCAATATTTGCCAAGACTGGAAAGAAATGAAACAAGCATGCTTTGATGGATGTGCAATGTTAGTATACGTGAGAAGCAAAGCATAGATGAGCTGAGAAAGACGCTGGATATAAGAGGAATTAGATGTAGTGTGCAATACAGAAGACTGCACTGGTATGGACATGTGATGCGTATGGATGATGAACGTTGGATGAAGAAGTCCCTAGAAATCCAGTGGAAGGAAGCAGTGGTAGAGGAAGATCATGGAATACCTGGACAGAGATTGTCAGAGCTAATCTCACAAAGTAAATGGCGAAGGACCAAAACGATCAGAGAGATGCTGTGCTGAAAAGATCTCGTCCAAACCATGCAAGCATGGAAAAGCTGATGTAAAACGATGGTGATGATTCTGTCTCTAGAAATATCAATCTAACAATACATGACCTACACTCCATAGTCCTACTCAGTACATTACCTACACTCCATAGTCCTACTCAATACATTACCTACACTCCATAGTCCTACTCAATAAATTACCTACACTCCATAGGCTTACTTAGTACATTACCTACACTCCATAGTCTTACTCAATACATTACCTACACTCCATAGTCTTACTCAATACATTTCCTACACTCCATAGTCTTACTCAATACATTACTTACACTCCAGTCTTACTCAATACACTACCTACACTCCATAGTCCTACTCAATCCATTACCTACACTCCATAGTCCTACTCAATACATTACCTACACTCCATAGTCCTACTCAATACATTTCCTACACTCCAGTCTTACTCAATAGCCTTACTCAATAGTCCTACTCAATACTTTACCTACACTCCATAGTCTTACTCAATACATTATCTACACTCCATAGTCCTACTCAATACGTTACCACAAAATCATTAATATCAATGTGGAGGTGTGTGACCCAGTAGTAAGGCTGTTGGACTTACTATCATATTGTCGTGAGTTCGATTCCTGGACTGGGTTGTATGTTTTGTTCTTGAGCAAAACACTTCATTTCATGTTACTCCAGTATACGAGTTAAAAATGAGTACCAGCAATAGCTGGGGTGAGGTTAACTCTGCAATGGACTGGCATCCTTTCCAGAGTAAGGGTTTTGTATTCTTAGTCGCTTCACTCCATCGAAACTAGAATAAGCACCAGCCTGATGAACCTGATGATCCTCCTGTCTCGAGACAAACTTTAGACTTTATATTTACATCAACTGCAGCTGCAATAAATTTAAGATGAGCACTAAGTCTGTGATCATCAATATTTGAAGGAATTTTCAATATTTTTCTAAAAGCTTGTATGTGAAGGCATGTTGCTTAGTGGTTAGAGAATTGTATTCACAATCGTGGGGTTATGAGTTTAGTTCCTGGACTGGGTGATGTGTTATATCCTTGAACAAGACACTTTACTTCATGATGCTCTTTCTGCCAAGAGTTGTAACTGGTAGATAGTATCAGCAATGGAAAGACCAATGGAAACATATTTTCCCAGGTGCCATTAGACAAGTTCCATACCTCTCAGTAAGTGAGTGACGTCTGGGATCTTGTCAATCTATTTTCCCTTAAGTATGTTTTTTTTATACTAATACCAGCTTTAACCCTTTAGCATTTAAACTGACCATATCCAGCCAGAATTCTCTCACCTCTTGCTGTTCAAACTGGTCATAACCGGCCACTCATACTGACATTAAGGTATTGTTCTCAAAATAAATAACATCAAAAACTTGTAGATTCGGTATTATGTGAGATAATTATGTAACACATAATTATTTACCACAAAAATACAATATATAGAGTAATGTAAATGCTAAACAATTAAACTGCAACATGCTAAAACCTTTACATGTAATAATATTTAAAATGTATATCACGAGTGGATTCTTATATGAACAATATTTAATAAATGTTTTGGTATAATATACTCTTGGCACTTAAATTATCGTCCCCACATCCCACTTATTCATTTTTCAACTGTATATCTCTCAGTATGGGTGTGTATGTGTGTATGTATGTATATGTGTGTATGTATATGTGTGTGTGTATGTATGTGTGCTTGTGTGTATATGTGTATGTGTGTGTATGTATGTGCGTGTGTATATGTGTGTGTGTATGTATGTGTATGTGTGCGTGTGTGTGTATGTATATGTGTGTGTCTAAAAAAAGTCTAAAGTCTGTTTTAAGCCAGAAAGCGCTTATCCCGGTTTCATGGCGTGAAGCGACAGAGAGTATAAGACCTCCCCCTGGACAGGACGCCAGTCCATCGCAGAGTTAAACCTCCAGCTATTGCTGGTACTCATTTTCAGCTAAGTATTCTAACTAACAACGTGAAATGAAGTGTTTTGCTCAAGAACACCACACTCAACCCAGGAATTGAACCCACGACGTTATGATCACCCTTACCACTAGGCCACGTGCCTCTACATATGTGTGTATATGTATGTATATATGTGTGTATATGTGTGTATATATGTGTATGTGTATGTATGGGTGTGTATGTGTGTATGTATGTGTATGTATGTGTATGTATATGTGTGTATATATTTGTGTGTATATATGTGTGTATATATGTGTGTGTGTGTATATGTGTGTGTTTGTATATATATATATGTGTGTGTATATGTGTATGTATGTGTGTTTAAACTCGTACTTATCCAGTGCTATTTTCCCACATCTACACACCCAGATGAAAAAATCAATGAATTATATGACAACATTCAGGCCATTATAGATAAAACTTCAAAGAGAGATCACCTCTTTCTGATGGGTGACTTTAACTGCAAAATTGGGCAACTGAACGAATTATCCCCATCAAGTACTGGGAAATATACCACAAGTACATTTAACTCGAGAGGTGAGCTTCTAGCCGAATTTTGTACGAGGAACAATCTGCAGATCACCAACACAATATTTCAAAAGAAAAACCTGTTCACTTGGATATCACTAGACAATATTTCTAAGAATCAAATAGACTTTATAATAGCAAGAAAATCTTCAGCAAGACTAAGCATATTAGCACTGCTCTTAACACTCTTGATATATCTGACCATCGTATGGTGCGCGCGAGATTTCGCATCAACTTTGTTTGGCCATAAAGAACTAAAATACCATCGAAAGTTAACTTAGACAAACTCTCGTGTTACGAAACAGCAAGCCGATTTAAACTCGAGTTGCAAAACTGCTTTTCAGCCTTGCAATCTGATGAAGACCCCAACAAGATTTATGATACTATCTACAGAGGCATAAAAGAGGTATCTGAAGAGATTTTAGCTAAGGAAAGCCTTTCCTTTCCACAATGGATGTCACAACAAACAAAGAAAGCAATATCTGAAAACATAGAATCAGAAATAATGTGGCCACACATCAGCCCAATATAGAACAGCAAAGGCTGAATCCAAAAAACTCGTTAAATCAGACAAACTTAAGGAAATGTACAACATTGAGGAGCTGAATAACCTACCATCCAACAGGTTATATCATGCTGTTCTGCAGAAACTAAAGACTAAACCAAGAAATCTTAGCTGGGGCATTAAAGATTCGAACAATACTATCTTTACTTCCAAAGATGATATCCTTGAACGCCGGGCTAAATTCTATGAATAACTGTACTTCAGCAACCCAGAACCAACAACCATTCAGGATTCGACATCAGATGCCATTCCATCTATCTTAGCGAGATATCTCATGCCATCAAAAATTTGAAGCGAGGAAAAAGCCCTGGACTGGACAACATATACTCAGAATTCATCAAAGCTGGAGGTGAACCAATTATCAAAGCACTTCAACATCTCTTTAACTGTATTATCATTACAGGAAAAGGCCCAGACATGTTCAAAAAGGGTAACAGACTTGATTGTGGGAACTATCGTCCTATCAGCCTACTGAGTCATGTTTACAAGATTTTCATGAGTATCATTGCAGCACGAGTGAAGTCAGACCTTTACGCCTCTTTTCCTGAAACACAAGCTGCATATCAACCTGGAAGAGGCACCATTGAGCAGATCCTAACTATTGAATAAATCATTGAGAAATCAATAGAATTCAACAACCCTGTGCACATCACCTTCATTGACTTCACAAAAGCTTTTGACAACGTGAAACTACCCAGCTTGTGGCAACTCTTAAACAGGACCTCAGTTAACAAAAAATACATCAAACTACTGAAAGAAACTTACACTAACTCAACAGCATATATCAAAACAAATTTGGGAACTACACGGTGTATAGACATCTTGAAGGGAGTTGAGAAGGGGGGGTGTACTATCAGCAATTCTTTTCTGTATAACATGTACGTATGTATACATATGTATGTATGTTCTTCTGGTTTTATAATTACACAAATTTTTGCCAATAGAGAGAGAGTCGGTTTCTAACATAGATTCAAGGCTCTCTCATTGGAATTTACACAAAAACTAGGTAGATATGTATGCATGTCTGCATGCATGCCTGTGTAGATATGGATGCCATTGTATGTGTGGATGTGGATGTTTTGAGTTGTATGAGTGCATGTGTAAATGCTTTGTATCTGTACATGTGTATATGCAGTTATTAGATGCAACATTTTTGGAATGTTTTACATATTTTTACTGTTCCATTAATGTATTGTACTTGTAATTTCCTAACTAGTTGTGTTCTTTCTGTTCCTGTGAAGCCTAGCTTCTCAAGATTTGTATTGAGGCAGTTACTAACATACCCCAGAGCCCCAGTAATCGCAGGCATAAATCTGAAGGTATAACCAGGGTGGAGTATCTGCAGGATGGAGTATCTGGAGCTTCCTGGCAACATATCCATGCATGATTTTTTGCTGATAAGCATGCAGTTTTTCATTCATGGATTCACTGCGATATTGCTGAGCGACATCCCTGGGTGTGAGTTTTTGATTATCACACAGGGAATATCTCTCGAGGAGTTCCTTCCCAACTCTCATGATGTTATCTGTTTCATGCAGATAGACTTGCTCGAGACACGGGCTCCTACGCTTCGAGGTTCGTAAATGTTGTCGGAGGGATATGATGCGACATTCAAATGCTGTCTGCACTGATGTTAGGCCTCTGCCTCCCTGCTTACGTTTAAAGTAAAGGCCGTCTATGTCACTGTTGATGTGGAAGTTTCCGGTGTTGTTTAGTATTTTTCGAGTTCCAACATCAACTGCTCGGATTTCGTCTATCGTCCAATTGAGTATTCCAAACGTTGGTGTTAGGACAGGCACAGCAAATACATTGTGAGCCACTGTTTTGTTTTGCGCAGAGTTCCGATGACCATATTTTTATTAATCGGGTGTAGTATTCCCTGGTTACGCGTTCCTTATTACAGATACCATTATAGGATATGTTCTCATCTATTCCCAGGTATCTGTAGCAGTCCTCATCAGATATCGGTGAAACAGTTAGGCCATTGATGACAATGTTGCTAGATTGGGTTGTTGTTTTTCCCCGCTTTACAGTCCTATATGAACATTTATCTTGGCCAAACTCTATTCCTATATCCTTTGAGAACGTTGTAACCAGGTCAAGATTTTTCTTCATCCCATCCATGTTTTTGGCATAGAGTTTCAGATCATCCACAAAGAAATTATGGGTTCGGTTCTTATTTCTGTCCTGTGAGCCAATGATGTATCCTTCACATTTCTTGAGCAGAAAGGACAAGGGGTTTAATGAAAGGATGAATGATATCACAGAGAGACTGTCCCCCTGAAATATACCCCTGCGATATTTTATTTTATCAGTGAAAATAGAGTCCTCCTTCTCTGTCTTTAACTTTAGGATAGTAGCCCAAGAAGAAGACAGCCTCTCTATGGCCCTGACAATAATGTCTGAGACTTTAGCAATTTGGAGGGCCTCTATCATCCAAGAGTGGGGAACAGAATCGAAAGCTTTCCTGTAGCCATATTCCTCCTAAGTTGTCGCACCTTCGACATCGCAGTTTTGTTAATTAGGAGTTGTTCAGCACATCCCCAAACCCCTTTATTTCCAGCTGCTTGTTCATCTGTGATGATGTTATTATTTTCACAGTGATCTTGGAGGAATAGATTCAGGCAGGCTGTATAAATCTTATACATCAGGTTCTGATATGCAATGGGTCGGTAGTTTTTTGCCAAGTGGGTATCTTTGTTCTTGTGGACCAGTAATGTTTGTGCTAATGTCAACCATTCTGGTATAAGTGTATCTCCCTTAAGAACTTGTTGGTAAGATACCTCCGATAGAATATCAGTTTTGTGTACCAGTAGCCGACAGTCATGTCTCTTCCCTGTGTTTTCTTATCTTGGAGTTTTCCTATCACAGTCTCAAGGGTACTCTCACTTATGTCGTATGTTTTTGTTGCAGTGTAGGAGCAATAGTTCTTTCGCATTTCTTTTAGCCACACTGCATCTTGGTTGAAATTCTTCTTTTCACCCCATATTTTGCTCCAAAAGAAATCTGTCTTTCTCGGATGGGGCTTCAGTGACACTTATTATTTTGCCCTTCATATCTCTGTAGACTGATGTTTGGTTTCGTCTGAATCTTTTATTAAGCACTTTTCTCTCATCTACCTTCTTCAGGTATCGGCGTTTTTCGCTAACAGCTCTCAATTCTTGTTTGAGCGTGATCATCTTATATTGAAGAGTTCTGGTTCTACTGTTACCAAACAACGTCTCTATTTTATTTTTCACTCTTTGTTGGTGAGGAGTGAGGTTTTTTTGTGTTTGTTTGGATGTAAGGAGCATTATTACATATCCAATGGTTTTTCGTAGGTCAGTAATCTTTTTTTCTATTTTAGTTATATATGATGATATTTTTGGTGGTGTTTTGTTCTTGTTAATATCTCTGCTATCACCAAGATAATGTTTCACTGTCGTTGCTAAAATGTTGGGGGTTTTATCAGTCGTAAATATTCATCCCCTATTTCGTCAATAACACATAATATTTCATTATTTGGCTTTTTATTAAATATTGTCGTTTTAATACGTTCAGCAACAGAAATGTTTATACATGAATTAATTTCTCTCTAGAAGATTTCGTTGAGGGAAATTTTCAATTGTTTATACTTTTGATTATTATCATTATCGATAGTATTCTCCACAATAGTCGAGGTAGACTCGGATGGTACACGTGGTGTCAAATTTCTTCGATTATTATTATTATCGATAGTGTTTTCCCCAGCATTCGAGGTAGACTTAGATGGTACACGTGGTGTTAAATTTCTTAGATTATTATTATTATTTCTTCGATTATTATTTTTATCGATAGTATTTTTCATAATACTTGAGGTAGACTTAGAGGGTTCACGTAGTATCAAACTTCTTACAGGCATAGTTGTTTCAAAGCACTGTTCGACCTGGCTGCTAGGAAGTCTAGTAGCATGGCGACCTGTAGCACATGTTGATTCCATGTTTGTTGTGTGAGACTTACAATTAATAATATTTATCTTATTTTTACGTTCAACATTGGCGTAATTGTTTCGCTGTGAAGTGATTTAGCTCTGGGTGTATTTCGTCCCAGTGTAGCTTCATTTTGTTCAATGGAAGATTTGTTTTTTGTCATTTTATAGCAATTAAATAACTCATCACTAAGTTCGAAACTCCAAGAGAAATGCGATTTATAATTTTCTGTAGCTACAACTGAATAAATTTTGTTTACCTTTCTCGTTTTTCTTCGGTACTCCACTGATGTTGTTGTTGTTGATGTTGTGTTCAGCCATGCTGTTTGTAGCAAATCCTTGTAAAATGAATTATGTATTTAGTCGGATATCTCTACGAATTCGAATAAAAGGTGTCTTCAGAAGATATAGTTAGAAGAATATCCAGTTATTCAACATGACTGGCAGTTGTGGCATTACTGTCGGAGATAGTATTCATCTTAAATTTAATGAATCGTCTCCCATACCAAAATATGCGACTGATCGCGTTGACTGACTATTGTGTGTATATGTATGTATGTATGTACGTATGTGTGTATGAATTTACTCAGCTTTGTACAAGCAAGTATTCGTAAGTTAGGTAGTTAGTGAGCTAATGAACACAACTACAAGAATATGGTCCGAACGTGGAGAGCCAAACTCCCACTGTTATCGCCTCTATCTCTCTCGCCCTCCCCATCTCTCCGTATGGTGAGCAAATATGATCCCACGTGCTGGCCTCCCCACAGCCCCGGCGGACAGGATGGAGAAGGCGTTTCCCCGGAGGATGGTAAGGGAAATGCGCTGGAAGAGCCATTCCAACTCGCGAGGCTCACACCTGCGGCTGGCCAGCTCAGCGCCTATGGTGGTGAGTAGAGAGGTAGCCCTAGGGCTAAGGACACCAGAAGTTTCTACTGCCAAGTATAGTTATAGCTGCACTTATCTACCAAACTAAAGAAGAATGCTCCGCTGGCTATCAAATAGGAGGTGAAATCCTATCAAATCTTAGCTATGCAGACGATCTGGCCATCATGAGTTACTCTAGAACTGATCTGCAAGACATTCTGAATGTACTGGTGAAACATTCGCAAGAGGCTGGCTTACGCATCATCATCTCCAAAACAAAGTGTATGACAACTGATGAAAACAATGTCAATCTACAACCAGCAAATTACTCAAGTTATAGAGTTTGTATATCTCAATCACAAACTCTCATCAAACAACAATGGAATGGTTGCTGCGCAATATCGCATCGCTCTAGGTTGGGCAGCTTTCAACAAGAACAAGGAAGTACTAACATCAAAATGAGTTTCCTATCATTTTAAGGCTAAGATCTTCGATACTTACATCCTACCAGTTGTGTTATATGGTCTTGACGGTGTTAAGTGGATGACAAGATCACTTCAGATGCTTTCTACATTCCAGAACCACATCATGAGACTTATAACTGACAAGCGGCTCAGCAACAGTATCTGTATCAGTGAGCTGCTCAACATTGCCAGACTTAGACCAATTACATCAATTGTCAAGTCGAGAGTACTCAAACTATACAGTCATATAAAAAGATCAACTCGTGGTGTGAGTAGGTTATGCCTGGAAGGATGGTGTGAGTAGGTTATGTCTGGAAGGAAGGTTGGCTGGTAAGAGAAACAGAGGCCGGCAGCGATGGCTTGATAATGTTGAATTATGGACTGGACTTGATCTTTGCTCTTTAAACTCTGCTGCTGGTGATCGAACTTTGTGGAGAAAAATATCTCATGTTGATGCGCAGTCTGCAACTGGCAGAGTTTAGCGTTAAAGTTGTGTGTGCGTGTGTGCGTGCGTGTAAAGTGGTCGTGTAGGTGTCACGACAAAAGACACCCAGTACACACTGTAAAGTGGTCATACAGGTATCATGAAAAAACGTACCCAGTACCCACTGTAAAGTGTTAGTGTATGTGTCAAGACAAAAAGCATGCTAAACCTCTGTAAATGTGGTTAGGAAGAGCATCCAGACGTAGAAACCTAGCCGAAACCAGTTCAGCAAAACACGGTCCTCTGACCTGGATCTCTCACAGCGAGACAACATTTCCTACCCATGCTAGCGTGGAAAATGGACGTTAAAAGATGATGATGAAATGTGAACATAGTAAAGGTGAGTATCATTGTTTTCAATTTACTGGAAAATATGTCTAAATACTAAAAATGTATAAATCTATGTACTGTATATATGGAGGTGTGTGGCCTAGTGGTAAGTTTGTTGACTTCCAATCATAATGTCGTGAGTTCGATTCCTAGGTTATGTGTTGTGTTGTGTTCTTGAGCAAGATACTTCATTTCACGTTGCTCCAACATACTCAGCTATAAATGAGTAGGAGCAATAGCTGGGGGTTTAACTCAGCGATGGACTGGAGTCTTGTCCAGTGGGGAGTCTTGTACTCTGTCACTTCACGCCATGAAACCAGGATAAGCACTGAGCTGATGAACCTCTTGGCCTGAGACATATATATAAATGTATATGTTGACCATGGGTTACAAACACGTGACCTGCAGGTCTGTAAACTACATTTCTATGACTCGCCACAGGATAATTTGTGTGTCTAATGAAGGAAAATTTGAAAGGAAAAATTTGAAAGGAAAAATTTCACAATGTATTTGTCTCACAACATTTTGTACAAATTTACATATCCCATACCTGCATACACACACACACACGCGCGCAGACACACACACAGACATGTGTATTTATTTTATATTTTAGATTAGCATTAAGTGAACCACCTGTTTAGCTTTTGTTCTTTTTATTTTCATTTATCCTCACATTTATCCATTGTGTTGTATGTCTACCTCAGTAGCAGTGTGAGAACACACACACACAAACACACACACACACACACACACACACACTCTCTCTCTCTCTCTCTCTCTCTCTCTCTCTCTCTCTCTCTCTCTCTCTCTCTCTCTCTCTCTCTCTCTCTCTCTCTCTCTCACATACCAGAATATAATAGATCCTGAACAAGTAATGCCAGTGCTTTGAAGCTTTTTGTGGGGAAAAGCCTTGCACTCGACCAATCCCACTCTCTGAGCATCGAAAACATTACTCAAAAAGGAGAACTGGTCAACATCATCGGATGCTTCCGAAGCCGCAGGTATTTGTTTCAGAGTTTCTCTCTCCTAGAAAGGTGTTGTGACAATAACTGGGGGCCTTTCACTCCCAGGTGAAAAAAACAAACAAACTACTATTTGGATGGCCGTTGACTCTGCCGAGTTCCTTCGCCCTTTGCCAGGTCTTGTATTTCATCCCGTAGGATGTCCAAATATCACCCTCCTCACCAAACAAGCTTGGTGGGGTTGCCAGTTTAGTCGCCGTTGACCAGACCATGAGACATGTTGTACTGAGTTACATGTTACCAGTAGCACTCGAGTGCAACCTACATACATATATAGATACATACATGATGGCTGCATATATACACATGCATACGTGTATATACATATTTACACATTTTTGGATGGTCGTGGGGAGTTCTTCCGCCCTTTGTCAGGTTTTGTTTTTTGTCCTACAGGGTGTCTAAACTAACCCTCCTCACCAAGTAAACTTGGTGGGGTTGCCTGTTGAGTCATCGATGGCCCCTTGTCCTTTCTGCTCAAGAAATGTGAAGGATATATCATTGGCTCATAGGAGGACAGAAATACGAACTTAACCCATAATTTCTTTGTGGATGACCTGAAACACTATGCCAAGAATATAGATGGGTTGAAGAAAAATCTTGACCTGGTTACAACATTCTCAAAGGATATAGAAATGGAGTTTGGCCAAGATAAATGTTCATATATGACTGTGAAGCTGGGAAAAACTACAACCCAATCTAGCAACATTATCATCAATGGCCTAACTGTTTCACCGATATCTGATGAGGTCTGCTACAGAAACCTGGGGATAGATGAGAACATATCCTATAATGGTATCTGTAATAAGGAACGCGTGACCAGGGAATACTACACTCGAGTAAGAAAGATTTCGTCTTCGGAACTCTCTGCGCAAAACAAAACAGTGGCTCACAATGTATTTGCTGTGCCTGTCCTAACACCAACGTTTGGAATACTCAATTGGACGATAGACGAAATCCGAGCAGTTGATGTTGGAACTCGAAAAATACTAAACAACACCGGAAACTTCCACATCAACAGTGACATAGACCGCCTTTACTTTAAACGTAAGCAGGGAGGCAGAAGCCTAACATCAGTCCAGACAACAATTGAATGTCACATCATATCTCTCCGACAACATCTACGAACCTCGAAGTGTAGGAGCCCGTCTCTCGATCAAGTCTATCTGCATGAAACAGATAAGATCATGAGAGTTGGGAAAGAACTCCTCGAGAGATATTCCCTGTTTGATAATCAAAATCTCACACCTAGGGAAGTCGCTCAGCAGTATCGCAGTGAATCCATGAATGAAAAACTGCATGCTTATCAGTAAAAAAATCATGCATTGATATGTTGCCAGGAAGCTCCAGAGTGAAAGTAATATAGATAAGGAAAGTAGTCTATCTTGGACCAACAACCGCTATATTGGCTCCCACTTTGAAGGATACGCTTTTGCAATCCAAGAACAGGAAATTAACACGAAATACCTGATTCACAAAAGAGATATGGATGCACGCAAAACACCTAGATGTGATAACAAGTGCAGACTCTGCAGAACTAACATCGAAGATATCATCACCCATGTCATAAGCAGCTGTCCAAAGATGTCATCGCGGTACTATCTACCTATGAGGCATGGTGTAGTGGCCAAAACACTGTACAATGCAATCCGTAAAAAAGATAGCCCCGATAATAAACACATTAAAAGCTACAGCAATGTGGAAGACATCCATGTACATAATATGAAAGAGTACTGGTGGTATGTTCCAGTAAAACCCCAATAACATGCAGGCATAAGAGACCAGATATTATGAAATTGATCAGAGAGAGAAAAGCATGCACAGTAGTGGAAATTAGCTGCCCAGCAGATGCCAATATAATATCAAAGATTAGCGAAAAGGAGAATATTATGCAGAACTGATGAGAAATCTGCAGATACTCCACCCTGATTATACCTTCAAATTTATGCCTGTGCTTATTGGGGCACTTGGGTATGCTAATAACTGCCTCAATACAAATCTTGAGAAGCTAGGTTTCACAGGAACAGAAAGAACACAACTAGTTAGGAAATTACAAGTACAATCCATTAATGGAACAGTAAAAATATGTAAAACATTCCAAAAATGTTGCATCTAATAACTGCATATACACATGTACAGAAACAAAGCATATACACATGCACACATACAACTCAAAACATATGTAGCGAATATTCCGGTTGTAACGGATAAGTGGATAGATGGAATTGTTGGTATGAAGGTTTCAAATCAAAGAATAATACCAGGATTGTGTTGTTACAATGTTTATTTTATCATAACAATATTCAATTTGAATATTGAATGATAAAATCTATAACATGAAATATTCGTACAATAAGTAGGTGGGTCTTCGAGCCACTTAAATACAAGTATCACAGAATACGATTATAATATAATTTGTATTGTATCTGAAAGATACAATGTGACAAACAGAAATGGTGCATGTAAAATGCAAACGGTGTGAACTTACTATGTGTGCGTGTGTGCGTATTAGTATATTTTCTTGTTTTAGCAGTAGTAGTAATCACTCAGTCAGGCGTGTAAGGCGTGTGAGAAATAGTGGACAGACGTTTTTCATGAAGGGAGATTTGATAGACGAGGTGAAATGTCCGTTCTTGTCTGTGGTAACACTTTTTCTGCCGGGGCGTAAACAACCCCTGTATTTATAACTGTTGAAGTTAGAAGGATAGATATATCCTCTGACCTTTGGTTAGAATCTCCCAAGGGGTTGGTCTGCCGGGCGTAAACAACTAACCACGGCTTGTCCCAGAGGCGGGAAAGCTCAGATTCGGTTTCGAATCTTCGCAGCTGTTATGCATACACATCCACACATAAAATAACATCCATATCTACTCATACATGCATACATAATCTACCTAGTTGATGTTGTGTAAATTCCAATGAGAGAGTATTGTGTCTATCTTACAAACCGATTCTCTCTCTATTGGGAAAAATTTTGTGAAATTATAAAACCAGAAGAACATACATACATACATATATGATGGCTGCCCCCTCGTTATCGAGTATGGCCATTGCACGAGGAGAAAGAAGAAAAAAAAAATAATAATAATAATAAATAAATAAAAAATAAATAAATAAAAATAATAAAAAAAATATATATATATACATATACATACACATATACACACACACACTCACACACACATATACACACACACACATACATTAATAACAATAATAATAATCATAACAATAATAATAACGACAACAACAATAATAATATACATATACATATATATATACACACACACGCACACACATAAGCATATCTACACACACACACACACGCGATAGCAACTAACAGCGCTGCGATCGAATGTGGCTTTTTAGCCCAGCCAATGATCTAAAATGTCTTGCACAGAGTCGGCAACCAAAACATTCACTGGGAATAGTCGGCTGTGGTTGGAGTTCGTGTACTTTTGCATGTCGCTTGAGCCCTCCTGCTGATTTACATTCTCTACCACATGTTTGGCAAGCATGATGAGTAGCATCTCCAACAGCAGCCTGGTAGTCAACCACTGGTCTCCCTTTATGACTTCGAAGATGACTTTCGAGTCCAGCTTTGCTTAGGCAGAGTCTCGCACAGACGTTGCATGTCAGCACCATAGGAGGACCCTCGCCGTCCGGAAGTGCAACAGCAATGCCCTTCCTCACATCCCGCTTTACTTTCTCGTATGCGATTCGAGATGCCTCAAAGGCAACTTTTCCCTCATATACAGTCTTTCTCCATTTATTACGATCAGCAGCAATATTCTCCCATGTATCAGCAGAGATGTTAGCGTCTTTCAGAGAGGCTTTCAAGGAATCCTTATACCTCTTTTTTGGTTTATGTGGCGGTAGTTTTCCTTTAACCAACTCTCCATAAAAGAGTTGTTTTGGTATTCTAGAATCGGAGTCGTTGCTTAAGCACAAGAGCTTCTATACTGTCACACATAGAGCTTTCCAAAATCTCGACATCACTGATGTGGTCCCTCCAGTGAACGCCATGGATCCGTCTGAGACACATCTGATGGAAACGCTCCAATTGCTTAAGGTGGTGTCGATATGTGACCCAGGTCTCGCAGGCATAAAGAAGACAAGAGAGCACACATGCCCTGTACACCTTTACCTTTGTCCTCCTGCATATATCTCACCGACCCCAGAGTCGCCTTTCTAGCTTTCCGAAAGCATCACTTGCTTTCCTAATCCTAAGTGAGATTTCACTGTCAAGGTTGCTGTATCGATTGACAGTGCTTCCCAGGTAGACAAACTGATCAACCACTCCAAGTCGTTTGCCATACACATAGATGTTTGGTTCAGTGTACTGCTTACCAGGGGCAGGTTGGTACATGACGACGATTTTCTTGAGACTGACAGTCAGACCTAGGGCAGTGCAAGCGTCAGAAAATGTATTCAAAATGTGTTGCATATCACTCTCTGTGTGCGCTACAAGATCGCAATCATCTGCATACAAGAGGTCTCTTATGATTGATGTAAATACTTTTGTCTTCGCAGCAAAGCGCCTGATGTTAAATATGCTGCCTGAGGTTCGATATCGGATGTAAACACCATGCTCGCAATTCCTGAATGCAATACAGAAAACCATTGCAAAGTATATGGCAAACAGGGTCGGTGCTGGAATATCCCCCTGTTTCACTCCATTTTTTACTGAGATAGGCTCCGACATGTTACCCCCGACATTAACCCAAGCCTTCATGTCGTCATGGAAAGACCTAACTAAAGCAAGGAACTTATCAGGGCAACCAAGTTTCTGGAGAACCTTCCATAATGCATCTCTGTTAACAGTATCGAAAGCTTTTGTCAGATCGACAAAAACCTGATATAGATCCAAGCCTTGTTCCATGCACTTCTCCTGGAGCTGTCTAGCTGAGAAGATCATATCAGTAGTGCCGCGTCCAGCACGAAAACCAGATTGACTTTCAGGAAGAACGCAATCTGCAATGTGTGTCAGCAGACGGTCCTGAAGCACCCTACATAAAACTTTCCCTACGACAGAAAGCAATGATATACCTCTGTAGTTCCCACAATCGTTCCTGTTACCCTTTCCCTTGTACAAGACCACCATTACTGCATCTCTCCAGTCCTCAGGTACGGATTCATTAGCCCATATCCTTCCAAACAAAGAGTGAAGATGTTGCAGGAGTCTCTCACCACCATATTGTAGGAGCTCAGCATGTATGCCATCCATACCTGGAGATCTTCCACTGTTCAGCTTCGAAATAGCCACTGCAACCTCCACAAGCGTCGGAGGTTCTGCGAGAGCTACTTTCACAGGACTTTCTGGAATGAGATTGAGGAAATCTTCACTGACGACAGACGGCTGATTCAAAAGATCATCAAAGTGTTCTCGCCACCTTCGTAGAATTCCTTGTGAGTCACGAAGAAGTTCTTTGCCATCCTTGCTGCGAAGCGGTGTCACCAGAGAAGAAGACGGTCCATAAACCTCACGCAAGAGACTGTACAACAGCTTTGTGTTATTGGAATCAGACGCAGTTTGTATCTCACCAGCCTTCTCACTCCACCACTGATCCTTCATCTGAGAAAGACTCCGCCTAACATGTGATTTTACATCCCAGAGTTCCTCATGCAACGTATTCCTCTCCTGTGGTTTTGCCGTCAAGTAGCGTGACAGAGCAGGCCTCTTATCAGCCAACAAGTCCTCTATATGTACATCATTCTCATCAAACCAGTCCTGATGTTTCCTCTGCGCCAATCCCAGAACACGCCTGCCTACATCATAAACCGACTTTTTAAGGGTCGGCCAATCCTCACCAAGATCTGCAGCCTGCATCTCTTCTTCCAATGTCCTCTTCACATTTTTATCCTTAAGACGAGCAGCATTCAATCTTTTGGGCAGGGCAACACCAGGAGCCCGGATTTTACGTTTAGTGATTAGTTTCACTTTTGCGCGTACCAGGCGGTGGTCCGTCCAGCACTCAGCTCCACGAAGAACACGAACACACTGCACATCCTGTCTGTCACGCATCCTGACTAGGACGTAGTCCAAAAGATGCCATTCCTTAGATGCAGGATGCATCCATGTGGTCTTGAATTTGTTCTTTTGTTGGAACATGGTGTTGGTAACACACAGATCCAGCTCCTCACACATCTGCAGCAGGAGCATACCATTGCTGTTACACTTTCCCACCCCATGCCTTCCGATTACATTCCATATGTTAAAATCCCTACCCACTCTAGCATTAAAGTCACCAAGCACGATGACTTTGTCTGCCTGAGGGATATTTCTTAAAACACCTTTCAAGGCATGGTAAAAGGACACCTTTTCCTCATCGACAGAACTCATAGTTGGAGTATACACACTCACCAGGGTAGCATATCTTCCTTGTCCAGCGGAACTCTCATGGACATAAGACGCTCACTAATCCCTACTGGGAATTCTTCTAATTTGTTCACAAGCACAGTCTTAACAGCAAATCCTACCCCAGCCTCTCTTCTGGTTCCTTCATCTCTTCCTTTCCAGAAGAATGTATATTCTCCACAAAATTCCGTAAGATGACCATCTCCAGCTAGCCTCGTCTCAGATAAAGCCAGGATGTCAAGATCGTAACGTCGAAGCTCCTTTGCAACAAGAGCGGTCCTTCGTTCAGGACGCCCCAAGGAATCCCTGTCAAGCAGCGTCCGTACGTTCCAGCAGCCAAGACTAAATGCCTTGTTTGGCTCTATTACAATGGCACGATGACGAGCGGGCCAATGATCTTTTTTGTTCCAGAACCTAAATTGCCAATTATCTCTTTTATATTGTTCTGGAACATCATTGAATTGGAAAAAAAAACAAAAAGTAATAATAATAGTAATAATAATAATAATAATAATAATAGTACACTATTAATAATTATTAATGCACTCGTGCAATGCCTGTGCGTGACGAATATTTTTAAAGTGAGGAAAGACTGTGCACTGAGCTAATCCCACTCTCTGAGCGACAGTAGCTATAATCCGAAAAGAAGAAAAGATCAACATCATCGGTAACTACTGAGCCGCAGGTTTTATGTCGGAGTTAACCCAGTTTCCTGAGATGCCTTCTCCTAGAAGAATGCCCTGACAAGGGCTAGGAGTTCTTCACTCCCAGTGGTTTAACTGCGCGATCGGGCATCCAGCCCGATTATTTCTATGTCCCCGTGCAAAAAAAAAAAAAGAAAAAAAAAATCACTTATTGACACTTATACGTACGACACACACGCGCGCACACAGCAACACTCATACATACAGACAAACACACACACGCTACTCTACTCACTTACACACACACACACACACACACACATATATATATATATATATATATTACCGTCATTACTGATACAAGATTACAAGATTATGTCAACTGTTGACTTTCAAGAGTTTGTATAGTTGAAGCCGATCGTATTACAGTCCAATATTATTATAATTGCTTTACAGCATAGAGTCACGGCCCTCCACGCTCTGAGCTCAAATCCCGCTGAGGTCAACCTTGCCTTTCATCCCCACGGAGTCAACAAAAGAGAGTACCAGTGATGCGCTGAGACAGTCGCTGGATCCGTGCCAAAAGCAGAAAAATTATTATTAAAGTTGTTTTCTTAAGGCCCGGTCGCTGGTGATGGTGATGGCGGCGGCGGTAGTAGTGGTGGTGGTGGCAGTTGATGTTGTTGTTGTGTTGTGTGCGTGTGTGTGTGTTTTGTTATTTTGAGTTTTTGGGGGTTTTTTCTCCTTTTTTTTCCCTTCCCTTTCTTTTTTTTTTAATCTTTTGATGCCGCTGTTGTTGTTGTTGTTGTTGTAAATGTTCATTTCAATTCATTCTGAAGCTGTTGTTGCTGTAAACATTAGTGCCGGTGTTGTTGGTTGTTGTTGTAGATGTTGGGGTTGAAATCTGGTCGTTTGACTGAGTGATGTATATACACACATATACATATATATATATATAATCCATTCATTTCATTTATTGATTTATTGATAATTTATCTGAGTGTCCCGAATCTTCCATATCGAACTTATCGGTTATTTGGTTGATTGTAGACATATTCTACGTGTGACGGTATTTAACGATAGTTATAGCTCTAATTTATTTGAATTATAGAGCCCTCTGCCGCTCATCTCGAATTTTGTTTATCGTTAACTTGTGCGCCGATTTTTCGATACTCGATTATTCTACTATAATCACATTCAACAGAGAGTAGAGAGTTTGACAACAGGTCGATGACTTTAGTCTAGATAGGGTAATGACATGTGATGGTGGGGAGAGAGTGTAGAAGTTATTGTGGTGGTGGGGGACAGTGAGATGTATCTAGTTCATTTGACCGTTTTCTTCTCTTTGCAAAATTTGAATTTTAACCATGTTATATTGAGATGTAAGTAAATGTAAAATGTAAAATATAAATAAGGATTGCTCTGCTAAAATATACAAAAATATTTGTGTAACTTCAACAAAATTCTGTCGTGACATTCCCGAGTCCAGTGACCAACAAATTGTTGTATTTTGATGTTTCAGAATAGAAAATTAATTAAAAACTTACCTCACGAAAAGACAGCGTGTGTTGTCCTATCTATAAGCTCCCTCACATACATATATACATACATACATACATGGTGGCTGCCAACTCGTTTTCGAGTACGGCCACTACTTTATATCCATGTGGGAGAACCCTTACCGATGCACTGAACGAGTGTGACTTTTTAGTCCAGCCAGCGACTTGAAAACTCTGGTACAAACACTACACTTGTGACAATTATTGACACATAGTGCTGGGCCCATGGTACCATGTGACGACAAGTGCAGAGAGATCTCCAGATATAAAGCAATGCCTATGACGTGAAGCTTTTATAGTGAGCAAAGGCACTGCACAAAGCCAGTCCCACTCTCTTAACCAAGATGATATTTACCAAAAAGAAGAACAAGTCAACATCATTGGATACCATCAGGGTTGCAGGTGTTATATCAGAGTTTTCCTTCTCCTAGAATTCTGCCTTGACAAAGGCTAAGGGGTCATACATACATACATACATACATACATACATACATACATACATACATACATACATACATACATACATACATACATACATACATACAAGGCATGCACAGTAGTGGAAGTCAGTTGCCCAGAAGACGTTAATATAATACTAAAGATCAGTGAAAAGGAGAATATTTATGCTGATCTAAAGAGGAATCTGCAGATACTCCACCCCGACCAAAACTTTTAGATTTATTCGAGTGATCATTGGGTCTCTGGGATATGTTACTGAACCAGAATGAGTATGGCTAACTGGGAAGTTGCAAGTACCGTCCATTAATGGAACAGTAAAAATATGTAAAATATTCTAAAAATTCAGTATGTAATAACTGCATATACACACACATAGATTCAGAAACATGCATGTATACAACTCAAAACATACAGATCCACACATGCAATAGCATCCGTATGTGCATATATATACACACGCATTTACCTAGTTGATATCTAAATTCCAATGAAAGAGTCTTGTTGCTCTGTTAGAAACCGTCTCTCTCTCTCTCTCTCTCTCTCTCACTCTCTCTCTCTCTGTTGGGGAAAAGTTTATAAAATAATTGTTTCAACTTTTGGCACAAGGCCAGCAATCACCCAGTGCATTACTGGTACTTTATTTTATTGACCCCCGTAAAGATGAATGGCAAAGTTAACCTCGGCGGGATTTGAACTCAGAATGGAAAGGGGCGTAACTCTATGCGTCAAAGTATGGCTTCCGACCCTCTACTGATACTGCCAATCCACCGCCCTTTTATAAAATAATAAAACCAGAAGAGCATATATATACATACATATACTTATACAAGTCTTCTTCCTCAACAGATTTCTTGCAGACATTGACTAACAGATGCCCATGAAGAACATAAACTGCATTAAGGACACTAGTTTCGCAGAGCCTGTGTCATTCATAAATATTGCTCCTTCCTGACAAAGACATGAAAGAGGACACTTATATAGGCATTTCTTTTTCGCTTGGTCGTAAGATTGTGAGTCACAGCCCTTTATTCAGTACATGTAAAATGTACTTATTGTACATTTTTCTATCGTCCAGCTCACAAATAAATATCAAAGCTGGAACTAGTGTGTAGCACTTTAGAAACGATTCTAACAATATCAGTTCGATCTTTCTCATGATGTATGAGGTACATATTTTTAACAACAGTCAGTAGAAACAGCAGTCCTTATGATCACTTTCAGTGGCATCCAAGACTGGTTGGGACAAAGAGTAGGTATCCTTAAACCGTAGACAAGGCCTGAATTCTTACAACAGTGTAGACTCCCCTAATGATAAGTGATATGGTTAAGTCTAGTCAATTGTCTGAACTTGAGTCACCATAAAATCATCTCAGTTTGCTCGCTACTCAGGCAGGAGGACAGTGTGAGCGTTTCTACACACTAATTCCACTACTACAAATAAAGTACTATGTTAGTAGGTAAAATGCAGAAAAATGTTAAAACTGGGGTTTCATTATATCTTCAGGTTTAGAAAGTATTCTTTAAGTTAGGTATTCCAATAACAATGTCTGCTTGATTGTTGAATTGTTGAATATATTCTGTTCCAAACGGCTCTGATAGTTATTGCAATTGTTTTAATAAGGTTGTTCTTCACAGCAAGTTTACAAACTATGTTTGCAACCATGTCAAATGATAGACATACAATTTTGTTGAACTGTAATCTCTTTTAGTCTGGGCGACTTGGGGAAATGTCTAGAAACAATAGGTAACGATTACCAATTTAACATTTGATGTGGTTCCACACTTTTGAGATGTGCATTGGCAAATGCTCAGTGCATCATCGATCACTTTCTTTCTGCAGCCAAAACTTTTTACCTCGCCGTTAGCATGCAAAAGACGGTGTTGATTCACAATTCAAGCACTGATGTAATATCAGTTACTTAATCACTGGTTCTGATCGATAACACAGGCCACTGCAAAACACTTTTACTTTTCTTAAGTTTGTTATAAACTGTAATTTCAATATATTGCTATGATTAGCTAAATTAAGGCTATTAAGATGAGTCTTTCATCGTTTGTGTTGCTATTGCAACTTGTCACGATATCAGCAATTTAGTATGAAACATGCAAGATTTAACATGTTTTAGTAGCGCTTAGCATGAATATTTTAGATTAGGCATTATACTAGTTCTTTAGCATTTTATTTTAACGAGTTCTACACTTTGCCATATTGATTGCATTCTCCTCCAACACTCCCTGGTTCTTATTTCCATCACTGGCTCTATTCTCATCCTCTGCAATTCATTGTGTGTTATCCTCTTTCTCAGCAATATCCACTCATCAACCTTACCATTCTCAATTTTTTGCTCTTTCGATCCTTTTCTGCTGCTCCGTATTCAGAGTAATGAAAGTATTTCTCCCATATCTCGCTCCTATATATTCATAGTATTTCTCACACACACTGTCTACATCTTTCTCTTCAGTTTCAATGACACTTCTTCCCTCATTAACACACCACTCAGTTCCCAGAACTTCTGATTACTGTGCATGGGTTCCTCATTAACAAATCTTAAAATGTACAGCAAATTAACAGATTTACAAATCAAAATCCATTTAGTACACTAAATTCTAATTGACAATTTCTACATACAAAGTTTAAAGCAAAAAATACAAACTTTTTCTCATTATCAAGCTGGTATTTGGAACATAACATAACAAAGGTTTTTTTTCATAAAACTATGATGAAAGAGTTTTTTTTAGATAAATTTAAACACTTTAAAACAGTTTTATATTGTAGAACCAGTTTCAGATAGTTTGGTATCAAACTATATTTCACTGGAAAGGTTACATTTAAAAAACACTGGTCAACAAAATTGAATGTATTATACTCATTATGAATGCAAACCAACTTTTTTAGACTAATTTTTCATGCTGATTTCTTAATTTCACTCATTTGTATTCAGCGCGTATCAGTTTTTCAGTAGATACATGCAAATATTTACATATTTGTATATATGAAATCATTAACGTAATAAATAAAGACATATTATTTTTAGAAAGTGAATGGGTTTATTGAGTTAAAAATCATCACTATCATTCTACAAAGAGTGAATACACAAAAAATGGGTCAGACAAAACAGACAAAGTTAGAACAACAGAGTTAGAAAGATTGTGATTTGGATTTCCTGCGGTGTTCCTGATCTGGTTGATCACGGTAAAGTGTCCAGCAGTAGTCAGCCAGCATACTGTCATTCCAGAAGCCTTGGTACCGTTTCTCCAAAGCACTAATGACCTGGTGAAATCTTTCACCATGTTTATCAGACACTGCTCCAAGGTTATCTGCGAAGAAATCCAGATGGGTGACCAAGAAGTGAACTTTCAGTGACATGCGACAACCCATTGCTGAGTAACATTTCAGAAGATTCTTGATGCCATCTTTGTTGCCCTAGAAATTCTCACAGATCCAATTGAAAGCATGCCAGGTAGGCAGTTCCAGTTCATCCAGTGTTGTCTTGAAGTTGACATCTTTGAGTACTTCTCTAATTTGGGGTCCGACAAAGATACCCTCTTTCAATTTCGCCTGTGTGATTTTGGGAAACCCTTCTACAATATACTCAAACCCTCTGGCATTTCTTTTCCCTAGTGTCTTTACAAACCGTTTCATCAGTCCAAGCTTTATGTGCAAAGCAGGCAATAAGACATTACATGGATCTACAAGAGGTATATTCTTGACGCTAGACAGTTCTGGCTGGTATGATGTTCTTGTCTGCCAGTTTGATTCCGAATAATGTCTGTCAGTTGCCCGACTATCGAAGAAACAGTATTTTGTGAAACCTGACTGCATTCCCATTAACATTCCAATGACTTTTAAATCTCCACATATTTTCCATGAGTATCTTTCATAGGCAATGGCATGAAGTAAAAGTTCCATATTCTCATGATTCATGAAGATGAACGTTGTGTGTAATAGGAATGGAGGGCTTCAAATTACTATTATGGAGAAGTAGAGCTTTTAAACTTCGTTTTGAAGAGTCAATAAACAAATGCCACTCTGCAGGATCATGATTTTGAGATAAACATTCGAAAAGTCCATCAATGTTACTGCAAAAGCAAAGCGGGCCTTCAACAGAAAAACACGTTTGTAGAACCACATTTCTCTGCCGAAAATAAGTTATACGAACACCGTGCTCTAACAAATACTTCTCATTCAGTCTTGATGACAACAGTTCTGCTTTATCTTTTGAGAAGGATAGGTCTCTGACAAGGTCATTCTGTTCAACTTGGGAAAATTTCTGAGGTTCAAAGCTATCGTCATCAGCCACGTAATCTTCCTCAGCAGCACTATCGTGACAGTCAGAATCATCATCTGATGTTTCAATACCATCATTTGGTGGAACTGGAATTGGCAGACTTCCATTGAGAGGCACAGGTCTCATTGCAGAATCCAAATTGGGATACACAATTTTGTGTTTATTCTTCATAGAAAATCCTGTGACATTTACTTTGCAAAAATAACAGTCATTAAAATGGTCTTTCGGCTCCCTCCATATCATTGGAATGGCAAAAGGCATGGACTTCTTTTTATTGAACCTGTCACGTAAGCCATTTGAGCAAGCTGAGCAGATAAAATGTGGTGCCCATAACTTGTCCTGATCTCCAAGAGGACAGTCAAAGTATAGCTTATAAATCTTCTTGATCTCTGGTGTTATTGTACGGTTTTGAGCTTTCACAATAAATTGTCCACAGATATAACAAAACACATCGGGACGATTTCTACACTGTCTTGACATTGTTATCACTGTAAAACAAGTAAGGAAATAGATACACACGGTTATACTTATATTGAATTTGAGATGATGAACTATTTCATCAGACCAATTATGACTGGATAATTTGAGATGTTGAAATACCTATTTCATCAGACAAAACTTGATTGGTTAATTTACTATGACGAAATATTGCATCTGAACTATGCAGCAATAAATAATGTAGTTTATTTTAAAGGTATGTTTCCATGATGTAAATGAAATACATGCATACGTATCATTAATTGGAATTTATATATCACTAGCTGACGTACCCAGCTTCGCCCGGGTAAACAGATGATAAGAGAAGACAGGTAAAAGAGAAAATGACTGTATTGGATGTTTGTCTGGTTACAGTATGAGGCGAGTCCGTGGTGTCTGTGTGATACAAAAACAGTAAAAATAATCTTCCAGATATACCAGATTCTTCGTTGTACCGTTTGTGCATAGTACATGGACAATTCTAGGTGCTCCCACCTAGAATAATGACCTCTAGGAGATGGTTCTTCTTCTGCCTGACTGTAAACGTGTATCATTGCATAGACCTGGTTGTTCCACGTTTCTCAAAAGGATGATGGAAGTTCTAATCTTTTATATTATATGTAGATATAGACATAGATAATTAATATAAAAGATGTCCGTCAATGTAAAAAAAAAGGTCCATATTTACTTGAAATGGTATATACATATGCCAAATTAATATGGATATGGATAACATGCTTATCTATAAGTGGTCAGCTATAATAATAAAACAACAAATTACATGACACAAAAATGTATTCAGGAATTTCCAGGCTCTTAGCCACTGAGTAATAGACAGTCAATATTGCCCAGAGTTCAACTCGGGGAGGTGGCCTGGTTTGAACTCCAAATGGCGGATCCTTCTACTTCGAAAATAGAATCGTTTTTCAATATTACTCTAGCCCTGGCCGGCCATAGGAACCAAACGTTTTGCCAGATTCAGCATATGATGAGGTTTTATTACCACCGCTATCAGAAGCGATAAATTTGAAGGCAATTTATACCAATACATGTTGGTTTTTATTGCTGATTATCGACAATAAATGACATTGAACAGAAATGATAACTCTGTCAAAGCTCACAATACTGATCAAAGGACACCAATGTCTGAAGCATTTACGTCGAATATTCATAGCAGTGAAGGCAATTTCTACCAATACTTGTTGGTATTTATTGCGCAACATAGCAGTGAAACCAATTTTTACCAATACTGTAATACTCTGTTAGTGGTATCAATTGCAAATTTTATACCATCAGGATCGCACACTCGAGATGCAGCAACATACAGTTGCCCATGGCTGAATTCTGGATCATTCAAGTAGACACCGACTCGCTTGAAAGTCTGACCCTGTGCCTTGTTGACAGTCATGGAGAAGGCCAAATGAATGGTAGCAGATCTTCACTTGGTCTCAGCATTATCTTCGGAATGAGAACCGATTCCTCTCTGCCTGGGAGTTTAGCTTCTAAAACTCTTCCGTTAATCAATCTCTCAACAATCAATCTGGTACCATTGCAAAGACCCATTTTATGATTGATATTTCAATATAATCGGCATACCCTTTTTCAACCTTAAAATATGTGGGGGAAATCCGGGTATTTGAAGTGAATTCAGATACTCAGTCGGAACATCCATATTGTTCTGCTGATTAGGCTCCATTGCATCCGCACTGAGGGTCAACCATTCCTCTCCAGGAAACATTCTGGCTACTTGTGAATTTATTTCATCGACCGTTGCATTCGTATGAGTTAGAATAACGCGTTCCGATATCCAGGAGATATTCTGCCAAAAAGCATTCAAATTAGGGAACACCCAGTCAATCAATGCTTGGCAGTCCAGTGGCATGACCAAATGGTCTGGGATTCTTACAGTCTGATTATTACCAACGTGTGGCAATTTATCGTTTCCCAACTGCATCAACCATATGTCTCAGCCTCTTTGTTTTGCCCGAACATACGAAGTCGCATATTATCGTGTAATCGCAAAACTCTGAAATGGCGCCACAACGGGGACTTTTTCAGACACGCATCGACAATTTGCGCTCTTTGAGCATTCCTAACAATTGGTAGCACCTGGCTGAAATCGCCACCAAGAACGATAGTCTTACCACTAAATGGCAGGTCACTACCGCAGATATCTCTCAAAGTTATGCCCAATGCCTCCAGCAAATATCTGTGTGCTTATTGGAGCCTCGTCCCAAATAATCAGAGACGTATTGCGTATAAGGCACGGGAATTCACTTTGTCCTGTAATGTTACAGACACTCAACTCATCCGGAGCCAATGGAGCCTTGAAGCATGAGTGGAAGGTCCTTCCACCACTCAGCAAAGTGGCAGCGATCCCACTGGTGGCCACAGGGAGAGCAATCTTCCTCTGAGCTCTGACTGCCGATAACATACTGTGGAAACAGAATGTCTTTCGGGTGCCTCCTGGAGCATCTATGAAATTGCTCATTAGTGGAAATCGAGAGGAGAACGCCATCGCCCAATTCTCTCTGAGATTGGGTCAACATTGGTATACGTTCATCCACAATACGTTGCTGTTCCAGTTGATCAAACTGGAATAGTTCCCTCCGATCGAGTGGCAACCGTCTAAGCTGCAATCTCATGTCCAATGGTAAGACACGTTGCCGCATTTCTTCATCAGGAATTGGCAAATTGAAATCTGTTAAACATTTGAAATGAACTTCAAGCACTTGCTCAATATTGAGCAAAACAGTAGCTTTCATCAAATGTTCATCATCGACCTGAAGATGATGCCTAAAATCATCAGCCATAATTCCCCAATGGCGTTCAAATAACTTTCTTGGATCGGCAGGATTGCAGAATCCTAGAATCGTGACAAACAACTGCCTTATTTGAGCTGGCATCTGTGTAGTTCGTGCAGCTTCCATGGCGTTATTCCATTCAGCGTCATCCTAAAGGAGTCCCAGATGCTGACACACAGCCTGGTATGTTTCATATTCCACGCCATTGATTGTTTTCAAATCAGCGAAGCTCTGTTTACCTCTCGAAAAATCATTATGCAACAGAATTCGGAGATAAAACACATCACCAGATGCTGGATGGACATTACAAACCCGTCCAATAGTCATGAATCTCAACTTTTGTTTTCTATCATTCCATTTCTTTCCCTTCTTATCCCACGTATAGCGCGAAGGGAAATCGCAGTAGAGTTGCCTTTGATCCGCGTTTAAAGCATGTTCCCTATTATGCTTGAACCACTCAGTCAATTCCGCCTTAGGAGGTGGTGCGTAAGCAATTCTTTCGACACATCTTCTAGTGTCCTGAAAACAGAGCATTTACCTATTCTCTAAGTGAACCGTCAATTTCTGAACGCTGGGTTTGCGTTCATTGAGATCAAAATCGAACAATCTCCAGCAAGCTTCGCTAGATCCAATCGAGCGAACATCCTGGAACCTGCCAACTTCATCTCCTTGGTTAGCTTCCTCATTCATGACATTGATCATTGCCCGATCATGACCTTTGTAAACATATTTGAATAGATATTTGCAAGCTTTCACTGAGCTACAAATTTCCACATTAATATGACAACAATATTTCATAATCAAATATGGATTGTATGGCACAACCCATTGATTTGTAACCTGTCGACCGTTTACATTTTCGACCAAACCGCCATCTGCAGGCGACCGTCTTCTGTATAAGGGATGAGCATCCCCATCGTTCCAAGAAGTGTTCGTGACAACAGATTTCGGAAAGTGCTTACTGCATTGGCCATTTTTCATGCAAGGCGCTTTCCGATTTGCCACTCCGCATTGGTTGTGCACCATTGATTTTACCACCAAAAGTGCATCCTTAATATCAGTCCATTCAGGATTGCATGTAACCGTTATAAACAAATCTGGCTTTCCAAACTTTCTGACAATAGCCATTGCATCCTGATAGCGGATGTTCATATATCTCGGGCCGCCGATGAACGACGATGGCAAAATGATGTGTCGACCAATTTGCTTGTAATTGGCATCATCGGCTGTTATCGCATCCTGTATATTATTATGTGTAGCTATATAATTTAGCCTTTGATTTTCGATCTTTGAGAATGCCATACAACAGTATTCCTGGAACAATCTGCTGGCTTGAAATAGTGCATTTCTCTGTTGATTCCTCTCGTTCAAATGGAACGCGTAAAAGTCGCGAATCGAATTATTGTGTCTATTGCCGCCTCCCTGTTGATGCTGATTCTCATGATCATCTAAATGAACAGACATGTTCCATCCATTTTCACCTTTTGGGAATAAAAGAACATAATGCAATGGATCGTATGCCTTATTTGACTTATTGATAGTCTTGAGACCACCATCTCTGGGATTGAGGACGATATCTCTCGATCCAGGCTTATCGTCCATCAACACAGCAACTTCATGAAATCCTTCAGGGGCATTATATCGCCGTTCGTGTTGATTCCATGGCACTGCGTCAGCCTTAATCACCAATGTTTGCTGCTGAACATTTTGCAGTTCAGCCACCAACATGAAATCCATAACATAAGGATTACACCGTCTAAGCCATGATTGCAAATCACGGATCAAATCACTTAACCTTTGCCGTTCAAGTTCAGTTATATTTCCCGGCAACTTCATTCAACCGATCCTGATATCCTCCTCCGATTCACTATAATCTGGATCGTTAACGTAAATTTGAGCGAATCGAGGCCTCTCTCCTGAGGTAACTTCTAAATTACCGATACAATGATACAAACGGCCTTGAATGACTACCTTCGGTGGCCATGCTCCACTCTCAAACATCTCACTAACTCTCTGCGAGGCTAAAGCTAATGAATTGTTAATTTGCTGCGAATATTTGCGCAGTAATCTACCTCGGTCTCCTTGATCACCCCACATACTTAGTATTTTAAACTCCGGTGACTCCTCATCATCCGGCATTCGCAAGGGTTCTAGTTGAACTGCTCCTTTATGACAGCACATTGTGGTCCACGTCTTTTCGTGCCTCCACAGCAATGCTCCACAATGTGGACACTCTGCTCGTCCACCAATCTGAAAATGACACGGTTGCCATGATCCATTTTTAATATCATTCGTTCGCCTTCTAGCCTCTTTAATGGAATGAGGAGCACTTTGGCGACACATTCTCTAAACTTCTGTATTGCGCTGGCGCTGTTCAGCCAGCTCCTCTTCATCCATCGCAGCACGCCGTTTCTGCTGAATTCTGGCCATCTGCTGATGATGCTCAGCCAGTTCGTCTTCAACCATCGCAGCACGCCATCACTGCTTGGCTCCAGTGTTTCGTTGGCGTTGATCAGCCAGCTCCTCTTCATTCATGGCGGCACGTCTTCGCCTCTGAAGTTCGGCGTTCCGATGGCGCTGCTCGGCCCGTTTTTCTTCATTCCTGGTTGCACGCCGTCGCCGCTGTAGTTGACTGTTTGATAAAGTCGAATTGCTTTTATTATCAGTATTCATTTCGAGCAAATGTCAAAAAATGACACAATAATAAATATAAAAGATGTCCGTCAATGTAAAAAAAAGGTCTCTATTTACTCCCTTCACAACTCTGTGTATGTTAGACTGACAGACAGATAAACTGCGTGACGATTGTGGAACGCCCCACGTACGCACACATACACGCATGGAAACGCGCACACGCATGCAAATTTACACACGCACCCGTGCACTTACACACACTTACACACACATCTTGATAGTTTTTACTTTCTGAGGAACGCTGCACCACGCACATACACTTAAACATACACACATGGTAATAGTTACAGCGTTCACTTTGCCTCTCTGTTTCTTACTCTCCCCTCTCACTCCCTCATTGGCATTATGCGTATTAATTTAAGTTTGGCGTCGTTGAGGTGGGTGGAGTCGTTTGAAACCTATGAACCAATGATAATCGAGAATTATGACACACGGAAAACTGTACGTGATGTCAAAAAACTAATTGTATATTTGAAATCAGCATTAAAAACTACACTAAGTACACCTTGACATATGCTTAATGAAAAATACTTGTTGACCAGTGAAATCAACAGTTAAAACACATTTATGTTAAGATATATTAACAATAACAAAATAACAATAAAAATACAATGAAAATTCCCCAATAGGGGTGATGACCACCCAGGGTTCACTCAGGTACCCCGCCAATCCTAAACGACCCGACACTTCGAGAGCACCCGGGAAGGGCACCCCTCTCAAATTCACCCACCTACAGGCGCATGATCAGAGTAGGCCCACTCACACGGGTCATTCTCGCCACATTCACCCACCTTTCAGCAAATGTCCTGTAGGGCAGCACTTCTCTCTACACCCTCACCTTCCTTTCCAAGTGAAACTTGAAAAAGTTGATGATAATAATGAACAAGAAAAACGGTTTCATTTGAACATCTATATTTTTAATAGGATGTTCAAATGAAATCGGCTTTCTTGTCTATTATTATTATTATATCATTGTTTTTAAAGGAGATTTGCCCACCCTCTTCAATGTATTCACAAGTTCCGCATCGAGGGTCCCCGCATTTCTTAACTTGTATTGTTTAATTGTCAGGCGTAAATTCCACCTTGGTAAGCAGTATTTTTAGGTTCGCTGCTTGGCGTTTACTATATATTACCTATGAGTCTTTTATGAGTGCATTCATTTTAGGGGACTGTTGGAGAATCGGGAAATATTGTTTAGCGGCTTTCACAATGTTGAAGTTCCTTGGATTGTGAGTGACGACAAAAGTGTTAACTGTTTTTTTCCATTTTATTTTGTTGGTTTGTTTTTCTCAGTGTTGTCACTGGGATGTTCTGGGCTTTGGAGATGGTTGTGATGATGAGGTTCACCGGATATTCTTGTCTTTTAAGGAACTCTTTTAGTTCATATAACCTTTTCTTCCTGTAGTGTTGGGTGTGTCACTATGGTGCAAATGTACCTTGCCATATAAAAGGGAATGTTCCTTTTGGCATGTGAGGGACGTGCTGATCGGAAATTCATGTATTGGTGTGTCTCTGTTGGTTTGTAAAATAGGTCTGTTTTGATATTTTCCCCTTCTTTAATGATAAGGATATCCAGAAACGGTAGTTCCGTTTTATTACATTTCATGGTAAATTGTATTGCTTCGTGAGGCTTGTTTATGATGGAATGGAATCTGTGCAGGTCTTCTTGGCTTCTATTCTATAAGATGAAGCAATCGTCTAGGTAACGTTTCATAATGCGTTCAAAGAATGGAATGAACTGAATCTGGAAAAAGAAGCTTTCAAAAGAAGAAATCAAATGAAAAATATACCTTTTGAAATATACACATCCGGAGACATTCAGTAATGACCTTTGGTCTTTCACACTCACTATATGTATACATACATGTTTTCAAAAATTATTTGGCGACTCATTCTCCCTGAGGATTTTAGACTGAAGAACTGACCACTAATTGATTTTACGTATGTCTTTAACTCTCCTGCTCTGAGCCAGTGCTACAATAAAGCCAGAGTCCTGGTGTTTCTCCAGCTCAAGGCTCATACAATAGTCCACTGCGATGATAAAAAGGTAGGAAGCCAATGTATCTCCCTGGAGCACTCCAGCCAGTATCTAAAAACTCCGTCATCCCATCAAGTGTAAGGACTTGGGCTTTGTTGTAGAGCAGTGATATCAGGTCCACTATCCTTTTGGGAATTCCATAAGCTTGTAAGATCTTCTTCAAGCAGTGATGGTCCACAGAATCAAAGGCCTTCCTAAAGTCAATGAAAACCATGACAAGAGGAAGGCTCTTTGCTCTAGCTCCCTCTAATATCCTCCTCAGCATCAGGATGTGACTGGTTGTTGATCTTCCCTCTCTGCAGCCGTTCTGGTTGTCCCTGATGTTCTTCTCCATCTCGGGTTGGATCCTGTTAAGAATCATCCTGTTGAGGGTCTTTGCCACAAGTGACGTCAGTGAGATCCCCCTGTAGTTGCTGGTGTTAGAGAGATCTCCCTTCTTTGGCACTGGGACGATGTTACTGATCCTCCACTGATTCGGGGCAACTCCTTTCTCCAGTGCCTGGTTACAGAACCCCAGGATGATATCATCAAAATCACACCTCTTCATCGCCTCTGATGCCACTCCATCTTCTCCATGAGCCTTGCATCTCCTTGATCTTCTTCTTGGCTCGCTGAAGCTCCTTTCTGGCGAAGGGTCCTGTCTCAATATCCAGTTCCTGAAACAGATGCCTGGTCTCCCCAGTGTTCTGGACTGTGGAGGGCGGCTCTCCTAGTAGGGTCCTGAAATGGTCCAGCCATTTCCTCTTCTTATCCTCGGGCCCTGTTCCCTGGATCTGACTCCAACCCCCTCTCTTCTTCCCTGTGATCTCGTTGATGATCGTCCAGCTGATGATCGTCCAGCTCTCCTTACATTCAGATCTGTCAACCGCTCTCTCCACACTTCTGATCTTCTCTATCAGTGCTTCTTCTCTGGCCTCAGTGTAAGCGGTACACAGAACTTCCTTCATCACCTCCATATTCTCCTTCTTCTCCGTAGGATCAGCATGGAATTGGTCCTTGGCAGCTTTCAGGTGTTCTCTGGCTGCACGCACTTTTGGGTCTGCAGAGCTGACGTGCTTCCCCTTCTTCTCTCTCCTCGGCACCAGGGTCTCACTTGCTTCTGCCACTGCATTGGTGAAGTTCCCGTATCTCCTCGTCACACATCTCCTCAGTCCATCCAATCTCTCTCTCCTCTGCCTCTCCACACAGAGCACTGAACCTGTTCCTCACTTCTACTGTGTACCACTCCTGTAGCTTATCATCTTCCTTGAAATCTCCCCAGTCATAGATTGCTCTCCGGAGCTGAGCCTTCCTCTTTCTTAAGCTCACCCGGACATCACTCATAACAAGCCGGTGGTCACTGGCCTGTGTACTGAAGTAATAGTATGGTTCTGTGTTCAGAACACTATTCCGCCACTTTTCCCCTCACCAGAATGAAATCAATCTGGGACTTGGACAAGTGCATATCAGAGATGTAGGTCCACATCTTCCCCGGATGTTGTTATGTTGGTGTTGTTATGGAACTACAAGCAAGGATCTTCACTGCTCTCCTTACTCAGATGTGCATTGAAGTCCCCCAGAACAAGCAGGATGTTATGAGCTGGTGTGGCGTTGACAGCTCTACACACTTCCTCATGGAACTCCTCTGCACTCACATCACTGTCTCCCACGGTTGAACTATAGGCTGAGATGACTGTCAGTCTTGGGTTTCCATTGGAGATCACCCTCAACACTCGCGGGGAGACAGGCATTACTTCCCTCACCAATATATTAGTTTTTGCATCGAACACAAAACCCACTCCTCCTACTGCAGCATTCGTTGTGTTTCTCACTGCTGATGTGGTGATGAGCTGACTCCTCTTCCCAATCATCACACTCCTCACGGGCTCATCATGTAGGATCCTGTGTTCTTGGATCGCAAGTATCTGCATACCACTCTCCTCGAACAGATGACCCAACTCCTCTCTCTTCCCCAGCGTCCAAATAGTCCTCACATTCAGAGTGCCGATTTCAATGGTTCTTCTGCAGGACAAAACTGTATTCTTTATATTTGTCTCAGAGACAGTTGATCCATCATCCACTGGCCCTCCTTGTGGCTCTAAGCCAGCAGAGTCATAACGACCAGACTGCTCCTTGACAGTGTAGTTAGTGGCCCTAACCCTACTTCTGTTTAATACACTCTCCATGGTTCTTTTTAATGGCTGATAATACCTTACCAGCACCACTCGAATAGGGTAATTATTTAAACCATAAATGAGGCCCTAACAGGTACTACTACTCCGACACAGAGCAGACCTGGGAGTGATAACAACTAAGGGGTAACTCCACATTCCCCACACCTCCTGAACTCCCGCACTGGAGCCTTGCCACTGGATGCAGTTTAATGTCATACCCAGGAGTTAAAGTGAAAAAGATCTCAGATGCTGAATTTACTGACGACATAGTTCTGGTGACAAACACAGGGAAGGATGTAGAGGAGTTGATGCAAGAGGTGGAGACTGTGTCGATGAGTGTGGGACTGAGAATGAATGAGATTAAGACGAAGTATCTGGTAGAGAACATTAAGAAGCCAGAGAACATTATGAATGTAGGCGAGAAGTCGCTACTGTACGCTACTGTACGGGTCTAAGACTAGGACACTGACCAAGAAATTCACTCAGATGGTGGATGGGTGCTACACGAGAATGCTGAAGATGGCTCTGAACATTAATCGCTATACACTGAGGATGAAGAACACAGAGCTGTACGGTAGCCTCCGAAAGTCAGCTCCAAAGTAACACAGAGGAGGCTGAAGTTAGCTGGACATGCTCACTGACATTCAGAATTGACACTGCACTCAGTGCTCCTGTGGGAGCCCCTACATAGACACACTAGATGAGTGAGACGGAGGTTGACATATGTTGATGCCCTAAGGACAGACACTGCTCTGTTGGAGACGCAGGACATGGCGGCGATGATGAGGGACAGAGACCCCTGGAGAGAACTTGTATACATATATGTGTATATATATATATATATATATATATATATATATATATATATATATATATATATATATATATATATAAAATACGTAGTTTAGAAAGCCACAACAATGCAGAGGGAAATCTCGAGGTAGGAAGTGAATGATAGATAGGAGAAACAGGAGAAAGTGAAAATAGAGAGAGACAAAGATGAAAACAAAACAAAGGTAGGAGGGTTACCGTAGTGGAGATTTAATCCCAATATTTCGGGCTCACGCCCATCAACGG
>OZ024740.1:213203401-213210901 GCA_964016885.1 Eledone cirrhosa
CCGGAGGATGGTAAGTGAGATGCGCTGGAAGAGCCATTCCATCTCGCGAGGCTTACACCTGCGACTGGCCAGCTAAACGCCTTTGGTGGCGAGTAGGGAGGTAGCCCTAATTTAGCTGGCAATCGATGTTTACCATTGATTTACAAACAGTTAAAAAAAATATTTATATATATATGTTTCCTCCTGTTGTATTTTAATGTTTACTTAGAGAATAAGTAAACATTACAATACAACGGGTAGAAACAATATTATCACTAATGATGTCACAGGTGTGATGAAAAACTATGAGAATATTTATATTTTTAACTGTTGGTCAATCAATGTTAAACATTGATTGCCAGCTAAATAAACTATATGGATATAAAATATACAGAAGCGAAAACCAACCCAAAAGTCGCAGTACTTGTGTCCTCCGTTGTATGAGCGCGCTTTCTGGAGTATTTTCCATTTAAGCGTGAAGGGGGTGGAGTTCCTTTTGAGGTCCCAAACATAGGAGGCGAGTGTTGTCTGATTTGATCTGTCCGGTCTTCTGAAGGAGTGGGTATGGGCATACCACTGGGTCTTGACTATGGCCAACTTTTTAGATGTCACTCTCGACCTAGATACTTCCTTCTATTACCCGTACCACAAACCTAATGAGTCCCTTAGATATATTAATGTTAATCCTAACCACCCCAAAAATATTACTGATAACTTAGTAAAAAGCGTCTCTATTAGAATCTCCGGCCTGTCGGCCAATGAAAATATATTTAACGCTTTTGCCTCCTACTACAATGACGCCTTCGCCCGCAGCGGATTTTAAAAAAAGATAACTTACCTAGAAACCACCGCAAGACTGCATAGGAGGAATAGGCATAGGCAGATTAGCTGGTACAACCCTCCCTTCAATAGAGAAGTCTCTACACCTATAGCTAGGATTTTCTTCACTTTGCTGAACACACACTTCCCCATACAACATAGGTACTACACCATCTTTAATAAGAACACAATAAGACTCTCCTACTCCACTACACCTAACCTAGCTAGGAATATAGCCAATCTCAATTCTAAAAAATTAAATAAGCCACCTCCGAACCCAATCCCCGGACTGAGGCCTTGTGCAATTGCCTAAATAAGGAAGCCTGCCCACTTGAAAACAAATGCCTGACAAATGATATCGTATACAAATGCAATGTCATCTCAGGCACCGAGGATTGCAAAAAAAACTTACATCGGCATGACCTCCAACAACTTTAAGACCCGTTGGTATGCCCATACCCACTCCTTCAGAAGACCGGACAAATCAAATCAGACAACACTCGCCTCCTATGTTTGGGACCTCAAAAGGAACTCCACCCCCTTCACGCTTAAATGGAAAATACTCCAAAAAGCGCGCTCATACAACGGAGGACACAAGTACTGCGACTTTTGTATCTCAGAGAGCTACGAAATATTATTCGCCAAGGGTCCGCTACTGAACAAACTCTCTGAACACTGCCCGAACTGCATGCACAAAAACTTTGCAACTTTCAAATACCTTAAGCCAGTGTTAATGCCAAGATGGCTAAACAAGATTTCCCCCTTTTTTTTTTTTTTTTAAAACCCCCACTCGATATATATATATATATATATATATATATAGTGGCGTAGCTAGGGTGTGGCCAGCAGGGCACATGCCACGGGCGCTATATTTAGGGGGGTGCAATTTCGACCTAGATCGATTTACATCCATGTCGTTTTATCATTTTTTTAAATATAAGCCAAAAATGAAGCATGTGATTTCGTGATAGCCGACTTCCACGCCATGTCAAGTGCACTAGACAGAGCAGATGTCTGATTTGACTTCACAAAAACGATCCCCCCGCCTCCACACTGACAGCAGGATGGGTTGCAATTATGCGGGCGCTATTTTTAGCTATACATTGCAAAACAGCGGATACCTCACTTGACCTCACAACCCCCCTCCCCTACACACTGACTGAAGGGACGTAGTTTTGGACGTGCAACTGGTGGACACGCAGGCGCTATTTTTAGCAATGCATTGCAATGACCAATACAAGATAATTATAATTATGAAGCTGGTTTACAAAACAGAGTAGTTTGTCTTTTCCATCTGGTAGATAAGACGTATAGAAAAGGTATCATAATCCAAATGGCCAGATAGGATCGGATAGCTTCCATTAAGAATTCAATTTGACTCCAGTTTAGATGGTTCAATGTTTTCTTCTACAGTTCGTCAGAATTTACTAAATCGTATCCAAAAAGCAAGATACTATGGTCTTCTGATTGATTCGACCCCTGACCAGGCGCACCGAGAACAACTGTCAAAAGTTGTGCGATATGTCGATGTTTATTTCAATATGAAGACGGTCGTTGTGAGGGAATCTTTTATTGGATTCATTCAAGTAATCAAAAAAGATGCCGCAAGTCTCGTTGAAACAATCGTGAAAGAGCTAGAAAAAGATGACCTACCACTGCAGAACTGTCGATCGCAAGGCTATGACAATGCTGCCATAATGGCTGGGCACCGCAGTGGGGTTCAGCAGAGAATGAGAAGAATTTGATTCACTTCGTTAACTGCGATAACCATTCACTTACTCTGGCTGGTCTTCATGCAGCCAAAAACGATTCTGCTATGATGAACTTTTTCAGTTGCATTGACTCGTTATACAACTTTTTTTATTCTCGTTCAACACGACGATGGGAAGCCCTTAAAGAAGTTGCTCCAGTGGTTGTTAAATATCCTTCCGACGCGCGGTGGAGTGCTAGATGTACCGCAGTCAGACCGGTGGCGAATTATTTGACGCTGATTGTTCAAGTTCTTGAAAAAATTAGTGATGATGAAACAGAGACATGCGAGAGTAGAAATGATGCCAGTAATCTCCATAATCAGATACTGAGTTATGAATTCCTGAACTTGATTGGATTCTGGAACACGATTCTCTCACGAATTGACCGGGTTCAAAAGAGACTTCTAGATCCAAGAATGAATTTTCACGATGCTGCAGCTGATATAGGAGCCCTTCAACTTTATTTTCAAGAAGAAGGAACATCCTTAATCCACGAGTCTCTTGAAATGGGCTTCGACCTCTGCCAGAAATGGAATGTCGATTTTCCGAGGCGAGGAAGATGACAAACCAATACCGAAATTACTGAGGACGTCGAGGTGGCTGCCAGGAAAGAGATAGAGAGAGCAATGCAAAGTTCACTCAATCGTCTTCAAACAGAAATGGAAGAACGGTTTATTTGATTTAAGGAAACCGACTCAAGTTTTGGCTTTCTTCTTGATGTCAACTATCTGTTTTATTTGGCTGCTCCTGATAACCTTGTCCTTAAACAAAGGTGCAACAGTCTTACAGAACTATACAACTCCGACATCGACCTTTGCTGGATACTAGGACAGCTGACCCAATTTTAAAGTCGGAGGCACTTCTCCAATTCATCATACAATACGGCGATGAATGTGTTTTTCCCAATTTGCGAATCAGCATTCAAATAATGTTGACGATTTCTATTTCACTTGCCAGTTACGAGAGGTCGTTCAGCAAGAGTATTTGCGAACCTTAATGGGCCAAAAACGGTTGACTGACCTTGCCCTTTTCAGTGTAGAAATCGAAGAGTTTGAACGAACTGATTTCGAGGAAATTATCAACCAGTTTGCCTCATTAAAAGCCCGAAAAATCAAGTTGTAACCTTTTTTTGTTTTTTATTATAAATTCTACCGCAATTTCGTCTTTGTGGATCTTGACTTTTTGATGGGGGGTGGGGGGGGGACAATTTTGATGCTTGCCCTGGGCGCCGTTTACCCTAGTTACGTCACTGTATATATATATATCTGTGATGGCGATGAATTTGTTTTGCAAGGTTTTTTATATGAAATCGTGTGTTGAAACAAATATATAACGAATATATAATGGAAACAGTTTTACAGTTGAATAGTCTTCAATGGAAATGAATGGTGGGTTTATACATACAGGAAAATAAGTTTTATGTTTATTTTATATACAAAAAAATGCTTTGTACACAGAAAGAAAATGTCTGTTAAAGTTCTGTATTATCTGTTTCAGTAATTCAATTGGAAATATAATTGGGAATAAAAATTAAAACCATATTTAACATTCGCTTCCATAATCTGGTCCCATACATTAACGGTATGAAAATATATCTGTATTAAAAATATATGTCTATACAAGTTAAACAATTCTTTGATTACTACAATTTGTTTTACATTAATTATAAGAGAAATAGTTTCGAAAAATACAAAAAAAAAAACAATAAAAAAGCATATAAAACAAACGATAGAGGAAAATAATGAGACATGAAAAGAGATGGACGGAAATAACCCTTTGAATATTGGAATGTAAATACTTAGAACATTTTCAATATTTTAATGATTAACCCTTTACCATTTACATTACTCTATATTTACTATTGTATTTTCACATATAATTATCTCACATAATATTGAATCTATGAGATTTTGATATTTGTTATTTTGAGAACACTACCTTAACATAAGTATGTGTAGCCAGTTATGGCCGGTTTGAACAGAAAGAGGTGAGTGAATTCTAGCCGGATACGGCCAGTTTAAATGCTAAAGGGTTAATATCTAAAGAAATGGATTATTTTATTTCTTACTAAATATACTAAAAATGGAAAATAAAACATAATTCACGAAATAGATTTTTTAAATGTAAAATAATAACCAAAAAAATAAAGGAATAAATGATTGTTATGTTTTAGTGTCTTCTTCACTGGCAATAAGAAAAATGTGGTGAAAATTTTAATCAGTTTAGATAAGTAATGCTTTCTTCTCAGGTCTATAATGATTTCTGATTTAGCCACAAGACCAACAATTTTAGGGGAGGGGAAAGTAAATCGACCCAGTGCGTCACTGATACTTTATTTTATCGACCCCCATAAGGATGAAAGGTAAAGCTAACCTCGTCGGGATTTGAACTCAGAACGCAACGGGACGTAATTCTGTGCCGCAAAAAGTAATAAAATGATACAGGATGACTTAATCAAATTTCAGATAATTTAAAAAAGAGATTAAAGCTATTCCTGAAGACAAATGCAGCTATACTTTTCCTCACCAGTTCATACGTCAATTACAACAACAAATGTTCCAGTTGTTACCAACAGAACAGCCTTCTTGTGAAATTAACGTGCAAGTGGCTGAAATTTCCAGACACGCATACCCTTAACGATTAAGGGATTCGGAGTGACACAGAATGTGACAAGGTTGGCTCTTCGAATTACAGCTACAACACATTTTTGCCAGCTGGGTTGACTGAAGCAATGTAAAATAAAGTGACTTGCTCAAGGACACAACGCGCCGTCTGAAATCGAACTCATGACGTTACGATTATAAGCCGAATACCTTAACCACAAAGCCACGTGCCTTCACACTAATTCATATAACATACTAATAAAACTACATCTTAAATAAACATAACTTACCAATGAGATTACTACATTGTTTTAGTATCAAATTCGGTATACACTCTCAGGTCCCAAATAATAGGGGGAATAAGTAGGGGTGAAAATTCGATAATTTTTCTAGGTTGTCTCCCTTGATGATTTTTTTTCTTCCTTTTTCATCCCTACATTTTTACTATCAAATCAAAATACTTAACAGAAATATATCTTATATATAAATAAGGCAAAAAATACTAAGATTTACCTACAACACACTACACTCGGGTCCCAAATAATAAAAGGTGGGGTGGAAAATTGGTAATTTTTCTAGGTTGCTGTTGATTTTTTTAAAAACCAAAATTAGTCGTTTAGTTTACATATTCAGACCCCAACCCATCCTATTTATTTTATAATAAATGGGATTTTTAGTAATGTACTTCTTTTGTCATACATAATTGTTTCTACTTTTGGCACAAGGCCAGCAATTACCCAGTACATTACTGGTACTTTATTTTATCGACCCCGTAAGGATGAAAGGCAAAGTTTACCTCGGCGGGATTTGAACTCAGAATGGCAAGGGCCGTAACTCTATGCGTCAAAGCATTGCGTCCGACCCTCTACCGATACTGCCAATCCACCATGTTTTCTAATGTATGAAGAAAATTAATTGTCGCAGGAATGCTACCACTTAAAATAAAATTTCGCTGGAGATAGATAAGTAAAATTTAATAAGCAGGTGTGTGGGAGTTGAAATAAGAGTGGATGAGGTTGGAAAAATTTGAAAAATAAATATGAGAGGGGGTGGGGAGCAATTATTTGAGACCCGAGAGTATGAGAAATTTTATGAATAACTAGAATATTTCTAAAATATTATTTTAGTATTTTTAAAGTGTTGAATGGTTAAACATGGAACATCAAACAGAAACACAGAAAAAAGTTACATTTTTTTTTTTTTTTTTCTAATAATGGTTTCTGATTTAGGTACATGGTCAATAATTTGGGGGGAGGAGAAAGTCGATTAAATCGACCCCAGTAGGTTACTGGTACTTTATTTTATCGACCCCTCGTAAAAATGGAAAGCAAAGCTAACCTCGGCAGGAATTGAACTTAGACTGTAAAGGGACGTAAGCTTATGCCGCTAAGCATACTGTTCGGTGCTCTACTGATTCTGCTAATCCACTGTGCTTGTTTAAAAATAATAAAATGACTTATAAAAACAAATAAAAGTTAATGAAGTTTTCAAAAATATGCCTTAACCTACACTAGAATGGAAAAGTAGATGTAAATGATGATGACGATGATGGTGATGATGGTGATGCTTCATTTACATTCATTTTCGTAAACTAAATGTCAGTAACAAATTTGATATACAATGCTTCATAAAAATATTTGTTATACCATAAAGGTTTGTTACACCATATATGATCTTATGAAATGTGCCAGGGGTGGTGATAAAACCTTATCTATCTTTTTAAACAATGAGAGTTATGAACATGAAATATCAAACAATATAAGACAGTAATATATAAACTTCATTCTCAGCAACAGAATAGCTTCATTGTTTCAAAGAGAAAAACTATCAAAATGACTCCATCCATTTGTTGGAGCAACATTAACCCTTTATCATTTTACATTACTCTATATTTACTATTGTATATTCATGGTAAAGGCTTTATTCCACATAATTATCTCACATCATATCTCACATTACTCTATTGTATTTTCAAGGCAAAGGTTTTATCTCACATAATATCTCATAGAATTTACATTACTCTATATTTACTACTGCATTTTCATGGCAAAGGCTTTATCTCATAATATCGAATCTATGAGATTTTGATGACATTATTTATTTTGAGAACAATACCTTAACGTTGATATAAGCGCCCAGTTACAGTCGGTTTGAACAGAAAAAGGTGAGAGAATTCTGGCCAGATATGGCCAGTTTAAATGCTAAAGGGTTAATGATTTTTATTAAGTTTGTAATAACAGAAGGGATGCATGAAAAACTTTTTGCTAAGTGGTCAAACTGAATATCTGATAACACAATTAAACAAAAATATTTTAAATTATTCATTACAATAAAGCAACAAACAATTA
>OZ024740.1:213218401-213303401 GCA_964016885.1 Eledone cirrhosa
TATATATATATATATATATATATATATATATATATATAAATATATAAATATAAATACATATATATATATATAGATACATACATATTTATATATACATACACATACATATATGTTTGTATGGTCCCGTAACTCCTGATAGAGTTGTAGGGGGCGCCGTATTACAATACAGCGTTTCTTGGACATTTTAAGCCAGGCGGAGCCCACCCCTCTCCAAGCTTGAGTACAGCAGATTTCTTCCAGAGAAAATAAGAAAGAGATATAGAGGAAGAATCGACCCCAGTACTTAACTGGTACTTTTTTTATCGACCTCAAAGAGATGAAAGGTAAAGTTGATCTCAGCGGGATTTGAGAGCCGGAACAAATACCATAACGCATTCTATCCGATGTTCTAACAAGAATGCCAATTCACCACCTATATTACATATATACATATACATACGTATACATACATATACACACATATATACATATATATATATATATATAATTGTTTCTACGTTAGGCACAAGGCCAGCAATTACCCAGTGCATTACTGGTACTTTATTTTATCGACCCCGTAAGGATGAAAGGCAAAATTAACCTTGGCGGGATTTGAACTCATATATATATATAATATATATATATATAATATATATATATATAATAATAGATGTTAAGACGTAATAGATGTAGATCCAAAGAGGGCTCGAGAAGGATAAATATATAGGTCCCGTAAAAGCAACGATTTTTTGCTTAAACTTTAATCTGTTATTTTAATATTTCTACAAACTGACCAATGAGAATTAAGACTATTCCTGCTGACCACATTAAATTATTCCTAACAAGCTCATATGTCCTAAGGCTCTGATACCATCAACACTATAAACACAGAGCTGGCATATCTAAGAACTGACTAACTGCCTGATGAGGTCGTAGCCATTTAATGGCTATCATCAAAATATATATAGCAGTAAATAAAGGATTATGAGTTCATGCAATTGACTTATGTTTCGTCACTATATATATATATATATATATATATATATATATATATATATATATATATATAATCATCATCGTTTAACATCTATCTTCCACACTACCATGAGTTAGATGGGATTGTCCCACTTGAGGCAAGATTGGTTGGGTGACCGTGTCTTGTTCATATAGGACGGCATATATATATATATATATATATACACACACATACACATGAAACTTGTTTAAAGGAGTGAAAATCCTCTCAAAATGTTCCAGAATGACATGATACTTAAAAATTAAAATTTAGCACCACAGAAATTTTGAATAGATTTTCAATTTCCCTGCTTCTAATTTTTATATTTTTAATAAAGTTTCCAAAACCACTCAAAGTTTTGAAAACTTTGGTTAGAATGTCTGAGGAAAGAATTGCTGGACATATTTTATGGGCAAAACCAACTGGCAAGAGACCCATGGGTAAACACCGAGCAAGATGGTTGGATAACATCCATGAGCTTGGCTGGTCACGCTTGGGGATCCAGCCGGATCAGTTGAGGATGGTTGCTTCTGAGAAGACACACTGGAAGGAGTGTTTGAGGACTCTGCCCCCTCAGGAATAAGTGGGAGAAGAAAAAGAAAGTTTTCAAAACTGCTAAAGAGTTACTCAAGATCACAAGTAAAATATCATTGATTTGGTTGCAAGGATATTTACCAACTGTATTTACAAAATAACAAATATTACATATCAAGTTAGAAATCACATTATTTAACCATTATGTGTTACCATCCCAGGTTCTATGAAATAAAGTCACCCATTTTAAAGGTTGCTGATTTAAATTAAAATCTTCCAACATAATTTTATATAAGAACCTTATATTAAGTTACTATCTTAGTAATGAAATAATTAATAATTCTAGTAAATCCCTCAAAATTCCACATTAACCTTCTGTGCACTCTAGGCAATAGAGTAATTTCTCCTTAATACATAATACAGTGTCAAAGGGAAGCAATTCATAAAATGTAGTGGGATTGCAGGCAAGATAACAGAGAAGGTAGATTTTATATGTAGTAGATGCACAGAAGCAAGCACTAAGAGCACACATAAAATTGATTCCTTCAGCTTCATGGGAGGCTCCTTAGAAGTTGTTGACAGCTTTTGCTACCTAGAGGACATAATCAACTGTGGGGAAGGATGTTCTGAAAGTCTGATAGCCAGGATAAGAACAGGCTGGAAGAAGTTTAGAGAATTGTTATCTAACAACAAAGAGCTTTGCTCTGAGAGTGAAGGGTAGACTGTATGATGCCTGTGTGTGTGTGTGAACTGCAATGCTACATGGTAGTGAGACATGGGCCTTAACTGCAAAAGACTTAACAAGGAAAGAAATTAAATGAGAATGCCCTAATGCCTGAACAACAGCGAGCTGAGATTAAAGCTTGGCATAAGAAAAATTGAATGTAGCATGCAAGAGAGAAGAATGCAGCGGTATGGACATGTGATGTGTATGGAAGATGACAGCAGTAAAAAAAAAAGGTACATAAAAATCTCAGTGGATGGGTCTTGGAGAAGTAGACCCAAGAAGACATAGAATGAAGTGAGAACTAACCTTAAGCTGAACCTCACAAGAGAGATGACAAAGATATACTGTACTGGTGATGACTTGTCTACCGGCTAAAAACTTGACCGGACACATCCATGTACTCCAACTTCCCTCTATCACACCACAGAAGCTAAACCTGACATGACCACATCCATGTGTCACCACCATCCCAAACCCGTTATCAGCCCCTAATGATAGTGGCATCTAGCCAGACAAACATGCCACAGATATGACAACCTCCTAGGGATGATGATCTCACAATAAAAGTAGCCAATACATTCTATAAAGTGATTGGTGATAGGAAAAACGCCAAAGAAAAGATAAGGAGGCCTCTTCAACTGTTTTAAGAACATGACAACTTCTCTAGAGTTGGAGCCATGATTGCACTTGGTAGAATGCAGGATTGTATTCTGTGTCACTGGCCCACCTAAAGACCAGTGACTCTACTTAAGTACTGACCAGTTTGTGATGTCAACAGAAGTGGAAAGGCAGCCACAGTGTTCCAGCAAACACACTCTGTTTGGTCAGCCTCAATTATTGGCATATATATCAAACTGTACCTGTACAACACATTCTCCCTACAGCAGTTTATGCTAGTGAGACATGGAATAGCACAGCAAATATCAACAGAAAGCTGAATTCTTCACTACCTCATCCCAGATCTTCATGGATTTTCCTCTTCCGAGGGTCTCAGCCACCATGATTTCTCTGCATTTTATTATGCAGCTGCTATCTTCCATACACTCTCATATATCCATACCAACACAGCCTTCTCTCTTGCACAATACATCCAATTCCTCTTATGCTGAGTTTTTCTCTTAAATAATTAATAATAATAAAAATTAATGTGTACAGTGCTTAGTGCATTACAACTCATCAAAGGTGCATGTATAGTACATAGAATAATGTACAAATGTCAGGAAAATGAACAGTGTATAAGTCATGATATACATGTGTGCGTGTGTATGGAGGTGAGGATATCAGGTGTAGTGTTGGCGAATTTCAGGAAGCATGGAGGTTTTAAAGGATGCAGTGTCTCGACAGCTAACCACTGATACAGGTAGCTTGTTCCATGCTTCAGCAACTCTGAGCATGAAAAAATGTTTCCAAAAGTCATGGGAGCTGTGCTGTTTTCTGATTTTGTGGGCAGTCCACGTGTGTTAGACACATGGAATTCAAAAAGGTTGCATTGCCTATAACAGGACAACCCGTCTAACCCATGTTAGCGTGGAAAATGGACATAAGATGGAGGTGATGATATATGTATATACATGCAAATATATATACCATTATCATGATACATATGTGTATGTGTTAAGTTGGTACCACAAAACATCCAGCCCATGTAAAGTGGTCGTGCAGGTGTCACAACAAAAAGCACCCAAGCCGCACTGTAAAGTGGTTGTGTAAAAACACGCAACACACAATGTAAATGTGGCATCCAGCCGTAGAAAACCAGCCAGAAACAGTCCTATACAAGCAAGAGACAGTCCCCCGACCCAACTTGCCTCTAAATGGAAGAAACCCGCCTAACCCCTGCTAGCATGGAAGGTGGACATTAAACAATGATGATGATATATACATCATCATCATCATCATCATCACCCCGCTTTATGTCCGATACATATATATAAAGCCTGTTGTGCCGAGACCAGGGATGCCACAAATCAGGGTAGAAGCAGAATGGGGTATATGTGTGTGTGTGCGTATGCGCCGTGCATACGAGTTACATGCGTTTGTGATCTATACATATAGTGTATGTATCATTTGTAATGTGTATAACTTTGATAGGTTTCAGCCAGTATTGGTCCAGGTACAAGTTTATGTGTATAATGTATATATATAATATACGTATAGTTTACTATATAAGTAACGTTTTTTAATCTCTTTATTTCCTGATTTCTGTGTTTGTGGCACGGATAACCTTACCCCACACCACTTTTTCTATCTTAAATTTTTATTCTTTCATCCATCTTTTCTCCTCCCTTTCTATCCCTTACCCAGTCCAGCCACACTCCAGCCTGTATATACACACCTATCATCCTCTACACCCTCCTGATCTCCATTCTCACTTTGAACCCAACGCAACATTCCTTGGACAGTTTTTCACAATGACACCTCGCACCATATGCTACCACCATTGACCAACCCCAACAAGTGATCTAATTCCACACTTTGCACCAAATCACTTCCTACGTAAATTCAAGGTAGATTCTTCATATCCTAGTATACTCCAGGAAAAGCTTGCTGCACACAAGCTGCAATCACTGGGTGTTACAGTCGGGTTTGTAGATTCCTTTATATATATACATACACACACACACACACACACATATATATATATATATATATATATATATATATATATATATATGAGCAAAACATGGTCCTCAGACCTTATTCTCTCCCAAAAGGGTCAGTCAGTCCTACCCATGCTTGTGTGGAAAATGGACGTTAAAAGAAGATGATGATGATATATGTGTGAGTATATATATATATATATAAATCTGGGGAGTACTCTATGCATGGGAAGGTGAATGAGTATAGAGGAAGGTAAAATCTGATCATGACACCTATACATGTACACACACACACACACACACATAACAATATACTAACATAATTGTACATATATATATCAATGTATCAATAGTTCATCCAATATGAAAACTATATTTAACTATCTCTTAGATTGATTTTCAGTTCCTTCAATATTTTATTATTATTTTGAAGCCATATTGTTGTGTCGCTGATTTTAGATGTTAGAATAACTTATGGCACACAAATGCAAAAAATAAAAACATTTTCTACAACACAGAAGTGTAATAACAATTATGTATGTTAAAAAAAAATATATTTTGCTTTATAAAAATCAAGTTTTTTACATATTTTTCCTTTTTTTTTTGGTCACATATTTAATAAATGCATATATAAAAATTACAAAAAAAATGTCATATATATACACACACACACATATATGTATATGTGTGTGTATATATATAATATATATATATGTGTGTGTATGTATGTGTATGCATATATATATATATATAAATATGAATATATGTATGTGTATATATGGAGGCACATGGCTTAGTGGTTACAGCATTGGCCTTGCAATCGAAAAGTTGTGAGTTCAATTCTTAGACCGGGTGATGTGTTGTTTCCTTGAGCAAGACACTTTATTTCACATTGCTCCAGTTTACTCAGCTGTAGAAATGAGATGATAGGGACTGGGTTCCCTATCATTCCACTGCAAAGTGGACGTGTAGGCGCCATGGCAAAAAAGCACCCAGCACTCACTGTAAATGAGGTTGGTGTTAGGAAAGGCATCCAGCTGTAGAAATCAAGCCAGAATCAGTTCCCGTCCCACCCTTGCAAGCAGGGAAAAGCGGAGGTAAAATGAAATGATGATGAATGAATGATGATAAAGGAATAAAAAAAATATGAGCGAAGACAGGAAATTGAACGGATACAGACAGTCTCATCTCATCAGTTCACTGCTAAAGATACGTTGTTTCGGTACTTTATATACATATGGGATCCAGCCGCATCAGTTGAGACGGTTGCTTCTGAAAGGACCCACTGGAAGGAGTGTTTGAGGACTCTGCCCCCACGACCCTCTCAGGATAAGTGGGCGAAGAAGATATATATATACATACATACACATTATATATATATATATATATATATATATATATATATATATAATCAGGTGCTTTTGATTTTGAAAGTCGAAATTCTGAAAAGAAAAAGTTCCAAGCATTATATTTACCTGCCAAAATGATCTGCTTGTTTTGGAGTTGTAGTTAAAGGTGTGTTGCATACTAATGAAAGCTTTTGTGATGGTCCCATTGTAGAATTAATGGGGTTATTAGGAGTTTGTGAATTTGAAATTGCTGTTGCAGTCGTCAAATTACTAGAAATATTAAAGCTGTTTGTATTAGGTTTAGTTGAATTATTTGAATGGTTTATATTGGAGTTGTTTGTAGTAGTAGTAGTAGTAGTATTAGCAGTAGTAGTAGTGTGAGAAGGAGTTTGATGAAAGTATGCATATTTTAAGGCACTTTTGGCACTTATTCTGTCTTTCGGATTGATGGTAAGCAACCCCTGCAAAATAAAATAAAATCAGAAACATATTAATTCTTTAGTAACCATCCCGGCCAAAACTGGCTCTGGTTTTATGAAATAAAACCACCCATTTTAAAGATTTCCAATTTAAATTAAAATCTTCCAATATAACTTTATATAAAAACCTTACATTAAGTTACTATCTTAGTAATGAAATAACTAATAATTTTAGTAAATCTATCTCTGGTTCTATGAAATATAACTGCCCATTTTAAAGGTTTCCAATTTAAATTATTAAATCTTCCAACATAATTTTATATAAGAACCTTACAATAAGTTACTATCTTACTAATGAAATAATAATTTTAGTAAATTCCTCAAAATTCTTCATTAATTAATTAAAATAGAGCGTACTTCATTAGAAATATGGTGATGAAAGGGTTAAATAAAACAATACATTCAGAGAGAGAGAAAAAAAATACAAACATGGTTAGTGTTAGGAAGGCCATCCAGCTGTAAAAAAAACCCAGCCAAAATACAGTTCTATGCGAGCATGGTATGGCGCGGCCAACTGGCCACACTTGCCTCATAACATAGACAATGTCTGACCCATGCAAGCATGGAAAATAAGCCATTAAATGATGATGATGATAGACACACACATACATACACAAACAATATAAAAGACTCAGACATGTACACACACACGCACACACACACACACACGCATAATAATGCACATCTATGAAATTCTCCCCATCAGCACATGACACTCTACTCCCAACATTCTTAAAAACTTTTTTTTCCAAAATTCTGATGTTCCAACCTCTCTCTCTCACCATTTCCTGAAAAAAGACTTAGACCAAAGCGCCAAGCCTTCCTCCCAAGCGTGATACTAATAAGACTGTGTGTGTTTTTCCCTGTGTTTTGTGTTATTTCATTAACTTATATGTAAGACAAGTCATGTGATGTCACTGGAGAATTTACTACTACAGTAGAATGCCTCACTGTCTTCTAGTGACTAGACTACATCAGATATTCTGGGATGAATACCTGCTGATAGATGCATCTATGACTTGCATATACATTGTGCAACCCATGGTGTATTTTCTCGTAATCCCAGAAACATACTGAAAATTTCTATCGATCTTTATCGATTCTTGTCTATTCAAGACAGTCCAGGTTAGTCTTCAACCTGTTTGTATATATCGATGTTGTGGTGTTAACTATGGCTACATACATTTGGTTGCTTTATTCTTGGTGTCACACTTTATTAACTTTTTGTGTTTACTCTGGATGAAAATGTATTAACTTTTCACACCATCAAGTGCTCTGTAACTGCCTCAAACAATTTGATTAGTATCTGCTATACTGCGGCTACAACTTCAATTTATACCCATTATTTTTATCATAATCATCACCGTTTAATGTCAATTTTTCCACGCTTGCATGGGTTAGACGGGTCATCCACGGCGGGAGGCAAGTCTGGCAGGGTTGGCCATTTGTCGCACTTTGCTCCGGCAAGGACTGTAAATTTGGCTGGTTATTTTACAGCTGGATGACCTTCCTAACACCAACCATGTTTACAGTGTGGAACTGGATAGCTCCATTATGAGAAGTGGCAGACCAGTTGACAGCGCTGAACCCAACTAACAACAGAACCATGTTTTGGGGCCTTACCCATCACATAGAAGAACCACAGTTTTGGAGCCCAGTACTGGATGGCACCGATATGAGGAGCCTAATCCATCTCACAGCATAGCCACAGTTTTGGAGCCCATTACTGGGTGGCACCGCTATGAAGAGGAGTTGCGAGTTGACCGTGTGAAACCTATCACACAATGTTACAATAGTTTTGGGGCCCGGTACTGGATGACACCGCTATCAGGAGGAACAGATGCAGAACTACAGTTTGGGAGCCTGGCGTTGCATGGCATCACTATGCAAAGGAACAGGCCAGTTGACCAAGCCGAACCCTTCTCACTATGGCACCCCAGTTTCGAAGCCGAGCACTCACTACGTGTCAATATGAAACCGGACTCTGGCAACCTAGGATTGGATGGCACTGCTATGAGGAGGGACAGGTCAGTTGACTGCGCCAAACCCCTCACACAGCTGCACCCCAGCTTCAGAGCCGGCCACTCTCTATGTGACGGAATATTTCTCAAAACGAAACCGGATAACCATGTGAAGAAGGACAGGAACCACAATTTTTGGAGCCCGGCACTGGATGACACCACTATAAGGAGGAACAGGCCAGTTGGCTGCGCCAAACCTTTCTCACAGAGGCACCCCAGTGCTAGATGACACCACTACGAGGAGAAACAGGTCAGTTGGCCGCACCGAACCCTTCTCACAGTGGCATCCCATTTTCAGAGCTGGACAGTCTCCACACAACGAACCCTTCTCAATATGAAATCACATTGTATGAGCCAGGGCCTATTGGCACCCCAGTTTTGAAGTTGGGCACGTTCCACACAGCAACCCCTTTTCGATACAAAGCCACATTATGTGAGCCTGGGACTGGGTGGCACCACTATGAGGGGGGACAACGGTGGATCCTCAACAAAAATGTTTTATAACAGATCATGACGCTAATGTATTATTATTATTATTTTCGGTGAATTGGCAGTATCGGTAGAGGGTTGGACGCCATGCTTTCTAGCATAGTTACGTGCCTTTACAGTCTGCGTTCAAATCCCGCCGTGGTTAACTTTGCCTTTCATCCTTACGGGGGTCGATAAAATAAAGTACCAGTAATGTACTGGGTATTTGCTGGCCTTGGGCCTAAAGTAGAAACAATTATTTTCAAGGGCGGTGGATTGGCAGTATCGGTAGAGGGTCAGACGCCATGCTTTGCAGCAAAGAGTTACGGCCCTTTATGGTCTGAGTTCAAATCCCGCCGAGGTTAACTTTGCCTTTCATCCTTACGGGGTCGATAAAATAAAGTACCAGTAATACACTGGATTAATTGCTGGCCTTGCGCCAAAAAGTAGAAACAATTATTATTTTCATTTTTCTCCTTATATAAGCAATCTACCAGCAGACAGAAACCAAACCCTAAGGAGGTATTAGAGTGCAGTTATCTTAGAGTTACAGGAGAGAAGGTGACGTAATTATGATTCTTTTGTTTGTTCCTTAATCAAACCACAGGTGTAATGTGTATTGTGGGTATGTGTGTGTGTATTGGGAGCATGTGACTGTATTGGAAGTAGGTGTATGTGTATTGGGAGCAGGTGTGTGTATTGGGAGCAAGTGTGTGTGTGTATTGTGAGCAGGTGTGTGTATTGAGAGCAGATGGTGTGTATTGGGAGCAGGTGTGTATGTGTGTAGGGAGCATTAACTAGTGTTCACATTCCTGAGAAATAGTGGTAGGCAAGTGACTGAGGTTGTGAGTTTGATTCCTGGAACAAGCAGTGTGTTGTATCCTTGAACAAGACACTTTACTTTTACGATACTCATAATCTACTCAGCTGCAACAACAATAGTACCATGTTGTATCAACTTTTGCCTTTCCCTTGGACAATATTGGTAGTGTGGAGAGAGCTAAGGTAAGCCAAGCTGAGCTAGACAGAGTTGTGTTAACCTGATCTTGGATAAGATCCAATAATATAGGCCGTCTGATAGTGTTGACTAATAATACAGACATCAGATTCGATAATACAGGTAGTCTGAAAGTGTTGACTAATAATACAGACATCAGATTCGATAATACAGGTAGTCTGAAAGTGTTGACTAATAATACAGACATCAAATCTGTTGTCGGATTAGATCAGATCTGATAATACAGGGAGTCTGATAGTGTTGACTAATAATATAGACATCAGATCCAATTCTTGGCCTTGACCAGGATCATTAATAGCTAGAAAAAATTCAACAACAGTCACTATATTTTGGTCATATATTAGTTTTGTATAAGCTGGTCACTCGATGTCGTTCTTCTTCAGTCATAAAGATCGTTGTTCAAACTGTAATTTTCTTGTTTTAAAACCAATTTCAAAGCATTGTAAAGTAAAAATATACACATATTAATATTAGGAATATCTGAATTTAAAAAAAAACAAATAGCCTGTATGGTTTAAATTTTGTTTTTTATTGATATTTGTGAAATATATACTTAAGCATATGCTACCGTAAGTCTATTTATTCTAAAACCAATAAATCTAAACAATAATAAAGTAAGGACCTCAGGACTGCGTACGGTTTATTTCTTTTAGTAAAGTAAGTTGGATTACTTTGAATAAATATTGAATGAATATCCTAAACCGACGGTAGTCCGTTTAGTAATATTGTTGTGGTCGTGTTTTCGTTGGCAATCGTCTGTTTACGACAGTACGGCGCGGCTCTACTTTATTTAACTGAGATAAAACTTATATGAGCATGAACAGTAGATCATTACGCATCTTTTGGCTTAAAAATCTAGAAATTTGGTCCAGCGGGAAAAAGTTTATAATCAAAGTTTGCTGATAAATCTTGTGTTCAAGTGAGTGAGTAGTAAGCGTGACGCTAGGGGAGGTAATCCAGAAATGACGTAGCTTTGTCATTAAGCCAGTTGCCTCAACTAGATTGCAATTATACTCAAAAGAACTTTAAAATGTCAATCACTTGTCAGTAATTCACTATGATCATTTAATTATTAGATAGTTGTTGCTTGCATTGCCTTAAAAAATAGTAGGCCAGATAGAAAAATGCGTACAGCAAAAAAAAAGTAATATTGTTGGAATATAAACCTTTAAAAATACAGGACAAGAAACTAAAATAAAACTTTAAAAGAATAGGACAAGAAACTAAGATAAAACTTTAAAAGAATAGGACAAGAAACTAAGATAAAACTTTAAAGAATTGGATAAGAAATAAAAAATTTTACAATAATATTAGTGGCAAAATTTTTTTATTCGTTTCCTGTGCTATGCCCCAGTATCTTCTTGATTAGTGCATAATAATTGTCATGCTCTCATTGTGCGTTGCCCCTGAGCAGTTGGTTCTGGTTGGGGTTGGTTAGCTGAGCAGTTCTGCTCCGTCAGAATGACCATTGCAAGAAGAATTGGCCGATGCAGCTGCAGGTCTCCTCCAAGAATGCACGTCTGGTCCCGCAACACCAGACGAAGATGGAGAAGACGACCGGGACAAGATGTCGACTCTGACCACCGACTACGGCACCTCCCTCCCTCTGTCCCGTCATCCCTCCAGTCCTCCTGCTCCCCCTTCCTGTACCAGAAAGCTGTGGCACGCATTCATCTGGACTGCCGGACTTGAACTCAAAGACAAGATGCAAGGAGAAAATGGACGGGTTGGTCAAGATCAAGGATGAGCGGGACGACAAGACCGTCCGCTGCTGCTCAAGATCTGTGCTCATGGGCCCATGGGTCCATTCACATTATGCATGACACATGAGGCGTGTCGCCGAATGATGAAATAGGGGTATGGTTATGGCCCAATTGGTGTTCAAACCAGGATCAAATGATCCCCCCGGTCTGACGACGACCTCTGAATGTGGAACCCAGAGCCTATGAATATGGAACTCGATTTTTTACCAATAAAAATTTTGCCACTAATATTATTGTAAAATTTTTTTATTTCTTGTCCAATTCTTTAAAGTTTTATCTTAGTTTCCTGTCCTATTCTTTTAAAGTTTTATTTTAGTTTCTTGTCCTGTATTTTTAAAGGTTTATATTCCAACAATATTACTTTTTTTTGCTGTACGCATTTTTCGATCTGGTTACATAATTTATGTCATAAATTTTGAAACTAAAATTGACTTCTTTTCAAATTTTCATTCACATTTCTACACTTCCAGTGTATCGTCGCCACCACCACCACTTCAACTACCATATATATAGAAAGAGAGAGTGTGTGATGAGAGAAATAGAGACATTATGATTTTCTACACGCTGACATGTATGAGTGTGCACATGCATACATCTATGTGTATGAGTATATGACTATTATGAGTATATAATTATAATCGCGAAAACACAAACTTACATTCACACAAATACACATACATTCACACATACACACATTTACACAAACACACACATACATTCATGATAGCAGCGTTCGGTGAATTAGAAATGGGAGAGTAAAACAAGTATAACGTTTTATTTATTCATTAAGTCTTTATTTATTTATTAACTTTTTTTTTTTTAAACTCATTTAATATAATGGTTACAGAACGAAAACACTAACAAATATAATTGTTTCTACTTTTGGCACAAGGCCAGCAATTATTCCAGTGTATTACTGGTAATTTATTTTATCGACCCCGTAAGGATGAAAGGCAAAGCTAACCTCGGTGGGATTTGAACTCAGATCGTAAAGGGCCGTAACTATGCTGCAAAGCATGGCATCCAGCCCTCTACCTATACTGCCAACCCACCACCCTTTTAATAATTGTTTCTACTTTTGGCACAAGGCCAGCAATTATCCCAGTGCATTATTGGTACTTTATTTTATCAACACCGTAATGATGAAAGGCAAAGTATTTGAACTCAGACCATAAAGGGATGTAACTATGCTAGAAAGCATGGCGTCCGACCCTTTACTGATACTGCCAATTCAATATAATATATACAAAGGAAAGGAAAAAAAGAAAGAGAAAAAATACACAAGCACGTAATACACACATCTTAGACCACATAGAACAAAATGCAGGCAAAAGAGTGGACAAACGAGCCACTACCAGAGCAAAAGATAGTAATATAGCGAGGAGCACTGGGAAACCTCTCTAATAATTTTTGAGGCAGGCCAGCACGCTCGCAGCATTACCTGGGGTGATGGCGACGCTGAGGTACTGGAACAACCAAGTGCCCTCACGAGCATCACCAGTTACCTCTGTTTGGCGAGCCACCAGTGAAGATAAGAATCTCACTGTCAGTAGCCCAACTCCCCCACAGGCTGGATAATGTAGTTAGCTGACAGAACACGGTATTTTAGGATGTTGTTCCGTTCAGCTGCGGAAGCTGTAGCTCTCGCCCTTACCGCTGCATCCAGAATGTGGGAAGAAGCAAAAGAGTCACTAACTGTGATGTCCCAGGTAAGGCACCTGCCTCTTGACCAGGTAGCACAGAATAAGACCGTCAAGTCTTTTCCCATCAATTCAGGACAACCCAGATGGTTCCAAAATTTAGGGGATGTTTGCCATGGCCAAAGCTCTTAAGTAGTAATAGGACAGTGTGTGTATGTGTGCGTGCGTGAGTTTGTCGGCGCTCTTAAATTAGAGACACGTGTGTGTGTGTCACTGTTAAGATAGACATATATATGTGTGTATCCCTTTCCTTCCTTTTACACACACATACATTCACACAAACACACATACACATTGTGTGATGGACAGGTGGACAGAAGTCCCTCAAATTTATATACATGTGAATGGAGTTCTACTGAAGCAGTTAGAGAAGTTCAAGTATCTTGGAGCTGTGTTCATGAGTAATGGAATGCAGAAGGCTGAATTAAGTGCAAGAATTGCAAGAGCTGATGCAGTAATGCGCCAGCCTCAGCATTCAGCAATCAGATGAAGGGGGTAGGTGCAAAAGCCAAACTCGCTGTCGTCCTGGTATTCCTGCCAACTCTTACCGATGATCATGACTCTTGAGTAATGACCAAAAGAAAACAATTGCAAAGTGGCAGAAATGGGATTCCTCCGAAGGGTCTTTGGAGTAACGTTACTCGATAAAGTGCATAGCTCAGGGACCAGAGAGTCACTCCTGGTAGAGCCGCTACTTCTCCGAATTAAGAATCACAACTCTGATATTATGACCATGTGGTTAGAATGTCTCAGTAAAGAATCGCTGGACACATTTTACAGGCAAAACCAACCGGCAAGAGACCCAGAGGTAGACTCTGAGCAAGATAGTTGGATAACATCCATGAGTTTGGCTGGTCACGCTTTGGGATCCAACTGTATTAGAGATGTTTGCTACTGACAGACTCGCTGGAAGGAGTGTTTGGGAAGGACTCTGCCCCCACGACCCTCTCAGAAATAAGTGGGTGAAGAAGAAGATATTGTCAATTTACTTTTCAATTTACATATATCTATATTTGCGTATAATACCAATATGCACACTACATATGCTAGCAGAAAACTGCCCAAAGGGCAGTTTTTCTGCTAGTCATAATAATGATTTCACTTGAAATATTGGGTAAATAATATTTCCATTCTATTTCTATTTTACTTTTCTTCCTATTTTCAGTAATTTTTTGAGTATAAAGAACTTACAACGTAAATCTTTTATTTTTTCTACTTCAGGCAGAATACATAACAAACTTCAATTTTGTTTATCTTTAATTCTCGGGGAAAAAAAAGTAAAACAACATGTTTGTTTGTTTTTGATTCTCATACACATTAGTACTGTTGCCATATTCCAACTCAGTCAGTGACACACTAATAGTACACATAAAGCAACGCAAAATGGTAATGTGTATCACATATTGACAACAAGATGCCCCCAGACATGAGGACAAGTTTGAAGGATTGAAGAATGCTGATCAATTTGGATCAGAGTCTCAACATGCTACTGCTGGGTGATTTTAACTTCCCTAACGTCAAATGGCCCAAGGGCCAGCCGCACTCAGGTATGACAGCACCTGAACAAAGGCAGACAGAATCCTTGTTTGGACCTTACAAAAATACACTCATGGAATAAATGGTACTTCATCCAACAAGAGGTGAGAATATCCTGGATCTCTGTTTCACGAATAACACGCTCATCCACAATGTGAAAGTGACACCAACAATTAGAACTAGAAATGTATATTCCAAGGAAGACTGAAGATATACAACCGACACGAAGCACTCGGTCTCTATCTAACCTAAACTTCCACAAAGCTAACTGGAAAAGGATTCAGGAGCTCCTGAAGGAAAATTGGACTGACAGTCTCTCTATGGAAGATGTCCACACTGTAAATTGGTTGGCATTAGGAAGTGCATCCAGCCATAGAAACCAAGCCAGAAACAGTTCTGTATGAGCAAGACACGATCACCTGGTCTGGCTTGTCCCACAACTCGTCTAACCCATGCTAGCATGGAAAAATGGACGTTAAATGATGATGAACGATGATATATATATATATATATATATATATACACACATATAAATATATATAGTGGACGTGGTGGCAACATGACAAAAAGAACCCAGCCCACACTGTAAAGTGGTTGCGTAGGTGTCATGACAAAAAGCACCCAGCACTATAAATGTGGTTGGTGTTAGGAAAGGCATCCAGCCGTAGAAACCAAGCCAAAATCAGTTTGGTAGGAGCAAGACATGGTTATCTGACTTCGATTTGTCTCAAATAGGACTACCTGTCTAAACCTATGTTAGCGTGGAAAATGAACATTAAACAGTGATGATATATATATATACACACACATTGTAAACCAACGCTTTAATACTTGACGATGCTAAATAGTTTTCAAGTTTTTTAAGGCACACATTTCATTTGTGTATCGTCAACGATATTTCCATCATTTTCACATCCATTTTTCCATGTTTGGACGTGTGTATTAAATAAAAATCTGTTATATTCAGGAAATGGAGCTATTGTTGTCTGCTAAAAAGAAAAGAAGCAAAATACTCCAGGCATTTAAGTAGCCGGAAGTAAAGAAAAATTCGATAAACTTATTGAGACTTTATAAACTGGATGAAATAGTAAAAACCCATTATGTAATGAAACTATACTCTAAACGACACTTAAAATATTTTAAATATCAAAATTTCATAAATATACACATGAAAATTTCAAAACTGCATGATCTAAACATGTGTTGATTAGCTGCCTCAACTTATTCACAGGGTTTGGATTTTTGCTCATTTCTCAGATATAAAATGGAGGAGGGGTAGACTTATATTCGAGTATATCAATAATTCACTTGCCAGTGTATCTTAACAATCACTGAACCTACAGAATAAAATATTTAAGACAGTAAAATTTGCAAGAGTAATCTCCCTTCACAATATATAGTTTGTTGGTTCCTTTTATATTCTACATAAATTGTCTTTTTGTGTTATGCAGGCATAATAAGCGGTGAGGTTGGAAAATAGATATTTTTTCTAGGCTGTCTCCTTTGATTTTTTAAAAACCTAGATTAGCCGTTTTTTTTTACATACTGTAAAGTTGTCGTGCTGGTGACGACAAAAAAGCACCCAGTACTCACTGTAAATGAGGTTGGCGTTAGGAAGGGCATCCAGCTGTAGAAATCTAGCCAAAATCAGTTCTGTATGAGCCAGGCATGGTCAACCGAATTCGCATTGCTCACAACAGGACAACTTGTCTAACCCATGCTAGCGTGGAAGAATGGAAGTAAAACGCTGATGATGATGATGATTGAAACCCCCAACATACCCTATTTATTTTACAATGTATGGGATTTCTCGGAATGTACTTTTTTCATCATGTGTTTTTTAATATATAAAGAAAAGAAAATTCCTCGAAGGAATGCTACTACTTAAAATAAAATTTCCCCAGAGGTAGATTAGCAAAATTTGGTGGAAGACGTTGGAATAAAAGATGGGTGGAAAAAATCTTAAAAATGAATAAGCAAGGGCGGTGACCCAGCATGACCTCAGCCGGATGGCTGGAACTAAGCAGACAGGGGAGACGATTATCTGATTTACATATTGAGACCCCAGCCTATTCTGTATGATGTATGGGATTTCTAGTAATGTATTTTTTGGTCTGTATAAAGAAAATTAATTGTAGGAATGCTACGACTTAAAATAAAATTACATTAGCAAAATTTAATAAGGGAGGGGGAGGAGTGGAAAAATCTAAAAAATTAATTAAGCAGGGACGATTATTCGAGACCCAAGAGTAAATGAGTTTTGGCTAGACATACAATATTGTAATAATTAATGGAGATGGGGCTGAACCATTGACCCTTCAGATAACAATTCAGTGTTCCCTACTAGTTAGGCATTTATAAGTAAGATTTACCGTTAATAAGTCCTTTGCAAGAGGTCCAATTTCACGAACACAGTCTTCTAAAGGTTTTTTCAGTTGAGGAGTAAATGAATTCCACAGTAAAATTGCATTTTCTGGCCATTCCTCTTTGGACGGTAATCCAAGAATTCTGAAGCAGTAGAAATAACAGCAATAATAATGTAAGAACAGTTTCTAATACAAGTAGACTACAATTATTAATGTCTGCAATAATAAAAAATATTTCTGTTGTTTCAGAAGTAATGGGAATTATCAATTTAATTTAGGTGCATTTTATTTTAGCATTTTACGTTTCAATTTTTGTTTTATTTTGTGCTCACAATAGAGACAACAGTTTCCATAAACTTCTGCAGTTTCGTATTGGCAGGATAGTTGTTTTACCCCTAGATAGGGGGAAATTGTCCTAGGCCCCCTGCAGAGTGGGGCCTCAACAGTGACGACCGAAGCAATTTCTTTGAACCCTCAGCCAGGCTTTAGGAAAGTTAGACTTTTTGAATTTAATACCTGTATGCCTAACTTTTCAATTCCAATTTTAACATATATATAATTAATTTGACTGTGTTGGGAAGTGCACTGAAGTGCACAGGTGGATCTGTTTACTCCAGAGTATATTGATAAACATGAAGTATAAGTCAACAAGTTAAAATTAACTTTGTTTATTCATAGTCGCTGTTTATATATATATATATATATATATATATATATATATATATATACAATATATTAATAAATGGAAACTATATTTATAAAAACATAATTAATCGATAAAAAATCGATATCAAAATTATCGGTAGCAAAATTGATGTAAGTTGGTTAACTTTATTGACAGAAATATAAACATCAGATTCATTTGAAGATAAATTTTTATAAATATAGTTTCCATTTATTAATATATTGTATATATATATATATATATATATATATATATATATATATATATATATATATATATATGAATCAGGAAAGAAGAGTGACACGGTTTGCTATACAAAAAAGGTTTTTAATCTCATTGCTGACAATTGTTTCTCTGAGCTGGTAGGTTTAGAGATCGCTACCCGTTTGTTTTCACGTTATTCTATCACCAATACAAAGTTATAACCAGTCAATTCATCGGAGCTTGTGAGAATGAAAGGAATATACAGGCATGGGTACTATATATAGTAGTAATGGCATTCAATCAGAACAATAACAACAATACTAACAATGCTAGCAATAAATTATTTGAAATAATCACAACATCAATCTAGGTGGGAAGTATAGTATATCTACAATTTTAGCATGTAAAACTAGCTGACATGAGGCAGATGTATAAAATTGACATGTAAAAGCTGTCATGGGGTGTATTATATATAGTGTAAAGATAAGCCGGTGGCTTTAAACAATGTAGGTCTGGTAGCCATAAAAATCATTTATTATCTGACAGATGAAGAATTTATCACTGTAGTGAGGATAGTAATATTTGTGTGGTCTATATTAGATGTAAGGGTTGTCTAGCTTTCTCATCATCAATAACATACATGTATAAGACAACATTAATAGAGTAGCAATATAATGCCTCATGTCAGCTAGTTTTACATGCTAAAATCGTAGATATACTATACTTCCCACTTAGATTGATGTTGTGATTATTTCAAATAATTTATTGCTAGCATTGTTAGTATTGTTGTTATTGTTCTGATTGAATGGCATTACTACTATATATAGTAGCCATGCCTGTATATTCCTTTCATTCTCACAAGCTCCGATGAATTGACTGGTTATAACTTTGTATTGGTGATAGAATAACGTGAAAACAAGCGGGTAGCGATCTCTAGAACTACCAGCTCAGAGAAACAATTGTCAGCAATGAGATTAAAAACCTTTTTCCTGATTTATCTTTACAACATAGGAATTACAGCGTACCTGCAACATCAGTATGGAAACGCCTTGTCAATGCAAATCAGGATGTTGTTGGAGATAAATATGTCCGGAATGATGCCGGTGTACTTAGTGTCACGAATGATCAGAAAAACAAGGCCTGGAAATGTCATTATGAGAGACTGATGAATGTGGAGAACGAATGGGAGAGAGAGAAATTACAATTAGTAGATCCGACAGAGGGACCAGCTATTGAGATTGACGAATATAGGGTCCAAGAGGGGATTAAGGAAATGAAAAATGGTAAGGCCGCTGGACCGTCGGGGATAGTTGCTGAGATGCTGAAGGTATCAGGGGACGTAGGCACTAAACTGGTTGCACGCATCATCAATCAGGCTATATATGGCGGTGTCATACCCAAAGACTGGTGCAGTAGTATTCTCATAAATTGCTACAAAGGTAAAGGGGATGCTCTGGAGAGGAGCAATTATAGGGGTATAAAATTGATCGATCAGGTTATGAAAGTGGCAGAAAGGATATTAGCGCAGCTAATTAGAGAAAGGGTCAAACTAGATGAGATGCAGTTTGGTTTTGTGCCTGGGAAAAGTACAACAGATACCCTCTTCTTGGTGAGACAATTACAAGAGGTTCTTAGAGAAGAATAAACCACTATACTTAGCTTTTGTTGACCTAGAGAAGGCCTTTGATAGGGTACCCCGATCTGTCATCTGGTGGTCCCTAAGAAAACTAGGTGTTGAGGAATGGCTTGTAAGGACAGTGCAAGCTTTGTACAGAGGTGCTGTCAGTAAAGTAAGGGTAGGAATGGAATTTAGTAAGGAATTCCAGATACAAGTAGGAGTACATCAGAGTTCAGTCCTCAGCCCACTCTTGTTCTTTATAGTCCTCCAAGCCATAACAGAGGAGTGTAAGACTGGCTGTCCATGGGAACTTCTCTATGCTGACGATCTGGTTCTTATAGCAGAATCAGTAGAGGAGCTAGAGAATATATTCTGGCTATGGAAACAGCAGTTGGAAGCAAGAGGACTGAGAGTGAACCTAGCTAAGACAAAAGTGTTGATGAGTAGAAAAGAGGACAAAACTCTGATTCCGTCAGGGAAATGGCCATGTTCGATATGCAGAAAAGGAACTGGCATAAATTCCATAAAAAGTACACAATGCAGATCTTGGGTACACAAGAGATGTAGTGAGATAGCAGGAAAACTAACAGGTAGGGAGAAATATGTATGCAGCAGATGTACAGGGAAATTTGACAGTAGAAGTCGCATTGATAGACACATTTTTCAGATGCAGGAGGGCGCTATAGAAGTGGTGGATAGCTTCCGGTACCTAGGAGATCAGATTAGCATGGGAGGAGGGTGTTCCAAGGCCATAGTATCTAGAATAAGGATGGGTTGGAAGAAGTTTAAGGAGCTGCTTCCTCTGCTGACGAAGAAGGGTTTCTCCCTGCGTACGAAAGGCCGGTTGTATGATGCCTGTGTGAGGTGCGCGATGCTGCATGGTAGTGAGACATGGGCAGCAACTGCAGAGGATATGCGACAGCTGGAGAGAAATGAGGCAAGCATGCTCCGTTGGATGTGCAATGTCAATGTGCGTGAACGACCGATGTGTATATGTATCTATGTATATATATATATTTATTGATATATATATATGGAGGCACATGGCTTAGTAGTTAGAGCATTGGCCTTGCAATCGAAAGGTTGTAAGTTCAATTCTCAGACCGGGTGATGTGTTGTTTCCTTGAGCAAGACACTTTATTTCACATTCCTCCAGTTTACTCAGTTGTAGAAATGAGATAATAGGGACTGAGGTTCCTATCATTCCACTGTTCCTATCATTCCACTGTAAAGTGGTTGTGGAGGTGCCACGGCAAAAAAGCACCCAGCACTCACTGTAAATGAGGTTGGTGTTAGGAAGAGCATCCAGCTGTAGAAATCAAGCCAGAATCAGTTCCCGTCCCACCCTTGCAAGCAGGGAAAAGCGGACGTAAAATGAAATGATGATGAATGATGATATATATATATATAAATATATATATATATATTGATATGTATATATATATATATTGATATGTATATATATATATTGATATGTTTATATATATATATTGATATATATATATATATATATATATTGATATGTATATATATATATATTGATATGTATATATATATTGATATGTATATATATATATATATTGATATGTATATATATATATTGATATGTATATATATATATATATTGATATGTGTATGTATATATATATATATATATTGATATGTGTGTATATATGTGTTCCTACCCCCCCCCCCCCTCTCTATGCACTTCTTTAAGGCTACTACCCTGTCTTTAACCTAATTCATTCAATCTGAAAATATTGAAGAGATAAGACACTTTCCCATTCTTCTCTGCTAAAATGTATCACTAGAGCTGATTCCAATTTTTCCAGCCATCCATCTAATCTACGAAGGTATTTTAGCCTACATATTGTCGTTAATATTATGATGTTCCCTGCTGTATTAGCGTTAAATTTTCCCTGCTGTATTAGCGATAAATTTTCGAGGGTTTCTCTTAGTAGTTTTTCATGACGTTAATTTTACTGATGTAGTATTAACTTAACTTGGATATTTACCATGCGGTATTCTAATCCTATTGTATCTCTCTCAGTTATTTACCATGCGACCCTCAGTTCCTACCCCCCCCCTCTCTATGCACTTCTTTAAGGCTACTACCCTGTCTTTAACCTAATTCATTCAATCTGAAAATATTGAAGAGATAAGACACTTTCCCATTCTTCTCTGCTAAAATGTATCACTAGAGCTGATTCCAATTTTTCCAGCCATCCATCTAATCTACGAAGGTATTTTAGCCTACATATTGTCGTTAATATTATGATGTTCCCTGCTGTATTAGCGTTAAATTTTCCCTGCTGTATTAGCGATAAATTTTCGAGGGTTTCTCTTAGTAGTTTTTCATGACGTTAATTTTACTGATGTAGTATTAACTTATTAACTTGGATATTTACCATGCGGTATTCTAATCCTATTGTATCTCTCTCAGTTATTTACCATGCGACCCTCAGTTCCTACCCCCCCCCCCCCTCTCTATGCACTTCTTTAAGGCTACTACCCTGTCTTTAACCTAATTCATTCAATCTGAAAATATTGAAGAGATAAGACACTTTCCCATTCTTCTCTGCTAAAATGTATCACTAGAGCTGATTCCAATTTTTCCAGCCATCCATCTAATCTACGAAGGTATTTTAGCCTACATATTGTCGTTAATATTATGATGTTCCCTGCTGTATTAGCGTTAAATTTTCCCTGCTGTATTAGCGATAAATTTTCGAGGGTTTCTCTTAGTAGTTTTTCATGACGTTAATTTTACTGATGTAGTATTAACTTAACTTGGATATTTACCATGCGGTATTCTAATCCTATTGTATCTCTCTCAGTTATTTACCATGCGACCCTCAGTTCCTACCCCCCCCCCTCTCTATGCACTTCTTTAAGGCTACTACCCTGTCTTTAACCTAATTCATTCAATCTGAAAATATTGAAGAGATAAGACACTTTCCCATTCTTCTCTGCTAAAATGTATCACTAGAGCTGATTCCAATTTTTCCAGCCATCCATCTAATCTACGAAGGTATTTTAGCCTACATATTGTCGTTAATATTATGATGTTCCCTGCTGTATTAGCGTTAAATTTTCCCTGCTGTATTAGCGATAAATTTTCGAGGGTTTCTCTTAGTAGTTTTTCATGACGTTAATTTTACTGATGTAGTATTAACTTATTAACTTGGATATTTACCATGCGGTATTCTAATCCTATTGTATCTCTCTCAGTTATTTACCATGCGACCCTCAGTTCCTACCCCCCCCCCCTCTCTATGCACTTCTTTAAGGCTACTACCCTGTCTTTAACCTAATTCATTCAATCTGAAAATATTGAAGAGATAAGACACTTTCCCATTCTTCTCTGCTAAAATGTATCACTAGAGCTGATTCCAATTTTTCCAGCCATCCATCTAATCTACGAAGGTATTTTAGCCTACATATTGTCGTTAATATTATGATGTTCCCTGCTGTATTAGCGTTAAATTTTCCCTGCTGTATTAGCGATAAATTTTCGAGGGTTTCTCTTAGTAGTTTTTCATGACGTTAATTTTACTGATGTAGTATTAACTTAACTTGGATATTTACCATGCGGTATTCTAATCCTATTGTATCTCTCTCAGTTATTTACCATGCGACCCTCAGTTCCTACCCCTCCCTCTCTATGCACTTCTTTAAGGCTACTACCCTGTCTTTAACCTAATTCATTCAATCTGAAAATATTGAAGAGATAAGACACTTTCCCATTCTTCTCTGCTAAAATGTATCACTAGAGCTGATTCCAATTTTTCCAGCCATCCATCTAATCTACGAAGGTATTTTAGCCTACATATTGTCGTTAATATTATGATGTTCCCTGCTGTATTAGCGTTAAATTTTCCCTGCTGTATTAGCGATAAATTTTCGAGGGTTTCTCTTAGTAGTTTTTCATGACGTTAATTTTACTGATGTAGTATTAACTTATTAACTTGGATATTTACCATGCGGTATTCTAATCCTATTGTATCTCTCTCAGTTATTTACCATGCGACCCTCAGTTCCTACCCCCCCCCCTCTCTATGCACTTCTTTAAGGCTACTACCCTGTCTTTAACCTAATTCATTCAATCTGAAAATATTGAAGAGATAAGACACTTTCCCATTCTTCTCTGCTAAAATGTATCACTAGAGCTGATTCCAATTTTTCCAGCCATCCATCTAATCTACGAAGGTATTTTAGCCTACATATTGTCGTTAATATTATGATGTTCCCTGCTGTATTAGCGTTAAATTTTCCCTGCTGTATTAGCGATAAATTTTCGAGGGTTTCTCTTAGTAGTTTTTCATGACGTTAATTTTACTGATGTAGTATTAACTTATTAACTTGGATATTTACCATGCGGTATTCTAATCCTATTGCATCTCTCTCAGTTATTTACCATGCGACCCTCAGTTCCTACCTCACAATCCCCCCCCCCCCCCACCCCCACACACCACCATAGTCTATTCGACCAATCAAACCTAGCATGCCATTTTTACTGCTGCTGCTACTACCTGCCTAACTAACTCTCTCCTCCTCTGGCGCATCCCAACACACCCTGCCATTACCCCAACACCACTGTTCTTCTAGCCCTCAATTTTCCCACCGTTATGGATGGATGAGCTGGGAATACACGAGCAACTCTGAATCAATAGATGAAATATGAATCTGCGAGCTACCAAGCACCCACATGAAGCGCCAACCCAGAGACCCTCCCCTACGAGTGTCGACAAATGCCCAAAACTCCGAGTTGGTACCATCAATGTAGGCTCAATGAAAGGAAGAGCAGGAGAAATCGTAGAAATGCTAGAGCGAAAGGAAGTTGATGTATGCTGTGTGCAAGAGACTAGATGGAGAGGAGGGTCTGCTAGAGTCCTTGTAGGAAAAAGCCAGTGCTACAAATTTTTCTGGGTGGGAAATGACGATGGGATGGGTGGTGTAGGTATACTATTAGCTGACAAGTGGGTAGATGGTAGATAAAGTAATCTCAGTGTACAGGGTAAATGCAAGAATCATTAAACTCAGACTAGTCCTGAATAAGACAATTACCACAATAATATCAGCTTACGCACCCCAATCGGGGCTGCCAGACGAACTTAAGGATAGGTTTTACGAGTCCCTAATACACACTACTGCTCTAACAGACGACAAGGACTTCCTAATCATTGCAGGAGATTTTAACGGACACGTAGGTAAACACTGCGACGGCTTCAATAGAGTACATGGAGGCCATGGAGTTGGCACAAGGAATGAGGAAGGATTCAGACTTCTAGAATTCTGCGACGCCAATGACATGTCGATATGTAACACAAACTTTAAAAAACCCGACAACCACCTGATCACCTATAGATCAGGGGAGCACTCTAGTCAGTTAGATTTTATCCTCATCAGAGGACGTGACAGATGGACGGTCGTAAACACAAAAGCCTTCCCTAGTGAGGAATGTACATCCCAACATAGCTTAGTTGTCAGCGACCTCACGGTCAGAACTAGACGAGCCCTGAAACAGAGGCCAACCTGGAGAAGAAAGATCTGGAAGCTGAAAGTCCCCTCAACCAGTAACAGATTTAAAGATATTTTACTCAACGCCTACGACAGTAAAGAAGAACAGATAGAGACATTTAACGTAGAAGAGAACTGGGAGTTCCTAAAAAATAACTTACTAGAGGCGACGGATGAGGTTTGTGGCTGGAGTAAGACCTCAAGCAGGAGGAGAGTGACTTGGTGGTGGAACAATAAGGTAGATGAAGCAGTCAAGGCCAAGAGACAGGCATGGAAAGAATGGAAGAACGGGGGGAGCAGGGTACATTACATAGAGACCAAGAGGGAAGCTAGGCGACAAGTATACTTAGCTAGGAGGGAAGCAGAGGATAGAAAATTCAAGCATGTTTTACAACGTGAGGACCAGAAACAGGAGGTATTCAAGATTGCGAGGCAGTGTGTCAGAGATAGTTGTGATGTCATTGGAGAGAAGTGTATCCGGAATGATAAAGGTGAGCTTGCCCTCACAAGTGCTGAGAAGAAAGATGCATGGAAGAGTCATTATGATAGATTACTAAATGAGGAGAATTCATGGGAAGAAGAGACCCTACCCCACGTAGACCCTATAGAGGGACCAGCAGTACAAGTCAGCGGCAGCGTAGTAAGTAAGGCAATCAGAGATATGAAGATAGGGAAGGCAACCGGTCCATCGGGTATAGCTGCCGAGATGCTGAAGGCATCTGGGTCTGTAGGTCACACTATAACCACACGTATCGTTAACCAGGTAATACTAGAGGGGGCCATACCAAAAGATTGGTGCAGTAGCATCATTGTCAACTGCTACAAAGGTAAAGGCGATGCACTAGATAGAGGAAACTATAGAGGTATAAAGTTGATGGACCAGGTCATGAAAGTAACAGAAAGAGTTATAGCACAGCTGATTAGGGACCGGGTGAATATAGACGAGATGCAATTTGGGTTTGTACCAGGGAAAGGCACCACTGATGCCCTCTTCCTTGTGAGGCAATTACAGGAAAAGTACCTAGCTAAAAGTAAGCCACTCTACTTGGCATTTGTCGACCTTGAGAAAGCCTTTGACAGAGTTCCACGTGCAGTAATCTGGTGGGCTCTTAGAAAACTAGGAGTAGATGAATGGCTTGTGAAAGCGGTACAAGCCATGTATAGGGGAGCAGTCAGCAAAGTTAGGATTGGCAATGAGTATAGCGAGGAATTTAGCGTACAGGTTGGGGTCCACCAGGGCTCTGTTCTTAGCCCTCTCCTGTTCATCATAGTTCTGCAGGCAATAACGGAGGAGTTTAAGACCGGATGCCCATGGGAACTCCTGTATGCTGATGACCTCGCACTCATAGCTGAATCTATGGTAGAACTAGAGAATAAATTCCAAACCTGGAAGCAGGGACTAGAGAGAAAGGGCCTCAAAGTCAACATGACAAAGACTAAGGTCCTTATAAGTAGACGAGAAAACAGAACCCAGATCCCCTCAGGGAAATGGCCTTGCTCAGTATGTAGGAAAGGTGTAGGTAGGAACTCCATTCTCTGCCCCAAATGCAAACAATGGGTACACAAGAGATGTAGCGGGATCTCAGGAAGCTTAATTAAGAATGTAGGATTCACATGCAGCAGCTGTGCTGAAACAGCAAGCAAACAGCCACAGGAAACAAGTACCACCAATCTCTGGGAGGGCCCTGTAGAAACAGTAGACAGCTTCTGCTACCTAGGTGACCGAATTAGCAACGGAGGTGGGTGCTCAGAAAGTACAATAACTAGGGTAAGAACGGGATGGAAGAAGTTTAGGGAACTACTACCACTGCTAGCTGCAAAAGGCTTCTCCCTCAGAATGAAAGGCAGACTGTATGATGCGTGTATCCGAACAGCGATGTTGCATGGTAGTGAGACCTGGGCGCTGAAGGTGGAAGACTTACGTAGATTAGAGAGAAACAAAGCCTGCATGCTCCGATGGATGTGTAACAGTAATATACGTGAACGACAAAGCATAAAGGAATTGAGAGAGAGACTGAGCATAAGAGGAATCAAATGCTGCGTGCAGGAGAGGCGGTTACGCTGGTATGGACATGTGATGTGTATGAAGGATGACAGCTGCATAAAAAGGTGCAGAGCACTAGAAGTTGATGGAAACACTGTAAAGTGGTTGTGGAGGTGCCACGGCAAAAAAGCACCCAGCACTCACTCCAAACATGGAAGCAGGGACTAGAAAGAAGGGGTCACAAAGTCAACCTGACAAAGACAAAGGTCCTTGTAAGTAGACGAGAAAACAGAACCCAGATCCCCTCAGAGAAATGGCCTTGCTCAGTATGTAGGAAAAGTGTAAGTAGGAACTCCATCCTCTTCCCCAAATGCAAACAATAGGTACACAAGAGATGTAGTGGGATCTCAGGAAGATTAACTAAGAATGTAGGCTTCACGTGTAGCAGCTGTGCTGGGACAGCAAGCAGCAAACAGCCACAGAAACAAGCACCACCAAACTCTGGGAGGGCTCTGTAGAAACAGTAGACAGCTTCTGCTACCTAGGTGACCAAATTAGCAGCGGAGGTGGGTGTTCGGAAAGTACAATAACTAGGGTAAGAACGGGATGGAAGAAGTTCAGGGAGCTATTGCCACTGCTAGCTGCAAAAGGCTTTTCCCTCAAAATGAAGGGCAGATTGTATGATGCATGTATACAAACAGCAATGTTACAAAGTAATGAGATGTCTGTAGAAGACTTGCATAGATTAGAAAGAAATGAAGCCTGCATGCTCCGATGGATGTGTAATAGTAATATACGCGATTATTTCTGTCTCCGTGCATGTATACACATACATATAATATATATATATATTATATGTATGTGTATAAACATATGTATATGTATATATATATATATAATATATATATATATATATATATATATATACATATATACATATACATATGTCTATATAAATATATATATATATACATATACATATATCTATATACATATACGTATGGAGGCACATGGCTGAGTGGTTAAAGCATTGGCCTTGCAATCGAAAGGTTCTGAGTCCAATTCTCAGACCGGGTGATATGTTTTTTCCTTGAGCAAGACACTTTATTTCACATTGTTCCAGTTTGCTCAGCTGTAGAAATGAGATGATAGGGACTGGGGTCCCTATCATTCCACTGCAAAGTGGTCATGGAGGTGCCACAGCAAAAAAGCACCCAGCCCACACTGTAAATGAGGTTGGTGTTAGGAAGGGCATCCAGCTGTAGAAATCAAGCCAGAATCAGTTCCTGTCCCACCCTTGCAAGCAGGGAAAAGCGGACGTAAAATGATGATGATGATGATATATATATATATATAATATATACACACATATACATATATATTTATACATATACATATAAATGTATATATACATATATACATACATATATACACATATATATATATATATATATATATATATTATATATACACATACATATATATATTTAAATATACAAAAATAAACACATATACCAGAAGACTTTATTTCACTGTTAGATATAATAGGATATATATATATATATATTTATACATATACATATATACATATACATATATACATATACATACATATACATATATATATACATATACATATATATATATATATACATACATATATATATATATTTAAATATACAAAAATAAACACATATACCAGAAGACTTTATTTCACTGTTAGATATAATAGGATATATATATATATCTTTATACATATACATATATATATATATATTGTTATACTTTGGGAGGGTCATGTTGCCAATAAGAAACACACAAATTCAGAAACGAAATATATGTATATACATATACATATATACATATACATATATATATATACATATACATACATATACATATACATACATATATATATACATACATATATATATATATATTTAAATATACAAAAATAAACACATATACCAGAAGACTCTATTTCACTGTTAGATATAATAGGAATTTTACTCACTCAAATATTTTTGCTAACTGGTGAATTTCTGACTGTCCACAAAATAAAGGCCTGAATAATGAAATAAACAATGTTAATATTTCATTTGGCAGACAGCCACACTCAAATTATTAAGAAAAAAAATCATAACATATTTCACATACATAAATTACTGAACACTGAATAAAATAGGAGCAAGAAACAGTGATCTGGACCTGACTTGACTCACAACAGGAAAATTCATCAAACCCATGCTAGCGTGGAAATATGGATGTTAATTAGTGGTGGTTGCTTCTGTTCAGGTCATAGCATAATCAATGAATGACATTTTCTCTTCGTCAGGTTGCAGGACAACTCGTCTAAACCCATGCTAGCATGGAAAAATAGACCTTAAGCAGTGGTGGTGGTGGTGGTTGCTTCTGTTCTCCATGAATGAGTTTTTCTCTTCTTCAGTTTGCCGAAAAGGTCTGAGAAAAATCAGGTGTATATGGTGTTTGAAGATCTAACCAACGCCTCTGAAACTGTAAATTGGAAGCTTAGTATACCTGACAAGATGCCCAATATTATTGTATCCTTTCACAAAGGGATGAAGTCTGTTGTTTTATTACACTCTGGTAGCCACTCTCCTCTCTTATGCACCCTACCTATGCCTACTCCACTAACACTCCCTAGCAGCTATTCTCACTCACACCTCCTTCCTGTATTCATTCCTTAGCTGATGTCTCACCACTCCCTAAAACCCCTAGATAACCTCACTATCACACCTTAGTAGCAACTCACTACACACCACCTATGCCGCCATTCTCTCCATCACTGCACCTTTCCTTCCAACCAGTGTTCTCATCACTGCATTCCCATCCCCACATACCACTGTCAAATCACACCACACCTGCCATAACTTCACATTTATCCCCTTCCTATCGCCCCTCACCAAAACACACACACACACAGGTGGTTGGTGACAGACAGGGCACCACACTGTAGAAACCATGCCTAAAAGGCGGAAATACCCAGTGTTGCAACCTCTCTAGAGTTAGTAATCTACACAATAAACACACCTAGTACACTCTGTAAAATAGTTGGTGATAGAAAGGACATCCAACCGGAGAAAGCTTGGCAAGTAAAGGGTTGAGAGGACCTTTCAGTTGTGTCAAAGACATAACAACTTCTACTGTGTCCTCAATAGAATGTGAAACCGTAAATAAGCAAGACGCAGACCCCCATCCTCTCTGGGAGGTCAGTAGCCTCGCTTCGGTACTGACTTGGATTAAATAGACCCATCCAACCCTTGCTGACAGAGAAAGCAAATGTTAAACAATGATGATGGTGTGTGTGTGTGTAGGAAAATTGTCAGGACCCCAACGGCTGAGCTCCGGCTGTTTCGACAGCTAGATCGGATCTAGCTGTTGAAATCAAAATGGCCGGAGCTCAGCCATTGGGGTCCTGACAATGTTCCTATTACCCACTCTACTACCCTAAGTATCGAGTATTCTGGTGCGTTATGGTCCACCTGGTTCCTTACCACACTTTCTTTGTTGTATAATATACATATAATTTTATTTTTCATTTTACATCTGCTTTTCCCTAGCTTGCATATATATATGTCTATATGTGTGTATATATATATGTGTGTGTATATAAGAAAATGAGGTTTTTGTTAATAAAAAAACGAAATGTCCTACACAGGTGAAAGTATAAAGAAAAGAAATGAAAAATGCAACTGGAGTCTTTTTAAGAATATTTATTTATTTCCTTTACCAGTTTCACAGTTCTTATGCTTTTCAAAAGTAGAATTGAGATGGAGGGTTTGTGGCTTGTCTTGACTCGCATCTAATGCAAGACATGAACCTAATAACACTCATTTTTTTTAATTTCTGTGTTTTTCATTATATATACACACACATATACGTGTGTGTGTGTGTGTGTGTGTGTGTGTGTGCGTGTGTGTAAAATGTGCATTGGGTTATTTCCCTTGCCTCAGTCTGGTTTTAGGCACATCTATGACTATGTTAACATAAATATGCAAGTATGAATAAAGGCAGAATAAATATTTAATTTTTATATCATTACTCAAAGTTTTATTCCGTATCTTCTGGGATATTCCACAAATGGACATAACAAATGGAACAAACTCTCCTCATGATCAAGTCCAATCAGTCTTATAGTATTTTGTTTACATCGCTTTAATCTTAGGATATGTTATGTAATATATATTTCAAGAAGACTGAGTCAAAGAGAAAAAAGTTCAATTACCATATTTAACACCTTATAAGACACACCTCAAATTTGGCAGGCATTACAAAAAAATAAATAAATGTGTTTAACCCGTTAGTTACCAACCCGGCCAAACCCGGCTCTAGTTCTATGAAATAAAACCACCTATTTTTAAAGTTTCCAATTTATAGTAAAATCTTCCAACATAATTATATATAAATACCCTACTTAAGTTAATATCTTAGGAATGAAATAATTTAATCTCTCAAAAGTCTTCATTAATTAATTGGAATTAGAGTGTATTTCATTAGAAATGTGGTTATGAAAGGGTTAAACTACGAATGTCAGGTGCAAGTTATAAAGTTTGTACATCATATTTTTTGTATTATAATTGTACATTGTAATTCTAGTTGTAATATTTTAGTTCATTTTTAAAACAAGAAAGTGTGAAACTAAACGTTTGATGTCGTTACATATTCATGGTTAAGTGTAGTTACTTAATTTTCTTCCTGACTTGTATTGTTTTACATAATAATAGTACCTGACAGATTGACAGAAATATTAACAAAATGGTAGCAGTTAGCAATTACAGAACTTATCTATATAAATACTAACACTCCCATATATCTGTCTGTTGGTTTGTAAGTTAAATGTGGTTCAAATAATCCATTCTACTCTAAAAATATTTACATTTATGTACTGCTAAGTACTCCGATGGTCTTTGTGAGATATCTGAAGTCAGTGGTTTGGTGTTGCCATTCACTGAAGCCATCAAAATGCCTATTTGGTGTTGCTGAAGTTAATTGCACCACAAGGGTGCCAAATTCCCATTATTGACATATTCATCTACTGAGTATATTAACAGTGAATAATTGGTGCCAGAAGCAGCCAATGAAGGCCCTTAACAACGTACCCCAAACTAATGAGCTGTATTCTCCATCTGTGGGTTTTTTTTGTTTTTTTTTTCCAGGTATCAGAAGAGCTAGACGTTTTACAACTGGAAACTGCATACATACATATTCATATATATACATATATACATACATATATTTATATATATATACATATATTCATATCTATACATATATTTATATATAAACATATATATATACATACATATTTATTTATATATATATATATATATACATATAGTCATATATATACATACATATATTCTGACAGAAGCCGCTGGAAGGAAGAAGTGTTTGAGGACTGTTCCCTAACGACCCTGCCAGGAATACATGGGCAAAGAAGAAGTAGAAACAAAACTTACCTTCTGTTAAAAAGCTCTGCAAATATACAACCACAACTCCACAAATCAACAGGAGAAGCATACTGAGCTTGCAAGATGACTTCTGGAGCACGGTACCATAATGTTACAACCTAAACAAGAAACAACCTCAAACTTCTGTATATACATTTGTATGTTTGTGTGCATGAGTGAATGTGTGTATGTATTCTCGATGCCCAAATAATAGGGGGGAGGGGGGAATAAGCAGAGGAGGGAATCAGTAGGTTGTAGGGAATTTCTAGGTTGTCTCTTGATAATTCTAGGGTTTGAATTCATTAACTTTTAACCAATAGTTCTGTTTATCACCTCTGGACATTTTTAGCAGTGAAGGACCTTCTATTCTGTTGCTAGACCATGCTTGACTTGCTCAAAGTACTCTCGGGTCCCAAATAATAAGGGGAATAGGAGGGTAAGGGGGGATCAGTAATTTTTCTAGGATGCTTTCTTTGATTTTAAAAAAAAACAGAACTAGTCGTTTAATTTACATATTGAGACCCCAACCCATCCTATTTATTTCATAATGTATGGGATTTCTAGTAATGTACTTTTTTTGTCATGTATTAAAGAAAATTGTCATAGGAATGTTACCACTTAAAATAAAATTAGATTAGTAAAATTTAATAAGTGAAGATTAAGGTGAAGGCACGTGGCTTAGTGGTTGGGGAGTTGAAGTCGCAATGGTGAGATTGAGAGTTCAATTTTCAAACAGGGTGATGTTTCTTGAACAAGACACTTTATTTCATGCTGTTTCTGCCAGGAGTTGCAGCCAGTAGATAGTATCAGCAATGGAAAGACCAATGGAAACATTGTTTCCTTGGTCAGATTTGGTGAGGTCCACCCCACTCGGCAAACAAATGAGGTCTGGGATCTTGTCAATCACTAAAGGAGGAGGAGAGGAGTAGAAAAAATCTGAAAAATTAATAAGCAGGAGGGAGGGGGCAATTATTCGAGACACGAGAGTACATGTATATAGAGTACATGTATATAAGCCTAGTTGTACAAACAAGACAATAAAACTGAGTACACAAATAAAATGAGATGTTATAGAGTTGAAAACACATCAATGACTCAATGGCTGAGAGTTTCATAGTAAACTTATCACTCAGTTTGATAACTGAGCAGAAAACTCTAAACCCTTGAGTCACTAATGTAGCTTCATTGATGTAGCTATAATAAAGTGCACGTGTATATATGTATGTGTGTATGTATATATATATATATATGTATATATATATATATTTATATATATAGTAATAATAATAAATGTGAAGACTAAAATCCAAAGAGGGCTCGATAAGGATAAATATATATCAAATATATAAGAACCCTAGAGCAAAAATTTATTAAAATAACAGATTAAAGTTTAAGCAAAGAATCACTGCTTTCACCCATAATAGGATCTTCTGAAACTCTGAGTTTCAGAAGATCCTATTAAGGGTGAAAGCAGCGATTCTTTGCTTAAACTTTAATGTTATTTTAATAAATATATATATATATATATATAGGAATAATAATTACGAAAACCAAAATCAGAAGATGCCATAATAGGGTGAAAGCAGAAATTCTTTGCTTAAACTTTAATCTGTACTACTAATGTATATGTGGGTGGGTGGGTGTGTGTGTGTGTGTGTGTATATATCGAATAAAAAGCAAGCAAACCAATCAAGAGGAGAAAGAGGTGATTAGTTATGCAGACTACGAGCCGGTAGAGAGAAGGTTAGTGTGCTCGATGCGTATAGATTGCTAGACTAGCAAACCAAGCGAGTAAGTGGAAAGAAAAAGTGTCTAGCAAAATGGTGGTTCTAACGATTTATAACTTGTACCTTTTTAATATCAAGATTCCACCTTTACTTCAGTGATCTGTTTTGATTTTTGAGTTAATATGTTATAATTATTTCTCTCGGCTCTGATGAGAATACTAGACCACACATTTATTTTTACTGTACTAATATTGATTTATAATTGGTACTCATATCATCTATGTGCATATCCAGGATTTAGTGTTTGAAACAAATTGTCAGCCATTAAAAATATATATGTATTCATAAATCATTGTTGTTCTCTCCAGAGTTTGTTTTGTGGAGGCACATGGCTTAGTGGTTAGAACATTGGGCTTGCAATCGAAAGGTTGTGAGTTCAATTCTCAGAACGGGTGATGTGTTGTTTCCTTGAGCAAGACCCTTTATTTCACATTGCTCCAGTTTACTCAGCTGTAGAAATGAGATGATAGGACTGGGGTCCCTATCATTCCACTGCAAAGTGGTCGTGGAGGTGCCACAGCAAAAAAGCACCTAGCCCACACTGTAAAGTGGATGTGTAGGCGCCATGGAAAAAAAGCACCCAGCACTCACTGTAAATGAGGTTGGTTTTAGGAAGGGCATCCAGCTGTAGAAATTAAGCCAGAATCAGTTCCCGTCCCACCCTTGCAAGCAGTGAAAAGCGGACGTAAAATGATGATGATGATATATATATAGACTAGAGTATGTATGTATATATGTGTGTGTCTATACGTGTGTATATAAAGATAAGTTGGGTATGAAAATGTATACACATGAACGCGTATGTATGTACATGAATACATGTGTGTATATATATATGTATGCATGTGTATATGTATGTAAGTATGAATATGTGAATGTGAGTATATGTATTTTGTAGAGGTGTGCAAATATATTTGTGTGTGAATGCGTGGGTGAAAGGATACGTACACTTGAAAGAAAAATTTAAGTCTGAATGTTAATTAAGTGCAAACACAAAACCAACCACGCATATCTTTACTATCTCTAATCCTTCTATAGATTTAGAAAAATAACCAATAATATATTCTATAAAAATGTCAAAACAACAGATGGGAATCTAATTACTCACTGCCACCAAAAATTCTCACTGCTATCAAAAAACCACTCCCTCAACTATTCTTCTAACAACTTCACCCCTCCCTCCTAATATTCTCTATAAAAACCAAATAGGTACTCAGTAATATTATTCTGATGAAATGACAGTAAATAATAACATTGAAATATTGAATGTCTGCATAACTAAAACTTTGTAGATAGCAGCTGTTTTCAGGTTATGTAACTGTTATAGAAACACGTGTCAATAAATTCCTTTCAACTAAACTGTATCCATTCAAATCTTTCTATTCTTCTCCGGATTACTTTTGGAACTACAACTGGAACCGTCGAGCAAACTCTACGTGAGCTGTTAATCTACCGTGTGTAATATTTATATTACAACACAACGGAAAATACTGTATATATATATATATATATATATATATATATATATATGTGTGTGTGTGTGTGTGTGTGTGTCAACAAAAAAAAAGAAACACAGAGGAACAATACAAAAATGATATATATTAGTTTAAAGCTACATATTGTAGAAATACAGGCTTAATGTTTCAGACATTAAGCCTTGATCAGAGGATAGAGTGAGAGAGATGAGAAGAAATAGAAAAATAGATGATAGTAAGAAAAGAAAATAGAAACCGGGGAAGGGTATGTAGGGAGGAGAAAGAGTGGTGGTGGTGGTGGTAGTGGTAGTAGTAGTAGTAGTAGTAGTAGTAGTAGTAGTAGTAGTAGTAGTAGTAGTAGTAGTAGTAGTAGTAGTAGTAGTGGTAGTAGTAGTAGTGGTGATGGAAGTAGTAGTAGCAGTAGCAGTATCTATCTTGAGAAATAACTAACTATTTCGAAATGTTAATTTTAAAAATACATGAATTTCAAAATAAAATCTATCAACAAGCCACAATTAGTAGTAAAATGATTTTGTTTGTCTTTTCTATTTTATTTAACCATATTTCTTCTTTAAACCATTAATATTTACATTAGTCTATATATACTATTGTATTTTCATGATAAAGGCTTTATCTCACATAATATCAAATCTACGGGATTTTGATATTATTTATTTTGGGAACAATACCTTAACATTGGTATGAGTGGCTGGTTACAGTCAGTTTCAACAGAAAGAGGTGAGAGAATTCTGGTCAGATATGGCCAGTTTAAATGCTAAAGGGTTAATCAATGTCAAACACTTAAATAAATAAGAAACATTTTCAGAATTCCTTCTTTTCAACTTGGATCGACTGAGATAAATTCAGATTATACTAACCACAGCAGTAAGAGTCATTTGAAAAGTATAACTTCGTGCTAGACCAAAATCTGCAATTTTTAACAAACCATTTCTGGTCACTAGAATATTCTGTGGTTTCAAATCTCTGTGTACAACTTTATGACAATGGAGAAAATCAATACCATTTAGCAGCTGTTTCATCAAGTCCTGCAAGGAAATACCAAAACCCCCAAAATTAGATTTACAATTAAAATATCATCATCATTACAACCACAATTTTACATCTCTTTTACTATACTTGCATGAGTTAGATGGAATTTTTTCAGCACAGCATCCCTCCATTTTTCACATTCCATCATCACCTCCTGTGAGCTTACGTGTGTACTGGGCTAGGATGCATTTTATCAAGGCACCAACACTAGGGAGGTTGTCAAGTCCCCAACGTGACCAATATATCCTCGTTATATATTATCTTGGTTTGATTATCCACCACTTTATCAAGGGTGACCCACTACAGGCTGAAAGGGACCTCTCCACTATGTAGTCTCCAATCATTCACATTTTCATTTAACCTCAGTGTTAGTACTTGTGAGCAGGTATTTTTTCTAGTCATTCAACATGACCCTGTTTCATTTTCTTTCTAAGTTTCAGTTTCTTGTAGTCATTTCAACATCGTCTCATGCCTCCCTTAGTTTCCCTCTTCCATGTGTTCAGTAAACTTCAAAGATATAAACAACACTCGCTCTACTTGCGTATCAAATGACCATACCCACAGTTGTCTTTCTTGCTCATTACATTCAATTGCTCATATACCCAGCTTATATACATACATCCTGTACATTCATACAACTATGACAACCTTAGATAAGCAAACAAAAGGAAAGAAAAACATATATGAAATATTTTCAGAGTTACATAAATTGTAAAGCTGGTGGGATAGTAAATTGATTTTACCCAAAATATTACTGGTACCTATTTTATCAATGTTAACAGAATGAACATCTAATTTAACTGCTTCTACTGTCTCATTATGATCGTAAATCCAACACCTGATTGCTGGACTGGGTTGCATGTTGTGTTCTTGAGCAAAACCCTTCATTTCACATTACTCCAGTATGCTCAGCTGAAAATAAGTATCAACAATAGCTGGTTTTACCCTGTAATGGACTGGCGTCCTGTCCAGGGAGAAGTCTTGTACTCTGAGTCACTTCACGCCAAGGAAGCCGGGATAAGTACTGGCCTGATGAACCTCCGAGCTCAAGACAGATTTAGACTTTACTGTCCCAAGCGCTTTTCTTTTATTCCTTAGTCAGAAGAAAGGCAATGCTTGTCTCTTTTTACAGCCCTTAAGAGTGATGGGAGGAAGTTCTCCTCAGACCAGAGATATAGCTTGAATACTTGCAACAAAGTGGACTCCACTAAACTCTCACAAGGGCTTAGTGGTGGTGTTAAACCAGGTGGCAGATTAAGCCTACTTCCATCAACTCTTTCAATGTTTAGTTAAATATTGGTAATTACCTGAATTATATCTTGTTCCAAACTTGGAGAAGGATATTGTTCAAGAAAACTAGACAGATCTTGGTCGATATACTCAAAAAGTAGGGTCAGGCATTTTCTTCCACCCAAATTGGTAATGTTAACATCCAGAAATCTGAATAATTAAAAAGAACATTTGAAATCAATCTTAATGTATTATGTAAAAGATAAATTGAATATAGTGAAAGATGTAGTTGTTCAAATTGATAGGACAGGAGCTGCTATCATTAACACACCTGAGTAACCTCATATGAGATACAAACCGATAGGAGACCAGTTTCTATCATTAATACACCCAAGGAACCTCCTATAAGGTACAAACTGGAAGGAGGCCAGTTCCTATCATTAACCCTTTAGCATTTACATTACTCTATATATACTTTTATATTTACACAGTAAAGGCTTTCCTTCACATATCGAATCTAGGAGATTTTGATATTATTTATTTTGAGAACAATACCTTAACAGCAGTATGAATGGCCAGTTACGGCTGGTTTGAACATATAGAAGTGAGAGAATTCTAGCTGGATACGGCCAGTTTAAATGCTAATGGGTTAAAACAGCTGAATAACCTAGTAGGAGACCAGCTGAACTTACATAAGTATGAACTGTAAACTTCATTTCATTTCGGTTGGTCAAACTGATACTTGACTTCCAGTAACCCTTCATTTATTGTGGTTGTTATGGCTAACACATGTAAGTTTAGCCAGCCTCCTATAAGGATGCATTTCATAAGAGGTTTCTTGAGTGTTTCAATGACAGAGGCTTCACTTCTATTTTATCCCCATTTTCCAGTGACACAAAGCTTGAATAAATACAACTCAGTTTGATAACAAATTCTCTATCATACCAATCTACCATCCTCAATTGGTACTATATTTTTCAACCACCAATTCTCTATCATACCAATTCACAACCCTCAATTGGTACTATATTTTTCAACCCCCAAAAACCTGTAAAGCAAAGTTAACCTCAGCAGAAATAGAACCACCAGTTCACCAATGTATTGAACAACAATGTTAAATAACTAATATGTTCATTCTTTTTCTTGACATCAAGATGGAATTAAAACATCTTCAATTGAGAATTAAAATCACACTGCAGACTTTTTTTTTCCTCAAGAGCTTTCCACTATTCTACAGTCCATCCTATATTCTTGTACAAATAAGTTTCTTTACATAGACAAATGCTTTATCATTATCATCGGTTAACGTCCACTTTCCCTGCTAACAAGGGCTGGACAAGTCTACTTAGACCAAGCTAGTACTGAAGTGAAGCTACTGACTTCCCAGACAGGCCAGAGATTTGCATCTTGCTTATGTATGGTCTTACGTTCTATCAAGTGAACGGGGAAGGTTGTCAATCCTCTCAACCCTTTGTCTAGCAGGCTTTCTACAGCTGTAGGCCCTTGCTATCACCAGCTACAGAAAATGAAAATTTATATAAGCTGGAAGATGGAATTTTATAAAGTTCACACAGCGCGAAGTCAGTTTTTAGAATAAGTACACCATATAGCTGCATGATGTCTTAGAGGCAACTAAAACAGCTGACATCAGAAAGAGCTGTTTCTCATTAAAAATAACTGGGGGACACTCACCATTAAAAATAACTGAGCACTCAGCACTGAATATAACTGAGACACTCACCATTAAATATAACCGAGATACTCACCATTAAATATAACTGAGAGACTTAGCGTTAAATATAACTGAGGTTTAACAATAACAATATTAGTGGGACTTATTTTATCAACTATTTGGGAATAAAAGACAAATTTAACTTTACTAGTAACAGAACAGCTAGCCATTGGTCAATATGACAGGAAGTATCCAGTAACAGGACAGCTAACCATTGGTCAATATGACTTGAAGTATCTAGTAACAGAACAGCTAGCCACTGGTCAATATGACATGAAGTATCTAATAACAGGACAGCTAGCCATTGGTCAATATGACAGGAAGTATCTAATAACAGGACAGCTAGCCATTGGTCAATATGACAGGAAGTATCTAATAACAGGACAGCTAGCCATTAGTCAATATGACATGAAGTATCCAGTAAGAGGACAGCTAGCCATTGGTCAATATGACAGGAAGTATCCAGTAAGAGGACAGCTAGCCATTGGTCAATATGACAGGAAGTATCCAGGAAGAGGGCAGCTAGCCATTGGTCAATATGACATGAAGTATCTAATAAGAGGAGAGCTAGCCATTGGTCAATATGAGATGAAGTATCCAGTAACAGGACAGCTAGCCATTGGTCAATGACAGGAAGTATCTAATAACAGAATAGCTAGCCATTGGTCAATGACAGGAAGTATCTAATAACAGAATAGCTAGCCACTGGTCAATATGACAGGAAGTATCCAGTAACAGGACAGCTAGCCATTGGTCAATATGACATGAAGTATCTAATAACAAGACAGCTAGCCATTGGTCAATATGACATGAAGTATCTAATAAGAGGAGAGCTAGCCACTGGTCAATATGACATGAAGTATCCAGGAAGAGGACAGCTAGCCATTAGTCAATATGACATGAAGTATCTAATAACAGGACAGCTAGCCATTAGTCAATATGACATGAAGTATCCAGGAAGAGGACAGCTAGCCATTGGTCAATATGACAGGAAGTATCCAGGAAGAGGACAGCTAGCCATTGGTCAATATGACAGGAAGTATCTAATAACAGGACAGCTAGCCATTGGCCAATATGACAGGAAGTATCTAATAACAGGACAGCTAGCCATTGGTCAATATGACAGGAAGTATCTAATAACAGGACAGCTAGCCATTGGTCAATATGACAGGAAGTATCTAATAACAGGACAGCTAGCCATTGGTCAATATGACAGGAAGTATCTAATAACAGGACAGCTAGCCATTAGTCAATATGACATGAAGTATCTAATAACAAGACAGCTAGCCATTGGTCAATATGACATGAAGTATCTAATAAGAGGAGAGCTAGCCATTGGTCAATATGACATGAAGTATCCAGGAAGAGGACAGCTAGCCATTGGTCAATATGACAGGAAGTATCTAATAACAGGACAGCTAGCCATTGGTCAATATGACATGAAGTATCTAATAACAAGACAGCTAGCCACTGGTCAATATGACATGAAGTATCCAGGAAGAGGACAGCTAGCCATTGGTCAATATGACATGAAGTATCTAATAAGAGGAGAGCTAGCCATTGGTCAATATGACATGAAGTATCTAATAAGAGGACAGCTAGCCATTGGTCAATATGACATGAAGTATCTAATAAGAGGACAGCTAGCCATTGGTCAATATGACAGGAAGTATCCAGGAAGAGGACAGCTAGCCATTGGTCAATATGACAGGAAGTATCTAATAACAGGACAGCTAGCCATTGGTCAATATGACATGAAGTATCTAATAACAGGACAGCTAGCCACTGGTCAATATGACATGAAGTATCCAGGAAGAGGACAGCTAGCCATTGGTCAATATGACAGGAAGTATCTAATAACAGGACAGCTAGCCATTGGTCAATATGACAGGAAGTATCCAGGAAGAGGACAGCTAGCCATTGGTCAATATGACATGAAGTATCTAATAACAGGACAGCTAGCCATTGGTCAATATGACATGAAGTATCCAGGAAGAGGACAGCTAGCCATTGGTCAATATGACATGAAGTATCTAATAACAAGACAGCTAGCCATTGGTCAATATGACATGAAGTATCCAGGAAGAGGACAGCTAGCCATTGGTCAATATGACAGGAAGTATCTAATAACAGGACAGCTAGCCATTGGTCAATATGACAGGAAGTATCTAATAACAGGACAGCTAGCAATTGGTCAATATGACAGGAAGTATCTAATAACAGGACAGCTAGCCATTGGTCAATATGACAGGAAGTATCTAATAACAGGACAGCTAGCCATTGGTCAATATGACAGGAAGTATCTAATAACAGGACAGCTAGCCATTGGTCAATATGACAGGAAGTATCTAATAACAGGACAGCTAGCCATTAGTCAATATGACATGAAGTATCTAATAAGAGGACAGCTAGCCATTGGTCAATATGACAGGAAGTATCTAATAACAGGACAGCTAGCCATTAGTCAATATGACAGGAAGTATCTAATAACAGGACAGCTAGCCATTGGTCAATATGACAGGAAGTATCTAATAACAGGACAGCTAGCCATTGGTCAATATGACAGGAAGTATCTAATAACAGGACAGCTAGCCATTGGTCAATATGACAGGAAGTATCTAATAACAGGACAGCTAGCCATTGGTCAATATGACAGGAAGTATCTAATAACAGGACAGCTAGCCATTGGTCAATATGACAGGAAGTATCTAATAACAGGACAGCTAGCCATTGGTCAATATGACAGGAAGTATCTAATAACAGGACAGCTAGCCATTGGTCAATATGACTGGAAGTATCTAATAACAGGACAGCTAGCCATTGGTCAATATGACAGGAAGTATCTAATAACAGGACAGCTAGCCATTGGTCAATATGACAGGAAGTATCTAATAACAGGACAGCTAGCCATTGGTCAATATGACAGGAAGTATCTAATAACAGGACAGCTAGCCATTGGTCAATATGACAGGAAGTATCTAATAAGAGGACAGCTAGCCATTGGTCAATATGACAGGAAGTATCTAATAACAGGACAGCTAGCCATTAGTCAATATGACAGGAAGTATCTAATAACAGGACAGCTAGCCATTGGTCAATATAACAGGAAGTATCTAATAACAGGACAGCTAGCCATTGGTCAATATGACAGGAAGTATCTAATAACAGGACAGCTAGCCATTGGTCAATATGACAGGAAGTATCTAATAACAGGACAGCTAGCCATTGGTCAATATGACAGGAAGTATCTAATAAGAGGACAGCTAGCCATTGGTCAATATGACATGAAGTATCTAATAACAGGACAGCTAGCCATTGGTCAATATGACAGGAAGTATCTAATAACAGGACAGCTAGCCATTGGTCAATATGACAGGAAGTATCTAATAACAGGACAGCTAGCCATTGGTCAATATGACAGGAAGTATCTAATAACAGGACAGCTAGCCATTGGTCAATATGACAGGAAGTATCTAATAACAGGACAGCTAGCCATTGGTCAATATGACAGGAAGTATCTAATAACAGGACAGCTAGCCATTGGTCAATATGACAGGAAGTATCTAATAACAGGACAGCTAGCCATTGGTCAATATGACAGGAAGTATCTAATAACAGGACAGCTAGCCATTGGTCAATATGACAGGAAGTATCTAATAACAGGACAGCTAGCCATTAGTCAATATGACATGAAGTATCCAGGAAGAGGGCAGCTAGCCATTGGTCAATATGACATGAAGTATCCAGGAAGAGGGCAGCTAGCCATTGGTCAATATGACATGAAGTATCTAATAACAAGACAGCTAGCCATTGGTCAATATGACATGAAGTATCCAGGAAGAGGACAGCTAGCCATTGGTCAATATGACAGGAAGTATCTAATAACAGGACAGCTAGCCATTGGTCAATATGACATGAAGTATCTAATAACAGGACAGCTAGCCACTGGTCAATATGACATGAAGTATCCAGTAAGAGGACAGCTAGCCATTGGTCAATATGACATGAAGTATCTAATAACAGGACAGCTAGCCATTGGTCAATATGACAGGAAGTATCTAATAACAGGACAGCTAGCCATTGGTCAATATGACATGAAGTATCTAATAACAGGACAGCTAGCCATTGGTCAATATGACAGGAAGTATCTAATAACAGGACAGCTAGCCATTGGTCAATATGACATGAAGTATCCAGGAAGAGGACAGCTAGCCATTGGTCAATATGACATGAAGTATCTAATAACAGGACAGCTAGCCATTGGTCAATATGACAGGAAGTATCTAATAACAGGACAGCTAGCCATTGGTCAATATGACAGGAAGTATCTAATAACAGGACAGCTAGCCATTGGTCAATATGACAGGAAGTATCCAGTAACAGGACAGCTAGCCATTGGTCAATATGACATGAAGTATCTAATAACAGGACAGCTAGCCATTGGTCAATATGACAGGAAGTATCTAATAACAGGACAGCTAGCCATTGGTCAATATGACATGAAGTATCTAATAACAGGACAGCTAGCCATTGGTCAATATGACAGGAAGTATCTAATAACAGGACAGCTAGCCATTGGTCAATATGACATGAAGTATCTAATAACAGGACAGCTAGCCATTGGTCAATATGACATGAAGTATCTAATAACAGGACAGCTAGCCATTGGTCAATATGACAGGAAGTATCTAATAACAGGACAGCTAGCCATTGGTCAATATGACAGGAAGTATCTAATAACAGGACAGCTAGCCATTAGTCAATATGACATGAAGTATCTAATAACAGGACAGCTAGCCATTGGTCAATATGACAGGAAGTATCTAATAACAGGACAGCTAGCCATTGGTCAATATGACATGAAGTATCTAATAACAGGACAGCTAGCCATTAGTCAATATGACATGAAGTATCTAATAACAGGACAGCTAGCCATTGGTCAATATGACAGGAAGTATCTAATAACAGGACAGCTAGCCATTGGTCAATATGACATGAAGTATCTAATAACAGGACAGCTAGCCATTAGTCAATATGACATGAAGTATCTAATAACAGGACAGCTAGCCATTAGTCAATATGACATGAAGTATCTAATAACAGGACAGCTAGCCATTGGTCAATATGACAGGAAGTATCTAATAACAGGACAGCTAGCCATTGGTCAATATGACAGGAAGTATCTAATAACAGGACAGCTAGCCATTGGTCAATATGACAGGAAGTATCCAGTAACAGGACAGCTAGCCATTGGTCAATATGACATGAAGTATCTAATAACAGGACAGCTAGCCATTGGTCAATATGACATGAAGTATCTAATAACAGGACAGCTAGCCATTGATCAATATGACATGAAGTATCTAATAACAGGACAGCTAGCCATTAGTCAATATGACATGAAGTATCTAATAACAGGACAGCTAGCCATTGGTCAATATGACATGAAGTATCTAATAACAGGACAGCTAGCCATTAGTCAATATGACATGAAGTATCCAGGAAGAGGACAGCTAGCCATTGGTCAATATGACAGGAAGTATCTAATAACAGGACAGCTAGCCATTGGATAACATCCATGAGCTTGGCTGGTCTTGCTTGGGGATTCAGCCGAATCAGTAGGAGACAGTTGCTTCCAACGGGAACTGCTGGAAGGAGTGTTTTAGGACTCCTGCCCCCCAACCTACACACATACACTCAATACTTTCAGGAATAAGTGGGCAAAGAAGATACTAGATATTGTAGTCTTAGATATACTTTTGCATAGAAAAAATAGAACAGTCAAAGTTGAAAACATTTTTTACATAATAGGTCTGCTCAATCTTGGCTGACATACGGTTAACCCTTTACCATTTACATTATTCTATATTTACTATTATATTTTCACAGCAATATCGAATCTACAAGATTTTGATATTTATTTTGTGAACAATACCTTAACGTCAGTATGAGCAGCCAGTTACAGCTGGTTTGAACAGAAAGGTGAGAGAATTCTGGCCTGATACAGCCAGTTTGAAGAGAAAGAGGTAAGAGAATTCTGGTTGGATAAGGCTGGTTTGATCAGAAAGGTGAGAGAATTCTGGCCAGATACAGCTGGTTTGAACAGAAAGGTGAGAGAATTCTGGCTGGATATGGCCAGTTTGAACAGAAAGGTGAGAGAATTCTGGCTGGATATGGCCGGTTTAAACAGAAAGAGGTGAGAGAATTCTGGCCAGATACAGCTGGTTTGAAGAGAAAGAGGTGAGAGAATTCTGGCTGCATATGGCTGGTTTGATCAGAAAGAGATGAGAGAATTCTGGCCTGATACAGCTGGTTTGAAGAGAAAGAGGTGAGAGAATTCTGGCTGCATATGGCTGGTTTGATCAGAAAGAGATGTGAGAATTCTGGTCTGATACAGCTGGTTTGAAGAGAAAGAGGTGAGAGAATTCTGGCTGCATATGGCTGGTTTGATCAGAAAGAGATGAGAGAATTCTGGCCTGATACAGCTGGTTTGAAGAGAAAGAGATGAGAGCATTCTGGCTGGATATGGCCAGTTTAAATGCTAAAGGGTTAAAGAAGAAGAACAACTCCTGATCCACATCCGGTTGTCTGATAGGTTAGCTGCCATGCTGTCATCTCATCTTTTAACAAAAAGACAAGGGAACATAATTTCTTGAAGAATCTAACAGAATAAGAGAAACTGGAACAACTAAAGATGACATTACACTAGTGGGGTGGGGGGAGCAACGACAGACAAAGACTGGAGATGGGTGGGGTGGGGGGAGCAACGACAGACAAAGACTGGAGAGGGGTGGGGAGGGGTGAGAGAGGGAAGAGAGAGTGAGAGAGGGAAGAGAGAGTGAGAGGGGGTAGGGTGAGAGAGGCACATAGAGAGATAAAGACTGAAAACAGAGTAAGGAAGAAAAGGAGAGAGGCAGAGAGAAAGAAAGTGAGAGAGATAGAGAGGGAGAGAGAGAGAGAGAGGAAGGGAGACACAAAATAACAGACACGCCACAGATGCAGACAGATCTGATGGCAAAGTATGTGTGGGTGGGAGGAGAGGGACAAATATATATAGAGAGAGAGTGAGGGAGAGAGAGAAGTAGTGGAGAGAAGAAACAAAAGGAAACAGTGACAATGATTTTGAGAGGATGGAGGGGCAGGGGCAAGACAAGCTGAGAAACAAATAGGATGGTATGGAAGAGAGAGAGGAGAGAGAGACAGATAGATAGATATATAGAGAGAGACAGACAGAGAGATAGAGAGAGACAGACAGATATATACATATAGAGAGAGAGGGAGAAAGAGAGAAGCTGTAAAACAGTAAAGATATGTAAAAGTACAGACAGAAAAAAAAAGAAGTAGAAAAAACTTGGAATTTAAAAAACTAAAAAAAAAAGAAAAAGATGTCACTTATTGTATATATGCCATAACCATTATATATTTTGTATTTTTTAGTCACCAATTTAAGATGTATGTCAGTTAAAGATTCTCTTCGAAACTGAGCCATATTAACTCACGACCAGATCCCTCAGTTTTTAGCTATATTGGGGGCCCTTCTGGAATTTTAATCTTTCACCTTACTTCAACTGATAACCAGTGCTGCCTGCTGTGGTATATTTAACCCTTTAGCATTTAAACCAGTCATATCCAGCCTGAATTCTCTCACCTCTTTCTGTTCAAACAGGCAGCTCATACTGATAAGGTATTGTTCTCAAAATAAATAACATCAAAATCTCATAGATTCAATATTATGAGATAATTATGTAAGATAAAGCCTTTTCCACAAAAGTACAATAGTATATATAGAGTAATGTATGGGTTAATGTGTGTAGAGTACGGTAAAGGGTTAATGTATGGTGAAACTATAGGGACAAGTCCAGAAATTGGGGGGGGGGGGGGGTCGATTAAATCGACCCCTGTTCATTACTGGTGCATTATTATTTTTATCAATCCCATAAGGATAAAGACAAAGCTCTTATGTTGGCATATAACAGAACTGCAAGAATGAAGGGCTCATTCTACTGACATGGCTTTAAAAATGAGGCTTGTTTGCATAATTGCAAACGAATCGAATATTATTATTAATATTCGAAAAACTTAGATTACATTTATTGTATTCAGCCATGTAGAGCAAAATTTTTTTTTTTTATTTGAATGTGGCAAAGCCAGCCATTCATCGTTTGTATACAGGAAACTAACTGGTCAGTCTGCTGATATGCAAATCTGGCTGATCAGTGGAACTGCTAATATGCAGATCTGACTGATCAGCCAGTCTGCTAATAGGCAAATCAGGTCGATCAGTCACTGTATATTTTCGAAAATAGCATATATTTTCACTAGCTCTGACAGTTGGCAGGTGAACAGTGAGCTGTACTGATGAAGGGTGATACCCAGAAACATTAGTGTCTGCAGTTCTGTTTACATGCCAACATAAGAGCAAGAATGAGGGGCCCATAATTGCAAACGAATCAAGTGTTATTATTAATATTCGAAAAAACTCAGATTACATTTATTGTATTCAGCCATGTAGAGCGGAAAAAAATTCTTTTTAAATATATATATATATATATATACTTACAACCTAACAGCTCCTTCTAGCACTGATGGTGATTATCGCTAAATATTGATGTTGATTTACTTATATTAATATTATTGGGCACCCACTGAAGATTTGTAAGAGCCCACTTGCATAAGAATCCACTGATCTTACACAAGTTTCTACAAAACTTGGTATAATTTCACCCACCATGTAGAAATCTTACAATGAAACGATTCATTTGGGAAATGAGATCTTTAATATATCTCATATATTATACAGTTAGCACTCCAAACGTTTAATTGGGAATATACTCCGGTATTTCCTAATGTTTGTTGAGTGAGTTGGAAATTGGTCGGAGTATCGCTATTAGCTTTCTCCGTTTATGTAATTGTATATCATCATCATCACCATTTTACGTCCACTCTTCCATGCTAGCATGGGTTAGACGGGTTGTCCTGTTGTGGGCAGTGTCTGGTCGGCTGGCCATGCCTTGCTCATACAGGAACTGATTCTGGCTTGATTTCTACAGCTGGATGCCCTTCCTAACACCAACCTCATTTACAGTGAGTGCTGGGTGCTTTTCCGTGGCGCCTACACGTCCACTTTACAGTGTGGGCTGGGTGCTTTTTTGCCGTGGCACCTCCACGACCAAATTGCAGTGGGAGGGTGTGGGGGCATATTGTCTATATGCTTCATATTGTACCCATGGGAGGTCGGGTACTCTGTATTACTGCGTGATGCCAGAGGTCACACGTGTGCCATCGCCTTTGAGAGGTGTAATTGGGTAAGTCGGCTTTTATCACCTCATCCCAGGTCTTCTTGGGTCTCCCCACTCCGCGGTTTCCATCAACTTCTAGTGCTCTGCACCTTTTTATGCAGCTGTCATCCTTCATACGCATCACATGTCCATACCAACGCAACCGCCTCTCCTGCATACTGCATTTGATTCCTCTTATGCTCAGTCTCTCTCTCAATTCATTTATGCTTTGCCGTTCGCGTATATTACTATTACACATCCATCGGAGCATGCAGGCTTCGTTTCTTTCTAATCTACGTAAGTCTTCCATTTTCAGCACCCAGGTCTCACTACCATGTAACATCGCTGTTCGGATACACGTATCATACAGTCTGCCTTTCATTTTGAGGGAAAAGCTTTTTGCAGCTAGCAGTGGCAGTAGTTCCCTGAACTTCTTCCATCCCATTCTTTCTAATCTACGTAAGTCTTCCACTTTCAGCACCCAGGTCTCACTACCATGTAACATCGCTGTTCGGATACACGTATCATACAGTCTGCCTTTCATTTTGAGGGAAAAGCTTTTTGCAGCTAGCAGTGGCAGTAGTTCCCTGAACTTCTTCCATCCCATTCTTACCCTAGTTATTGTACTTTCTGAACTCCCACCTCTGCTGCTAATTCGGTCACCTAGGTAGCAGAAGCTGTCTACTGTTTCTACAGAGCCCTCTCAGAGATTGGTGGTACTTGTTTCCTGTGGCTGTTTGATGCTTGCTGTCCCAGCACAGCTGCTACATGTGAAGCCTACATTCTTAATTAAGTTTCCTGAGATCCCGCTACATCTCGTGTACCCATTGCTTGCATTATATATATATATATATATATATGCAAAAGCACCACAGGTGCTCTCTTCCTGATGAAGTAGTTACAGGAAAAGTATCTAGCTAAAAGTAAGCCACTCTACCTGGCATTTGTTGATCTGGAGAAAGCTTTTGATAGAGTGCCCCGCACCATAATCTGGTGGGCTCTTAGAAAACTAGGAGTAGATGAGTGGCTTGTGAAGGCTGTACAAGCCATGTATAGGGGAGCAGTCAGTAAAGTTAGGATTAACAATGAATATAGCGAGGAATTTAGCGTACAGGTTAGCGTCCACCAGGTCTGTTCTTAGCCTTCTCCTGTTTATTTTCTTACACACATAGCTGAATTTATGGTGGAACTAGAGAAGAAATTCCAAACAGGGAAGCAAGGCCTAGAAACAAGGGGTCTTACAGTCAACCTGACAAAGACTAAGGTCCTTGTAAGTAGAAGAGAAAATAGAACCCAGATCCCCTCGGAGAAATGGCCTAGGTCAGTATGTAGAAAAGGTATAGGTAGAAATTCCATCCTCTGCTCCAAATGCAAACTATGGGTACACAAGAGATGTAGTGGGATCACAGAAAGTTTAGCTAAGAATGTAGGTTTTACATGTTGCAGTTGCGCCGAGACAGTAAGCAGCAAACAACCGCAGGGAACAAGTGCTATCAAATTCTGAGAGGGCTCGGTAGAAAGAGTAGTGAGCTTCTACTACCTGGGTGACCGAATTAGCAACGGAGTTGGATGTTTTGAAAGTACAGTAGCCAGAGTAAGAATGGGATGGAAGAAGTTCAGGGAGCTACTACAACTGATAGCTACAAAAGGCTTTTCCCTCAAAATGAAAGGCAGACTGTATGATGTGTGCATACGAATGGCAATGTTGGATGGTAGTGAGACCTGGGCACTGTGTGCAGAAGACTTGCGTAGGTTGGAAAGAAACGAAGCTTACATGCTCTGATGGATGTATAATAGTAATATACATGAACAGCAAAGCATAAACAAATTGAGAGAGAGACTAGGCATAAGAGGAATCAAATGCAGTATGCAGGAGAGGAGATTGCTTGGTATGGACATGTGATGCATATAAAGGATGACAGCTGTGTAAAAAGATACAGAGCACTAAAAGTAGATGGAAGCTGTGGAGTGGGGGGGGGGGGGGGGACCAGGGAAGACTTGGGATAAAGTGATAAAAGCCGAACTTGCCCAATTGCACCTCTCAAAGGCGATGAGACAGGACCGAGATCTCTGGCATTACGCAGTAATAAAGAAGACCCAACTTCCCAAGGGCATAGGCTGAAGCTGAAGTATATATAGAGTATGTATCACCCCGCCCTCCCATACATCTCCCACGAGGACAGGCCAAAGTATACATCCAGTGAAGCCCTCAGCCCACACTGTAAAGTGGTTGTATAGGTGTCACAAGAAAAAGCACCCAGTACTCACTGTAAATGAGGTTGAATAAGGAAGGGCATCCGGCTGTAGAAACCAAGCCAAAATTAGTTCTGTATGAGCAAGTCTCGGTCGCCTGACCCAATTTTCCTCAAATAGGATAACCCATCTAACCCATGCTAGCATGGAAAGCGGACATTAAATGATGTTGATAATGATATATATAGAGATACACACACACACACACACACACACACACACACACACACACATACATACATACATACAGATACATACAATTTCTTTTACATCATGGTCCGCTGTTAATGGCTTTGAAAACCTCTCTATTGTTATGTGTGTGTGAGCAGATGTTTTTATAGTTGAGTGAGCATGTTCATATCAGCTCATCAAATATAAAGGTGTGCCACATACCTTTTAGTTGGATAGCCATAGGAAAACATTACTGAGTTCAAAACTGTTATGAATGGCTTCAGACATTTTATGAAGGAAGTTTTAAGTACAGAGTGAAGGGTTTATGACCTTCAACTTCTCAGCATTTGATCCTAGCAAAAGTTTCAATTTCTTACTATTTGATACAAGCAGAAGTTTTAACTTCATACCATTTGATCCAAGTTTTAACTTCTTATACAAGCAGAAGTTTTAACTTCCTACTCATGCTAGCGTGGAAGATGGACATTAAACAATGATGATGATGAACCATTTGATCCTAGTAGAAGTTTCACCTTTTTACCATTTGATACAAGCAGAAGTTTCAACTTCTCACCATTTGATCCAAGCAGAAGTTTTAACTTCTCACCATCTGATCCTAGCAGAAGTTTTAACTTCTCACCATTTGATACAAGCAGAAATTAAATATATCTCTCAGTAGAAAATAATAGGAGGGAGAATAAGTGGGGACGTGGAATAAGCTGGAGGGGTGGGTGGAATATGCAGGTGGAGTTGGAATAAGTTTAGAGAACTGCTCCCACTGCTGACAACAAACAACTTCTCCCTATGTACAAAACGAAATCTGTATGATGCCTGTGTGCAGTGCGTAATGGTGCATGTTAGTGAAACGTGACCACAGAGGACATGGGTAGACAGGAGAGAAATGAAACAACAATGTTTCATTGGATGTGCAATGAAAATGTAAGAGAAAAACAGAGCTTGGATGAACTGAGGGAGAAACTGGGTTTAAGAGGAATTTGAGATGGTGTGCAGGAGAGAAGACTGCATTGGTATGGACATGTGATGTGCATGGACAATGACAGATGGGTGAAGAAATGCCAGGAAATCCCAGTGGAAGGAAATTGCAATAGAGAACGACCAAGAAAGACCTGGGCAGAGGCTGTGAGAGCAGACCTCACGACACTAAGACTGGCAGAGGAGATGACGAAAGAACACGACAAGTGGAGAGATGCCGTGCTGAGTAGAACCTGTCTAACCCATGCAAGCATGGGTTAGACAGGTCCTACTCTATCGAGTAACGTTACTGTAAAGAACCTTCGGAGGAATCACATTTTGGCCACTTGTAATTCATGATTGTATTCTTTTGGTCATTACTCAAGATTCATGACCATAGATATCAATGGTTGACATAAAAATATTTCATGAACCTCACAAAAGAGATGACACAGGACCAAGATGGTTGGAGTTATGCCACAATACAAAAGACCCATCCAGCTGTACAAGTGAGGGACCAGAGATTAGTGTTTGGCAATCAAATGGAGACTATAAGATTTGAGAAAACTCATCAGTCTGTCCAAGCATGTGATAACCTCACTACTGCTGATGACATAATAAAATCCACTCAATACACTCTGTAAAGTAGTTGACATTAGGAAGGGCATCTAGCTGTAAAAACCATGCCAAATATGGAAGATATGAGTAAAATGAGGTCACTCTGACCTGGCTAGACTAGGATCATAACAACCTGTACAACCCATGCTAATGTGGAAAGTAGGCATAAGATGATGGTGATGATGATGAATACTTTTATCAAAACAACTGATAGTTCTACTAAATTTCTTAATTTCAATTTAATGGACATATTTTATCCTCTAAGACATATTTTATGCAGTGTATTGTACACAACTTTTCCTACTATATAACAAATTTATTTTTTAAATGTTTCTTGACTAAAGATAGGAACAAAAGAGCACAATGAAAAAATAATTTTTTTTTTTTTTTATGTCTTACAGAAGTTGTATTCAGAAAAAACTGTGTCAGGCAGTTGTAACAGACAGTGGTTTGATTTTTACTTTTACAGCTGAATCATGGGTAATGACTGAAAGAATATGATCGTGAATACAAGCAGCTGAAATGGGATTCCTCCAAAGGGTCTTTGGAGTAATGTTACTCAATAGAGTGCGTAGTTCGGATATCAGAGTGTCACTCCAGGTAGAGCCGCTACTTCTCCGAATTGAGAGATCACAGCTCTGATATTATGGGGGTAGTGGTTAGAATGTCTCAGTAAAGAATCAGAATCACTGGACAGATTTTACGGGCAAAACCAACCGTCAGGAGACCCAGGGGTAGACTCCGAGCAAGATGGTTGGATGAGCTTGGCTGGTCTCGCTTGGGGATCCAGCTGGATCAATTGGAGGTGGCTGCTTCTGACAGGAGATGCTGAAAGGAGTGTTTGAGGACTCTTCCACCATGACTCTCTCAGGAATAAGTGGAGACAGCTAACCGTTATTTTAAAGAAAAAATAACTAAATAAATAATTGAAATTCTATTAATATTCTTAAATTAGATAGATATCTTTGAATAAAATTAAACAGTAGTAAAAATGTGTAAACAAATTAGATGTAATAATCTTTAATTATAGATGCAGACATAAGGGCAGTGGATTTGCAGAATTGTTAGACCATTGGGTAAAATGCTTTGTGGCATTTATTCAGGTCTTTACATTGAGTACAAATCCCACCAAAGTTAGCTTTGCTTTTCATCCCAATAGAGTCCGTAAATTAGAGTACCAGTAATATAGTGTGTTTGATTTAATCAACTTTCCCCTCCCCCAAGTTGTTGGCCTTGTACCTAAATCAGAGACCATTAAAGGAACAGGAATGGCTGTGTGGTTAAGAAATTAATTTTGCCAGCACATGGTGATAGATTGAATTTGCCAGTGTGACACATTGGGCAAGGGTCTTCAATTATAGTTATGTGCCAATCAATGCTTTGTGATGGGATTTATAGACAGAAACTGTACAGATGGCTGTCATATATGTATATCTTATTTGTCTTGATGACTAAGGACTGCAATGAATGGTAGGATCATGTGCTGCAAAAGACCTGTCCAACCTATACAAGCCTGGATAAATGGTTGTTAACTTGTTCTTTTATAATAATAATTTCTAATTTAGGGACAATGCCAATGATTTTAGGGGAAAGTCGATCAAATCGACCTCAGTGCTTTATTGGTACTTTATATTATCTTCCCTGTAAGGATGAAAGGCAAAGCTAACCTCGGCAGGATTTGAACTCAGAACGTAAAGAGCCACAACTATATGCTGCAAAGCATGGTGTTTGACACTCTACCGATTCTGCCAATCCACCGCCCTCTTTTATAATAAAAAAATTCTAATTTAAGCATAAGGCCAATGATTTGTGGGAAGAGGAAAGTTGATTATATCTGAAATGTATAAAGCAAATATAGGCTAACTATAAGATGATTTTGCTGTTGTTGTCTTCCTTAACTCTTTAGTTAACAAACCAGTCAAAACCAGCTCTGGTTCTATGAAATAAAACCACCCATTTTAAAGGTTTCCAATTTAAATTAAAATCTTCCAACATAATTTTATATAAGAACCCTACATTCAGTTACTATTTTAGTAACAAAATAATTAATTTTACTTTTCAAAATTCTTCATTAATTAATTAAAATAGTGTATTTCTTTAGAAATGTGGTCATGAAAGAGTTAGTAATGAAATAATTAATAATTTTAGTAAATCCCCTGAAATTCTTCATCAATTAATTAAAATAGAGTGTATTTCATTAGAAATGTGGTAATGAAAGGGTTAAACTTACATTTCATTGTTTAATTAATCTGATTTATGTAGTAAATTAGACACATACTTCTGGTTATAACAGGAGAGAGAGAGAGATTGTAATATATGTATATTAGATAAGGAAATTTATTCCAGAAATAACACAAGAGAAATTGTCTAGATATCATAGAAATAAAGAATTATTAATATAATACAGAACATAAAATAGTAAATCAATGCCTTTTATATTTACAACTCTCTCTCCCTACCACCACATACAGACACACCTTTGAAGAAACACAAACCCAATATTCCATTGGAGCCAACTGTAAAGACAACAATAAAGCCATGAAGATATGAAGATACAGAAGAAATTATTAAAAAGTCTCTCTAACAACATCATGAATATACAGAAGAAATTATTAAAAAGTCTCTCTAACAACGTCATGAAGATACAGAAGAAATGTTTAAAAAGTCTCTCTAACAACGTCATGAATATACAGAAGAAATGTTTAAAAAGTCTCTCTAACAACATCATGAAGATACAGAAGAAATGTTTAAAAAGTCTCTCTAACAATGTCATGAAGATACAGAAGAAATGTTTAAAAAGTCTCTCTAACAACGTCATAAAGATACAGAAGAAATGTTTAAAAAGTCTCTCTAGCAACATCATGAAGATACAGAAGAAATGATTAAAAAGTCTCTAACAACATCATGAAGATACAGAAGAAATGATTAAAAAGTCTCTAACAACATCATGAAGATACAGAAGAAATGTTTAAAAAGTCTCTCTAACAACGTCATAAAGGTACAGAAGAAATGTTTAAAAAGTCTCTCTAGCAACATCATGAAGATACAGAAGAAATTTTTAAAAAGTCTCTAACAACATCATGAAGATACAGAAGAAATTATTAAAAAGTTTCTAACAACATCATGAAGATACAGAAGAAATGTTTAAAAAGTCTCTAAAAATGCCATATCTGTGAGAGAAGCCAGATTAGGAAAGATTGATTCCAAAGTAAAGAAAAGAACAAAATCCCAATTGAAAATGCCATAGAATTGGTGAGAAGAGTTTCACCTCAAGAGAGAGAGACACCATATGTGATAGGAAGTAGACATACAGCACCTTCTTATCTAAGGCCATTGCTAATAGAGGACATATAGGATGGTTTAGTTTGTTTCTAGCCTTACAGCATTATGGCCTAAAATATAAATCATTGAAAACATTCTCTCTCTCTGTGGATGTGTGTGTGTTTACATAAACAATACAATATAATTATTCCATTACCAAAGGTTTCAGGAAACTAGACAATCATTACAGAAACGTCCAGCTCGTTCATCAGATGAAATAGTTATACATAGAGCACTCTTCTTTCTTTTACCTTTTCTACGGAAATACTTAACACACACACACACACACACACACATATTGTAACAAAGATGTTCTATATTTTTACCTCCACGACAGACAGTTAATTGTACCATCTACAAATGTCTTGGAACAACTCCGAAAACAGGTCCAGAAAGTCTGGAAGATTGGGTACTGCACAATGATAACACGCCTGCTCACACAGAACTTTTAATTAGAGAATTTCTGGAGAAGAAAAACATTCCCCCCTCTTCCACATCCTCCCTACAGCCCAGGTATAGATCCTGTGATTTTTAACTCTTCCCTAAGTTGAAATCAAAGTTGAAGGGTCATCATTTTGGGACTGTAGAAAACAGAAATATTGTAACCGATGAGTTAAAAACACTGAAAGAAAAAGACTTCTAGTACTGCAATGGAAAAAACATTGGAACCACTGTGTAACTTCCCAAGGATCGTATTTTGAAGGAGATATCTTGTAACTTCATGTACATCTAATATAGATCTAAATAAAACATCAGTACCTTACTTTTGGGACAAACCTCGTATAGTGGTAGTTTCTGGGATGAAACTTACATCTCAAATGATATGTAATTCTTTGAAACATCATCATCATCATCATTGACCCTGTATTACTCATATACAGAATGAAATTCAAGGAAAGGCATTAGATTCCCTAAAAAATACAAAACTGTTAAATGAAATAAGTACATTATCCACCACTCAAAATATAGACCCAGGATTATTTTGCATTGGAATGCTAGACACCAAACTAGATAAATATTAAGTTCTATATGAATTCACTATTTCATATATGAAATAATGATTTCTGATTTAGATACAAGGTCAATATTTTTGAGAGGAGGGGAATGTCGATTAAATTGACCCTAGTGCACTACTGGTACTTTAATTTTATCAAGCTCGTAAGGATGAAAGACAAAGCTAACTTCGGCGAGATTTGAACTAATAACATAAAGGGACGTAAATCTATACTACAAAGCATATTGTCCGACCATCTACCAATTCTACCAATCCACCGCCCTTTTCATACAAGAAATAATAGCTTCATAGTTGAACAAAAATAGATAAGTTTTCTCACATCCAAGTAAATTAATGCCAGAGTGGAGTATATATTCACAGAACTACAGCATCAAAGAATTCTGATGCCTAGATTATTCCTAAAGTTGCCATGATATTATCTACAAAAACAAGTGTACTTTTTTTTAATAGCATTCTAAAATTACTTTTGAAGTTGGAGTAGCAAATTCTGATTCTATTAAGTAATATGAGCCACCATCAGCATTTGTGAAGTAGCCACAGTGTAAGAGTTTATTGCAAATATAAGGATATTAAAATACAACTTGGAGCACCACTTATTTTGAGAACAAAACACTTTTATTTGCCTTACTTAACAAAAGGTGTTCAGTTTCCATTTCAAGAGTTTCACTAAAACAATACAAACTGTAGCACAATATAATTCTATAATCAACAGTGGAGGCTGGTAATCTAAAACAAATCTTGAATATATTTCCTATATGACCAGCCAGTACCTGCCCTATCTGTTAAGTAGGTCAAAAATGGAAAAAAAGAACAACTTCACATCAATATAAGCTACAAAGATAAATCTAGCTTGAATATTTTACATGTATTGTTGATATCTAACATGTTGGTATGAAGTGTTATGCACTGTCTCCTCACCTATCCCTAGTCATTGAGTTTCTTAACCCCTACACTTGCTTAGGTCATAATAACCTTATATCAAAGCTCACCAACCTTATTCATCTTTACAAAATATTAACATGTAAATTGTTGATGTATTTAATTCTCAATAACATTTTTAACAAATTCAAATTTTGACTTGGTTCCAATGTTAATGTGCTAATTCTTTATAGTACTTCTGGCTTCTCTAATAACTTCACTAACATGTAACTTCTCTAATAACTTCACTAACATGTAGTAACTTCTCTAATAACTTCACTAACATGTAGTAACTTCTCTAATAACTTCACTAACATGTAGTAACTTCTCTAATAACATCACTATCATGTAGTAACTTCTCTAATAACTTTACTGACCAGTCCTTCACTAACATAGAGAAGCATTTTTCAAATATTTTGTTGATTATTTCTTCTCTATTATTCCAAGATAAAATCGAAACCCAAGAGAGCAACTAGAAAGATCAGGACTGTTGAAGGTGAAATACTTAAATACTCATTCAATACACAGCATGAAAACATGAACAAAGAAATGGTTTAAGAAGGAAAAGTTCTGAGGGTGAAGGAATTTAAACAAGTAGAAGATGTAGGAAATAAGATGAACTAGGGATAACAAATAGAAATGGATATGTTGGTGTGATGGTGTCACAAAACAAACAAGTAAAAAGTAAGAGTACAGGAGTTGTTGTTACCATATCTCTAACAAAATATACTGTACTTCAATGGAAGAAGGAGTACAGGAGATATCAACCCTTTTGTTACCATATCTCCAATGAAATATACTGTACTTCAATGGAAGTAGGAGTACAGGAGATATCAACCCTTTTGTTACCATATCTCTAACAAAATATACTGTACTTCAATGGAAGTAGCAGTACAGGAGATATCAACCCTTTTGTTACCATATCTCTAATTAAATATACTGTACTTCAATGGAAGTAGGAGTACAGGAGATATCAACCCTTTTGTTACCATATCTCTAACAAAATATACTGTACTTCAATGGAAGTAGGAGTACAGGAGATATCAACCCTTTTGTTACCATATCTCTAACAAAATATACTGTACTTCAATGGAAGTAGCAGTACAGGAGATATCAACCCTTTTGTTACCATATCTCTAATTAAATATACTGTACTTCAATGGAAGTAGGAGTACAGGAGATATCAACCCTTTTGTTACCATATCTCTAACAAAATATACTGTACTTCAATGGAAGTAGGAGTACAGGAGATATCAACCCTTTTGTTACCATATCTCTAACAAAATATACTGTACTTCAATGAAAGAAAGAGTACAGGAGATATCAACCCTTTTGTTACCATATCTCCAATGAAATATACTGTACTTCAATGGAAGTAAGAGTACAGGAGATATCAACCCTTTTGTTACCATATCTCTAACAAAATATACTGTACTTCAATGGAAGTAGCAGTACAGGAGATATCAACCCTTTTGTTACCATATCTCTAATTAAATATACTGTACTTCAATGGAAGTAGGAGTACAGGAGATATCAACCCTTTTGTTACCACATCTCTAACAAAATATACTGTACTTCAATGGAAGTAGGAGTACAGGAGATATCAACCCTTTTGTTACCATATCTCTAACAAAATATACTGTACTTCAATGAAAGAAGGAGTACAGGAGATATCAACCCTTTTGTTACCATATCTCCAATGAAATATACTGTACTTCAATGGAAGTAAGAGTACAGGAGATATCAACCCTTTTGTTACCATATCTCCAATGAAATATACTGTACTTCAATGGAAGTAGGAGTACAGGAGATATCAACCCTTTTGTTACCATATCTCTAACAAAATATACTGTACTTCAATGGAAGTAGGAGTACAGGAGATATCAACCCTTTTGTTACCATATCTCTAACAAAATATACTGTACTTCAATGGAAGTAGGAGTACAGGAGATATCAACCCTTTTGTTACCATATCTCTAACAAAATATACTGTACTTCAATGGAAGTAGCAGTACAGGAGATATCAACCCTTTTGTTACCATATCTCTAATTAAATATACTGTACTTCAATGGAAGTAGGAGTACAGGAGATATGAGTACAGGAGATATCAACCCTTTTGTTACCATATCTCTAACAAAATATACTGTACTTCAATGAAAGAAGGAGTACAGGAGATATGAGTACAGGAGATATCAACCCTTTTGTTACCATATCTCCAATGAAATATACTGTACTTCAATGGAAGTAGGAGTACAGGAGATATCAACCCTTTTGTTATCATATCTCCAATGAAATATACTGTACTTCAATGGAAGTAGGAGTACAGGAGATATCAACCCTTTTGTTACCATATCTCTAACAAAATATACTGTACTTCAATGAAAGAAGGAGTACAGGAGATATCAACCCTTTTGTTACCATATCTCCAATGAAATATACTGTACTTCAATGGAAGTAGGAGTACAGGAGATATCAACCCTTTTGTTACTATATCTCTAATGAAATATACTGTACTTCAATGGAAGTAGGAGTACAGGAGATATCAACCCTTTTGTTACCATATCTCCAATGAAATATACTGTACTTCAATGGAAGTAGGAGTACAGGAGATATCAACCCTTTTGTTACTATATCTCTAACAAAATATACTGTACTTCAATGGAAGTAGGAGTACAGGAGATATCAACCCTTTTGTTACCATATCTCTAACAAAATATACTGTACTTCAATGGAATTAGTACAGGAGATATCAACCCTTTTGTTACTATATCTCTAATGAAATATACTGTACTTCAATGGAAGTAGGAGTACAGGAGATATCAACCCTTTTGTTACTATATCTCTAACAAAATATACTGTACTTCAATGGAAGTAGGAGTACAGGAGATATCAACCCTTTTGTTACCATATCTCTAACAAAATATACTGTACTTCAATGAAAGAAGGAGTACAGGAGATATCAACCCTTTTGTTACCATATCTCCAATGAAATATACTGTACTTCAATGGAAGTAAGAGTACAGGAGATATCAACCCTTTTGTTACCATATCTCTAACAAAATATACTGTACTTCAATGGAAGTAGCAGTACAGGAGATATCAACCCTTTTGTTACCATATCTCTAATTAAATATACTGTACTTCAATGGAAGTAGGAGTACAGGAGATATCAACCCTTTTGTTACCACATCTCTAACAAAATATACTGTACTTCAATGGAAGTAGGAGTACAGGAGATATCAACCCTTTTGTTACCATATCTCTAACAAAATATACTGTACTTCAATGAAAGAAGGAGTACAGGAGATATCAACCCTTTTGTTACCATATCTCCAATGAAATATACTGTACTTCAATGGAAGTAAGAGTACAGGAGATATCAACCCTTTTGTTACCATATCTCCAATGAAATATACTGTACTTCAATGGAAGTAGGAGTACAGGAGATATCAACCCTTTTGTTACCATATCTCCAATGAAATATACTGTACTTCAATGGAAGTAGGAGTACAGGAGATATCAACCCTTTTGTTACCATGTCTCTAACAAAATATACTGTACTTCAATGGAAGTAGGAGTACAGGAGATATCAACCCTTTTGTTACCATATCTCTAACAAAATATACTGTACTTCAATGAAAGAAGGAGTACAGGAGATATCAACCCTTTTGTTACCATATCTCCAATGAAATATACTGTACTTCAATGGAAGTAAGAGTACAGGAGATATCAACCCTTTTGTTACCATATCTCCAATGAAATATACTGTACTTCAATGGAAGTAGGAGTACAGGAGATATCAACCCTTTTGTTACCATATCTCCAATGAAATATACTGTACTTCAATGGAAGTAGGAGTACAGGAGATATCAACCCTTTTGTTACCATGTCTCTAACAAAATATACTGTACTTCAATGGAAGTAGGAGTACAGGAGATATCAACCCTTTTGTTACCATATCTCTAACAAAATATACTGTACTTCAATGGAAGTAGGAGTACAGGAGATATGAGTACAGGAGATATCAACCCTTTTGTTACCATATCTCTAACAAAATATACTGTACTTCAATGAAAGAAGGAGTACAGGAGATATGAGTACAGGAGATATCAACCCTTTTGTTACCATATCTCCAATGAAATATACTGTACTTCAATGGAAGTAGGAGTACAGGAGATATCAACCCTTTTGTTATCATATCTCCAATGAAATATACTGTACTTCAATGGAAGTAGGAGTACAGGAGATATCAACCCTTTTGTTACCATATCTCTAACAAAATATACTGTACTTCAATGAAAGAAGGAGTACAGGAGATATCAACCCTTTTGTTACCATATCTCCAATGAAATATACTGTACTTCAATGGAAGTAGGAGTACAGGAGATATCAACCCTTTTGTTACTATATCTCTAATGAAATATACTGTACTTCAATGGAAGTAGGAGTACAGGAGATATCAACCCTTTTGTTACCATATCTCCAATGAAATATACTGTACTTCAATGGAAGTAGGAGTACAGGAGATATCAACCCTTTTGTTACTATATCTCTAACAAAATATACTGTACTTCAATGGAAGTAGGAGTACAGGAGATATCAACCCTTTTGTTACCATATCTCTAACAAAATATACTGTACTTCAATGGAATTAGTACAGGAGATATCAACCCTTTTGTTACTATATCTCTAATGAAATATACTGTACTTCAATGGAAGTAGGAGTACAGGAGATATCAACCCTTTTGTTACTATATCTCTAACAAAATATACTGTACTTCAATGGAAGTAGGAGTACAGGAGATATCAACCCTTTTGTTACCATATCTCTAACAAAATATACTGTACTTCAATGGAATTAGTACAGGAGATATCAACCCTTTTGTTACTATATCTCTAATGAAATATACTGTACTTCAATGGAAGTAGGAGTACAGGAGATATCAACCCTTTTGTTACTATATCTCTAACAAAATATACTGTACTTCAATGGAAGTAGGAGTACAGGAGATATCAACCCTTTTGTTACCATATCTCTAACAAAATATACTGTACTTCAATGGAATTAGTACAGGAGATATCAACCCTTTTGTTACTATATCTCTAATGAAATATACTGTACTTCAATGGAAGTAGGAGTACAGGAGATATCAACCCTTTTGTTACTATATCTCTAACAAAATATACTGTACTTCAATGGAAGTAGGAGTACAGGAGATATCAACCCTTTTGTTACCATATCTCTAACAAAATATACTGTACTTCAATGGAATTAGTACAGGAGATATCAACCCTTTTGTTACTATATCTCTAATGAAATATACTGTACTTCAATGGAAGTAGGAGTACAGGAGATATCAATCCTTTTGTTACCATATCTCTAATGAAATATACTGTACTTCAATGGAAGTAGAAGTACAAGAGATATCAACACTATTACTAGCCTTGTGCTTAAATCAGAAACCACTATTTCTATTACTATTAGAATTATTGTTGAGGGTCAATAAAATAAAGTACCTATGAAGTACTGAGGTCAACTAACCCCTCCATCCCCAAATTGCTGGCCTAATGCCTAAATTAGAAGCCATTATTATCATTGGAGTGTCAAATGAAAATGTTTAGGATGGTTCAAAATATTCTTATATAACATTATATTGGATGGTTTTAATTTAAATATGAACACTTTAAAATGGGTGGCTTGTGGCAAGGTGGTATTTTTTAAAAAATGGTTTAAAGGGGCACAGCCTGACAATGAACCAAAAATTGGATGCACTCTCGGGTCCCAAATAATGGGGGGGGGGGGCATTTGCTTAAATTCTTATAAACGGCGGGAGTGGGACATAATTGTATTTATAAATACGGGATTTCTTTGTAATGTTCTTTTTTTTTTGTCATATATGTAATGTTTTTTTTTAATGTAAAATAAAAATTATTATTAGATTCTCCGGCTGCTGTATCAATATGAATCACTTACAATAAATTTCGCTATAGATATATTAAAAAAATTTAATGGGGGGGGGGGGGGGGGGCTTATTCAAGACCTGAGAGTAGTTTGTGATGAGGAATTTACTAATAATATTGATGGTTGTCTCTTGTATGTAATGTAAAATGTTTCTGAAGTTGTTCCTGATTAAAGATAGAGGGAGCCACATGTATGGTGGCTATTGTTGGTTTTTGGTTTGTTTGTTGTTTTTTTAGTTTTTGCGATTAGTAACCACTCAGACTATAGAACATTTAGACTGTAAAATACAAACCGCAAACACCTCAATGAAGTTTTAGCTATAGTGATGTTGTGTGCATTTTAGAGGTTACTGGACATAGAACTAACAGGGGGATGATTATTTTTGTTTCTTTTAGTAAAACTTTATCAAAGGAAAAGGTAATTTCTTTTATTTTGATGTTTAGTCAGGTAGGGAAAAATAGTAGCCATGATGCTTTTCAAGGTCTGCAAGACTGGAAAAAAGGAAAGAGGAAGTTATCCACAAATTGGAAAAGCCTATCGTTAAGACTCACTAAGGAGATGATGAAGAAACACAGTGAGTGCAGAGATGCTGTGCTGACAAGGACCCGTCCAACCCATGCAAGCATGAAAAACAGACATAAAAAAACACTGATGATGATGATGATAATAATAATGTCCAAATGCTTGTAACAGTGAACTCTGCTAAAGGCCTCTCAAGGGCCAAGTAATGGTGTTAAACTGAATAACAGATTAAGCTTACTACATAAGTAGGACACAGCAGGATTTCAACTCAGAATGCAGAAAAAAAAGTTCAAAGCATCTCATCCAACACTCTAACAATTGAGCCAATCTGAATTATTTTATTGCCAAAAGGATGAAGTTTAGATAGGTAGGATTTAAAATCAGAGCACAGAGCGGTGGTAGAGATCTTGCAAAGTATTGTTTTCTTTGTTGCACATGATCTAATATCTCAGCTAATTTGATACCTACATCCATGACCTTTCAATGTCCTTCCAGACAGGGAGATTTCTGTGGCCCATAGTTCAGACCAAATATTAGCATTTAAACCGGCCAGAATTCTCCCACCACTTTCTGTTCAAACCAGCTGTAACCAGCTGCTCATACTTGTGTTAAGGTATTGTTCTCAAAATAAATTAATATCAAAATCTTGTAGATTCGATATTATGTGAGATAAAATGTTTACCATGAAAATACAATAGTAAATAGAGTAATGTAAATACTAAAGGGTTACTATAGTAAATATAGAGTAATGTAAATACTAAAGGGTTACTATAGTAAATATAGAGTAATGTAAATGGTAAAGGGTTACTATAGTAAATATAGAGTAATGTAAATGGTAAAGAGTTACTATAGTATATATATAGAGTAATGTAAATGGTAAAGAGTTACTATAGTATATATAGAGTAATGTAAATGGTAAAGGGTTACTACAGTAAATATAGAGTAATGTAAATACTAAAGGGTTACTATAGTATATATAGAGTAATGTAAATGGTAAAGGGTTACTACAGTAAATATAGAGTAATGTAAATGGTAAAGAGTTACTATAGTAAATATAGAGTAATGTAAATGGTAAAGGGTTACTATAGTATATATAGAGTAATGTAAATGGTAAAGGGTTACAACAGTAAATATAGAGTAATGTAAATGGTAAAGAGTTACTATAGTAAATATAGAGTAATGTAAATGGTAAAAAGTTACTATAGTATATATAGAGTAATGTAAATGGTAAAGAGTTACTACAGTATATATAGAGTAATGTAAATGGTAAAGGGTTACTATAGTAAATATAGAGTAATGTAAATGGTAAAGGGTTACTATCGTAAATATAGAATAATGTAAATACTAAAGGGTTACTATCGTAAATATAGAGTAATGTAAATGGTAAAGAGTTACTATAGTAAATATAGAGTAATGTAAATGGTAAAGGGTTACTATCGTAAATATAGAATAATGTAAATACTAAAGGGTTACTATAGTAAATATAGAGTAATGTAAATGGTAAAGGGTTACTATCGTAAATATAGAATAATGTAAATACTAAAGGGTTACTATAGTAAATATAGAGTAATGTAAATGGTAAAGGGTTACTATCGTAAATATAGAATAATGTAAATACTAAAGGGTTACAACAGTAAATATAGAGTAATGTAAATGGTAAAGGGTTACAACAGTAAATATAGAGTAATGTAAATGGTAAAAGGTTACTATAGTATATATAGAGTAATGTAAATGGTAAAGGGTTATTATAGTATATATAGAGTAATGTAAATGGTAAAGGGTTACTATAGTAAATATAGAGTAATGTAAATGGTAAAGGGTTACTATAGTAAATATAGAGTAATCATCATCATCATCAATGTTTAACGTCCGTGTTCCACGCTTGCATGGGTTTGGACGGGGGTATTCCCGCTTGAGGCAAGAGTGATTGTCTTGCTCGCATAGGACTGTCTGGCAGGTTTTCTACAGTTGGATGCCCTTCCTAACACCAACCACATTTACAGTGTGGGTCTGGGAGGTTTTTACCGTGTTGCCTACACGGCCACATTACAGCGTGGACTGTGTGTTTTTTTGTCGTGACACCTACACGATCTCATTTGTTTCGGCCTGGATGGCGCGGCACCAACATAACTTTACATAGAACATAGAACATAGAATGTAAATGGTAAAGGGTTACTATCGTAAATATAGAATAATGTAAATACTAAAGGGTTACAACAGTAAATATAGAGTAATGTAAATGGTAAAGAGTTACTATAGTAAATATAGAGTAATGTAAATGGTAAAGGGTTACTATAGTAAATATAGAGTAATGTAAATACTAAAGGGTTACAACAGTAAATATAGAGTAATGTAAATGGTAAAGAGTTACTATAGTAAATATAGAGTAATGTAAATACTAAAGGGTTACAATAGTAAATATAGAGTAATCATCATCATCATCATCATCATCATCATTTTACGTCCGCTTTTCCCTGCTTGCAAGGGTGGGACGGGTCATATTCAGCACAGCATCTCTCCACTCGTCACGGTCCTTCGTCATCTCCACCGTGAGCTTCAATGATCTGAGGTCTGTTCTCACCACCTCCGCCCATGTTTTTCGTGGTCTACCTCTACCACGTCTTCCTTCAACTGGCATTTCCTGGAACTTCTTCACCCATCGGTCATCCTCCATGCGCATCACATGTCCATACCACCTCAGTCTCCTCTCCCGTACACTACATTCTATCCCTCTCAGACACAGTTTCTCTCTCAACACATTTATGCTGGGTCGTTCACGCACATTTACACTGCACATCCAACGGAGCATGCTTGCCTCATTTCTCTCCAGCCGTCGCATGTCCTCTGCAGTTGCTGCCCATGTCTCACTACCATGCAGCATCGCGCTCCTCACACAGGCATCATACAACCGGCCTTTCGTACACAGAGAAACTCTTCTTCGTCAACAGAGGAAGCAGCTCCCTAAACTTCTTCCAACCCGTCCTTATTCTAGATACTATGGCCTCGGAACACCCTCCCCATGCTAATCTGATCTCCTAGGTACCGGAAGCTATCCACCACTTCTATAGCGCCCTCCTGCATTTGAAAAATGTGTCTATCAATGCGACTTCTACTGTCTAATTTCCCTGTATATCTACTGCATACATATTTCTCCCTACCTGTTAGTTTGCCTGCTATCCCGCTACATCTCTTGTGTACCCGGGGTCTGCATTGTGTGCATTTTATAGAATTTATGCCAGTTCCTTTTCTGCATATCGAACATGGCCATTTCCCTGACGTAATCAGGGTTTTGTCCTCTTTTCTACTCATCAACACTTTTGTCTTAGCTAGATTCACTCTCAGTCCTCTTGCTTCCAACTGCTGTTTCCATAGCCAGAATTTATTCTCTAGCTCCTCTACTGATTCTGCTATAAGAACCAGATCGTCAGCATAGAGAAGTTCCCATGGACAGCCAGTCTTAAACTCCTCTGTTATGGCTTGGAGGACTATAATGAACAAGAGCGGGCTGAGGACCAAACCCTGATGTACTCCTACTTGTATCTGGAATTCCTCACTAAACTCCATTCCTACCTCGACTTTACTGAGAGTACCTCTGTACAAAGTTTGCACTGTCCTCACAAGCCATTCCTCAACACCTAGCTTCCTTAGGGACCACCAGATGACAGATCTGGGTACCCTATCGAAGGCCTTCTCTAGGTCAACAAAGGCTAAGTATAGTGGCTTATTCTTCTCTAAGAACCTCTCTTGCAATTGTCTCACCAAGAAGAGGGCATCTGTTGTACTCTTCCCAGGCACAAAACCAAACTGCATCTCATCTAGTTTGACCCTTACTCTAATTAGTTGTGCTAAAATCCTTTCTGCCACTTTCATAACCTGATCTATCAGTTTTATACCCCTATAATTGCTCCTCTCCAGAGCATCCCCTCTACCTTTGTAGCAATTTATGAGAATACTGCTGCACCAGTTTTTGGATATGACACCACCATATATAGCCTGATTGATGATGCGTGCAACTTGTTTAGTGCCTACGTCCCCTGATGCCTTCAGCATCTCAGCAACTATTCCCGATGGTCCGGCAGCCTTACCATTTTTCATTTCCCTAATCGCCTCTTGGACCCTATATTCGTCAATCTCAATAGCTGGTCCCTCTGTCGGATCTACCAAGGGTAATTTCTCTCTCTCCCATTTGTTCTCCACATTCATCAGTCTCTCATAATGACATTTCCAGGCCTCCTTTTTCTGATCATTCGTGACACTAAGTACACCGACATCATCCCGGACACATTTATCTCCAACAACATCCTGATTTGCATTGACACACTGCCTTGCAATGTGGAACACCGCACGCCTCTGATCTTCCCGTCGCAGAACATTGGCAAACCTCCTGCTCTCCGCCTCCCTGCGTGCTAAGTACACCTGACGTCTAGCTTCTCTCTTAGTGGCTGTATATTCTTCCCTACTCCCACCCTTTTTCCAAGCCTTCCATGCTAGTCTTTTGTCTCTAATAGCCTTATCTACTGTGCTGTTCCACCACCAGGTCACTCTCTGTCTGGTTGGAGATCTGCTCCAGCCACAAGTTTCATCAGTAGCCTGCAGCAAGTTGTCACGTAAGAAATTCCAGTTATTATCTATGTCATACGTCTCTAAATCATCTTCATTTTTGTCATATACATCTTGAAGGGCTTTCCTAAATTTGTATTTTAGTGAAAGGTCTTTCAGCTTCCAGACCTTTCTTCTCCACACCTTCCTATATGTCTCATTCCATCTCTTGCTTACTGAGATATCACTAACAACTAACCTATGCTGTGTGGTACATTCTTCCCCAGGGTACGCCTTGGTATTAGACACAATCTGCCTGTCCCGCTGCCTAACTAGTAAGAAGTCAATCTGGCTTATGTGCTCACCAGATTTGTAGGTTATTAGGTGATTGGCAGGTTTCTGGAAGTTTGTGTTGCAAATAGTCAATGTACCTGCATCACAAAATTCAAGAAGTCTCACTCCTTTTTCATTTCTTGAACCGTAACTGTGCCCACCATGTACCCCAGTGTAACCATCCTGGAGCTGTCCAACATGACTATTGAAGTCTCCTGCTAGCATAACGATGTCTCCATCCTCTGTCCTCTATAGTATATATAGAGTAATGTAAATAGTAAAGGGTTACTATAGTAAATATAGAGTAATGTAAATACTAAAGGGTTACAATAGTAAATATAGAGTAATGTAAATACTAAAGGGTTACTATAGTAAATATAGAGTAATGTAAATGGTAAAAGGTTACTATAGTAAATATAGAGTAATGTAAATGGTAAAGAGTTACTATAGAAAATATAGAGTAATGTAAATGGTAAAGGGTTACTATAGTAAATATAGAGTAATGTAAATGGTAAGGGGTTACTATAGTAAATATAGAGTAATGTAAATACTAAAGGGTTATTATAGTAAATATAGAGTAATGTAAATACTAAAGGGTTACTATAGTATATATAGAGTAATGTAAATGGTAAAGGGTTACTATAGTAAATATAGAGTAATGTAAATACTAAAGGGTTATTATAGTAAATATAGAGTAATGTAAATACTAAAGGGTTACTATAGTATATATAGAGTAATGTAAATGGTAAAGGGTTACTATAGTATACATAGAGTAATGTAAATGGTAAAGGGTTACTATAGTATATATAGAGTAATGTAAATGGTAAAGGGTTACTATAGTATATATAGAGTAATGAAAATACTAAAGGGTTACTATAGTATATATAGAGTAATGTAAATGGTAAAGGGTTACTATAGTAAATATAGAGTAATGTAAATACTAAAGGGTTACTATAGTGAATATAGAGTAATGTAAATACTAAAGGGTTACTATAGTAAATATAGAGTAATGTAAATACTAAAGGGTTACTATCGTAAATATAGAGCAATGTAAATGGTAAAGGGTTATTATAGTATATATAGAGTAATGTAAATGGTAAAGGATTACTATAGTAAATATAGAGTAATGTAAATGGTAAAGGGTTACTATAGTAAATATAGAGTAATGTAAATACTAAAGGATTACTATAGTAAATATAGAGCAATGTAAATGGTAAAGGGTCACTATAGTATATATAGAGTAATGTAAATGGTAAAGGGTTACTATAGTATATATAGAGTAATGTAAATGGTAAATGGTTACTATAGTATATATAGAGTAATGTAAATGGTAAAGGGTTACTATAGTATATATAGAGTAATGTAAATGGTAAATGGTTATTATAGTATATACTAGCAGAATGGCCTGGCGTTGCTCGGGATTTGTTCTAGGGTTCTTATATATTTGATATACATTTATCCTTATTAAGCCTCGTGAAACAAATACGTTTGTTTATATTTTGTTATTGTGTATGCAAAAATATCTGTACACGAATATATAATTATAATTATAATTATAATTATATATATATATATATATATATATATATATATATATATATATATATATATATATATATATATATATATATATTAAAATAACAGATTAAAGTTTAAGCAAAGAATCGCTGCTTTCACCCTTAACGGGGTCTTCTGAAACTAAAAAAATCAATTTGTGAACGCAGAAAATGAATCGCTGCTTTCACCCTTAACGAGATCTTCTACCTAAATGTAGTATGAAGTATACTAAGACTAACTGATGTAATCGTTAGCCTTGTTTGTTTATATTTTGTTTTTGTGTATGCAAAAATATGTCGGTGATGCATGTGATTATGTAATCGCCAGCCTTGTTTGTTTATATTTTGTTTTTGTGTGAGCAAAAATATCTGTACACGAATATATTTATTAAAATAACAGATTAAAGTTTAAGCAAAGAATTGCTGCTTTCAACCTTAGCGGGATATTCTGAAACTAAAAAAAATCAAAATGTGAACGCAGATGTAAATATTTCGAAAAACGTTGCAACCGAAGGAAAGCAGGTAGACGATACTTTGGTTCGTGAAGACGTTCCCTGGCATAATATATATATACACACACACTATATATACATATACACACACACACTGATCGCGTTATAATGATGTAATGCAGACAGTCAGGCATACAGACAGATATTATAAAGGCGCGACGTCATATCTATGTATCTATCTAAAAAGAGACAGACTAAGAGAGAGAGAGAGAGAGAGATCGGTAAATCACCTAATGTGGTCCCTAGGGCATTGAAAATTCAAAATTTTTTTGCTCAGAACACTCAATAAGACCATAAGTATTACATGTGTAAAGTTTTAAAACAATCGGTTGGGCGGTTCTCGAGTTTTAGTGATTGAACAGACAGACATTCTCTGTTTTAGTAATATAGATAGAGTAATGTAAATGGTAAAAGGTTACTATAGTATATATAGAGCAATGTAAATAATAATGGGTTAATGCATACAGGAAAAATATGGGTGTCAACGAAACTGATCCAAATGCTTGCAACATTTAATTCCTTTAAGAAACAGGTAGGGATGTTAAACAAAATAGCATATTAGGCCTGCCACTCATTATGGCTATACACTACACAGCACTAGTGACAGGATATATGTATGGACCTGTAACTCCTGGGAGTTATAAGAGTACCATAGTAACATACAGCATTTTTTGGATATTTTAAACCTGATTGTACTCATCACTCTCTAGGTCTGAACACAGCAGAGGAGAGAGAGTGGTAAAGAGATATAGAGGAAAAGCTGACCCCAGTACTGGACTGGTAGTTTTTATCGATCTTGAATGGATGAAAAACAAAGTTGACCCTAGTGAGATTTGAACTCAGAGAGACAGAAGAAATACTACTTTAAAAGCAATCTATCCAATGTTCTAATGACTCCACTGACAGGATATGGACTCCATCTCCTTATCCTATTGTCTACAGTCTTATCAACTTAGCCAGAAATACTCAATTACACTGGGAAATGTTAGTTATATGTGAGCCAATAAATTAGTACCAGTGCAGGACATTATATGAATTACAATGTAGTGATATGTCTTTAATGAAATCCATTGAAAATGAAATGAACTGAAATTTACAGTGCACACTTATATAGGTTTAACTGGCCTCCTATGTAGTTGTATCTCATATAAAGTTTTTTGGGTGTTTTAACTCTTTCGTGACAATATTCATAATGAAATATACTGTTTTAATTAATTAAGAATTTTGAGGGATTTATCAAAATAATCAATTATTTCATTACTAAGATTAATAACTTAATGTAAGGTTCTTATATAAAACTAGCAGAGGTACACGGCGTTGCTTGGGTATTAAATAGCAGTTATGTATACCATTTATGTCAATACTTCAGTGCTGCTTCGAAAGCTATACTTTTACTAAATCATCGGCTTTTTCCAAAAGGGGGTTCTTGCCCCCAGGGGTCCCCTACTCAATATGTGCCAATTCTGAGAGTTCACATTCATCTGTAGAACAAACGTAGCCCATGTGTCAAGTTTTGTGAAAATCGGTTGCGAACTCCAGAAGTTATAACGTTTTGTTGCATTGCACTGCAGTGCTTCAGTCGACTCCAAGGAAGTGGTTATCTGCCGGGAGGCCCTATAATCAATATCTGGAAAAATGGAAGTGCCCATGACCATCCGGAGTACATAAGTAACCTATGTCTTAAGTTTGGTGAAAATACTGTAGAAATGCATAAGGTTTATACATACGCGCGTGCGTGCGCATGTGTGGGGGTGTGTATGTATGTGTATGTCCGTCGGGGCATACGTATGCACTGGCCTAAATCTTCACTATTTACTTTTACTATTTTAATAACCTCTGTCATTTTCGTTTTCAATTTTATTTACATCATTCTTAAACTCCGGGGCTGGAAATCATTCTGTTATGTTAAATAGAATATTAGTCTAACGACTCCATTTATACCATAAACTTGGTCTTGTCTTTGCATGAAATTGTTCTTCTCGGTCCACATAACGACGTATTATCCTCGTTCATTGCCAGGGAACGTCTTCATGAACAAAAATATCGTCTTCCTGTTTTCATTCGGCTGCAACGTTTCTCAAAATATTTACTTCTGCGTTCACAGATTACTCTCAGTTCAATTTGAATTATTAAATTCCTGTTTCATCAATTTTCTCCGTAACCATGGAAGCTTGTAGCTTGAAAGTCGACCCAACGCCTCCTCGGGTCATTCTGCATAACTGTGTAAATTTTCGCTGCATTCCACCAAGCTGTTTCGACGTTTATCCGACTACACCTACTTACTTAAATATACAACGTCCGACCACTTCCAATTTATATAGTAGATTATGTTGGAAGATTTTAATATAAATCGGAAACCTTTAAAATGCGTGGTTTTATTTCAAAGAACCAGAGCCGGTTTTGGCTGAATTGGTAGCTAAAGGGTTATGATAGAAGCCTCCTGTCTTATCATGAAGGGTCCCACTGAAAAACATAACATGCTGTCCAGTTCAGGAATCAAATCCATGATCTTATAATCGGGAATCTATCACCCTAACTACCAGACCACAGAAAAATATTCACATTTGTGTCTACCCAAAAGTGTCAAAGAAGAGTAATACCAGTCTACCTGTTTACAATATCAACTCCCTGTATAGTTGATATTTTGTTCTAATTTATCAGTTGAATGATAGGGATACTAAAGGTTGGGTATGAGAAAAGTTATAGCATTCAAACTGGCCTTGAATATGCACATTGAAATGGTTTCTCAGCACATTAGCTATACGTCAGATATCTGGTTTCATCTACATACCTACAACAGGTCAATAAATAAAACTTCATACTCTAATCCCATTCTATTTGTTCCCCACCCCCACATGCCTTTATTTATTTTTAACTATCATTTTCAAATTAATAAACAGAGGTTTATAATCAATAAAGTGAGTATTTTGCTAATGAAAATAAAATCCATAGTAAGGAGAGAAGCGAAACTTGACTGAAGGACTTCAATAGAGCTTTAGTTATAATATCCATCAGCAGGATTTAGCCACCTTTTATAGCAAACATGTTGACAAATGTTACAATGAAGGAACAGAGTATGAAAAGATTGGCAGTACAGCACGTGGCTGAAAAAAGACAACACTCCCACACACTCATTTTTTACAAATGCCTAAATTAAAACTAAAAGCAAATTTGGAAACAGATAAACTGACTTTTAAAAGGTTGCTTAACCCTTTAGCATTTAAACCAGCTGTTTCTGGCCAGAATTCTCTCACTTTTTTCTGTTCAAACCGGCCACTCATACCATCACTAACCCTTTAGCATTTGAACCAGGTATCCAGCCAGAATTCTCTCACCTTTTTCTGTTCAAACTGGTCATAACCGGCCACTTATACTGATGTTAAGGTATTGTTCACAAAATAAATAATATCAAAATCTCATAGATATCCCATATTATGTGAGATAATTATGTGAGGTAAAGCTTTCACTGCGAAAATACAATAGAAAATATAGAGTAATCTAAATGCTAAAGGGTTAAATCTAATAACTATGAAAATACTAAAATATTTCAAACATTATTTTGCTAATGAAACAATACTAGAGCAAAGAACTGTTCATATTAGATATCTCAGACAAAGACAACAAGAAATATTATTCCTATGTAACTCATGCCAGCATGGAAAATATTTGTCACATATCAATGTAAAAATAAACCCAATAAAGTCAAAGAGAAAGTTACAACTGCAACAATAAAGTTTGATTTTATTTACATAAGGTTGTGTATGTAAATATTTTTTAACAGTGAAATCATAAAACCAGGTTTGTTTAGAAAAATTAACAATGTGTGCATATATGTGTGTGTGTGTGTGTGTGAGCATGTATATGTGTGCATATGTGTGTGTGTGTGTGTGTGTATATATGCATGTGTATATGTGTGTTTATATATGAGTATATATGTGTGAGAATATATAACTAATTATGCAAATGAAGGCAAATATATAACTGTGATATGAGCTTTATAAGCTACATGGGTTTGCTCTAAAAAAAAGTACTGAGAAAGTAAGGGGGGAGTATTGTGAGTTTTAACAAGCATGAATGGAAAGGCAAACACCCCCCTCTGCCTCCTCCTCCTCCTCCTCAGCCTACAACTTCACTACAATCTCCAGCTGCCACTTTAGAAGTAAACCTGAATTAAAGAAACTATCACCTGCTGCTGCTACTACTGCTATTGTTGTTGTTGTTGTTGCTGTAGACTGCTTTGGTTTCTATAAACCACATACATAGACAGTCTATGTGTTTTCCTTCTTTTTATTGTCAAGCAATAAAGGTTAGGGGAAGAGTTCCTAGGTTACACTTGGGAATAAGCATTCTTTCAACTCCAGATATAACACATCTACTATCTTGCTGGCTAGGTAGGCTACATGACAATAATGTAGAAAGCAAAGCTTATATTGTGGGGGTTATTTTAGCAAAGGGAGCAGGACACCATGCAGGAATAATAATAATAATAATAATAATGATTTCTACTATAGGCACATGGCCAGCAATTTGGGGGGAGGGGAAGGCTATAGACCTCCAGGCATTGGTACTTTATTTTATTGACCCGAAAGGATGAAAAGCAAAGTAGACCTTGGCGGGATTTGAACTCAAGGTGTAAAGAACTGGAATAAATGCCCCAAAGTATTTTCTCCGACACTCTTACAATTCTACCAAACCACCGCCCGTTAATAATAACAATTTCTACTATACGCACAAGGCCAGCAATTATAAGGGAAGGGAAAAGTCGATTAAATCAACTCAGTGCATTACTGGTACTTTATTTTATCGAGCCCATAAGAATGAAAGGCAAAGCTAACCTCGGCAGGATTTGAACTCAGATCGTAAAGGGATGTAACTATATGTTGCAAAGCCATTTAATAATAATAATGGTTTCTTTATTAGCCATGCAGAGCTGACATTAAACTTGACACAGAATGTTACAGTGTGGGTTTTTGTGTAAAAAAAGGTTATAACAAAAACTAAAAAACAAACATTTTAAAAAATCAAACAAAACAAATTCCGCATTAGTGGGGAGACTTTTGATGGTCATTTGTGGAGAAAGCCCACAAAAAGCCATGGTGACCCTAACAGTTGTCTTCCATTCTACAGGCATACACACACACAAAGCAGACCTATTTACTCGGGAAAAGCTCACCACTCTCACCCACCTTTCAGAAAACTGACTGGAAGGTAGCATTTCCCTCTCCACCCTGCTTTTCCTCTTCAAGTGAAACTTGACTTTACTGGGGAGGCTTAAAAAGGAGATCCATCTATAATTAGATCAATCTCTCGTCTCCCTTTTTGAAAATTTGATTATCACTCCTGATTGCAATTCCTTAGGTGCCTTTCCAGAGATCCAGGACACCCAGCACACATGAGAAGGGTCTACTCGATAGAGCGTGTAGCTCGGAGATCAGAGAGTCGGTCCAGGTAGAGCTGCTATTTCTCTGAATTGAGAGACCACAGCTCTGATACTATGGTCATATGGTTAGAATGTCTCAGGAAAGAATCACTGGGCAGATTTTACGGGCAAAACCAACCAGCAGGATACCCAGGGGTAGACCCCGAGCAAGATGGTTGGATAACATCCATGAGCTGGATCAATTGGAGGTGGCTACTTCTGACAGGACCTGCTGAAAGGAGTGTTTTAGGACTCTGCCCCCACGACCCTCTCAGGAATAAGTGGGCAAAGAAGTTAAACTTGAAAAAGTTAATCAGTGTTTTGCCAAAGAAGAAAGTGATTATCTTCAAACTTTTCAAATGTCTACCACATGACTTCTTTCACAACAACCACTGCTTGTCCTTCCCCTCTAAAGGAGACAGCAGGTGTTGAACATAAGTGAGTAATATTTGGACACTGGACAAGTATGTGCAAGACAGTTTTGTCATCCTGCGCGCATCTCAGACAGGCCCAACTGACAGCACTTCCATGCCTAAGAGTTTATCTTGAACTAGCAATGCTTCCTGGTAGTTATCCACAAGCTCTAGACTAAAAGTCCCCCAGAAAAGAGTGGCTAATTAATTTTTATCCGTTTCCACAGTGTCGTCAAGAATGTCATCACTTTTAGCTGCCTCTAACCCTCTATAGAACGCCAAAGTAGAGTTTCCACCTACTGTACTGCTTAATTGGCAGAGGGCTGTAAGTGCTTGAAGATATGTCAGTTTCCAAGTGCTCACTCTCAGTCTTCGCTTGACCCAGGTTTGTAGCTCCTTCAAGATGAGCTGACAAAACGTGTCTAGCAAACAACTACCACAGCTGTTCATCGTTAACAAAAAGCCAGAGATCAAGTAGCCTCAGCACATATTTGCACATCAGCCACGGCATGCCCAGTTCTCCACACAGCAAATGGACCACCTGGCGAGTGGAGCACATCCTTTCCACAAAAAATGAAAGAGAAAAAACCTTCCAGTGTTGTGAGATGAGGAGCAAGAAAAAGTGTGATGGTCAGGCAGCAGTAGATGACGGACGTGATGTACGTGTTCGCCACTTTTTCCAAACCTTTCAGGAATAAATTTTACTCGGCCCATTTCTGGGTGAAAGTGACCACCCTGCTTGTTACCTTGTGTTAGTTTTTGTTCATCTGGAGGTCTGAACAATTTAACCGGTCAAGACGTCCAGTGCCCGACGATGTTATTGGATAGTGTGGATCTCCTTTTCTAGGTGCCATGCCACAGGCCCACCAACTTGGTAATTTTCTCTCATTACTGCTTCGTTACTCCCTGAGAGCGGTGCTGATCACCTCAATGTGTTTGGTGTTCAACACCCTATACGGACACATATCTCCAAACATCCTAGTTCACACGCGATGCCCCTCAATATCTCTAATTAGTGCAGTATTAGCTCAAGAGTTAGTGCAGTAGTGGCTCAAGAGTTAGTGCAGTAGTGGTTCAAGAGTTAGTGCAGTAATGGCTCGAGAGTTAGTGCAGTAGTGGTTCGAGAGTTAGTGCAATAGTGGCTCAAGAGTTAATGCAGTAGTGGCTCAAGAGTTAGTGCAGTAGTGGTTCAAGAGTTAGTGCAGTAGTGGTTCAAGAGTTAGTGCAGTAGTGGTTCATGAGTTAGTGCAGTAGTGGCTCAAGAGTTAGTGCAGTAGTGGTTTAAGAGTTAGTGCAGTAGTGGCTCAAGAGTTAGTGCAGTAGTGGCTCAAGAGTTAGTGCAGTAGTGGCTCAAGAGTTAGTGCAGTAGTGGCTCAAGAGTTAGTGCAGTAGTGGCTCAAGAGTTAGTTCAGTAGTGGCTCAAGAGTTAGTGCAGTAGTGGCTCAAGAATTAGTGCAGTAGTGGCTCAAGAGTTAGTGCAGTAGTGGCTCAAGAGTTAGTGCAGTAGTGGCTCAAGAGTTAGTGCAGTAGTGGCTCAAGAATTAGTGCAGTAGTGGCTCAAGAGTTAATGCAGTAGTGGCTCAAGAGTTAGTGCAGTAGTGGCTCAAGAGTTAGTGCAGTAGTGGCTTAAGAGTTAGTGCAGTAGTGGCTTAAGAGTTAGTGCAGTAGTGGCTCAAGAGTTAGTGCAGTAGTGGCTTAAGAGTTAGTGCAGTAGTGGCTTAAGAGTTAGTGCAGTAGTGGCTCAAGAGTTAGTGCATACAACAGGGATGAAAGAGGAGAACATTGGTGAACCAAGCGCATGATGTTGAACAGTTCTGAGAGGTGGCCATTCACTCTGACCACAGAGCAGATGTCACTGCGCATTGCAGTCATCCATTCTTTGAAAACAGGTCAAAAGCCAGCTGCCTTCATAATTGCCACCAGGTATTGATGGTTGACCCTATCGAAAGTTTTCAATTGATCTAAGTTAGTCTAGGCCCCAACAATGCCAGGTTCCATAGCCACCTTCTCTATGATGTATCACGGAAGGTGGAGGTTGTCATGGATGGATATTTTCGGAATGGCACATGTCTATGGTTCCCAACCAGACCATTGCCAAGTTCAACTTCCAGTGTGGACTGGAGAATTGGGTGGGGGAGGTGCATGGATATGGCTTGTGTGGGGTGTTGGTATCATGTCATATATATATATCAGGTTTCTATCTGGATTCAAAACTGGAAACTCTTCATTTGATGTCACAGTGTATGTAGAAAAGCATCTAATGTCAGAGAATAAACTGCAACTAAATAAACAACAAATGATTTTTTTTTTTTTTTAAATATACAACAGGTGCTTTTTCTATTCAACAAAAGTGACAGGTGATTTTGTTGTCCAAACACAGCCATGCATGATTTCTCAGAACTACATAAAGCTAAAGACATCAGATGACACTATAAGTTTAACAACATGTAAAGTTGCTGGTGCGATGATAAAAAGCCCCCCCGATACATGCTGTGGTTACCAAGGAAATGGGTATCAAACAATAGAAACCATGGAATGTATGGTCAAGACACAGTGATTTAACTGATCTAGCCTATTTACACTCTGTACACTACAGCTGTAACACTGGAATACAACCCAAATGAAACGGACCTCATAACACTCAGTGCTTTGAACAGCACGCTGCCTGTAACTGCTGTTATACACCTAACTAATACACACATACACACACATATACATATATATGTATGTATATGTATATATATCAAATCATTAAGATTCACAGAGATGATGAAGGAATGCGACAAGTGGGGGGAGGCCAAGCTGAGAAGGACCTAACCAAACCATGCAAGCATGGAAAAAAGGATGTAAAAACAATGATGGTGATGACGATATATATATATATGTTCATTGGCCTTTCACATATCAATTTTTTCACATAATTGTGTTCACATCTGACGATTTATCTGGCAATCAATGTTTATCATTGATTGACCAACGGTTAAAAATCCAGATTTAAATATATATATATAGTCTATGAATGTATGTGAACTCCTCTGTTATAGCCTGAAGGGCAATAATAAATAGGAGGGGGCTAAGGACAAAGCCTCAATGAACACCAACTTTTACACTAAATTCTTCACTATATTCGTTGTTAATTCTAACCTTGCTGACTGTTTCTTTATACATGGCTTGTATAGCTCTCACAAGCCATTCATCAACACCTAGTTTTCTAAGAGCCCACCAGATAATGGAGCGGGTGAATCTGTCAAAGGCTTTCTCCAAGTCAACAAAAGCTAAGTATAGGGGTTTACTTTTAGCTAGGTACTTCTCCTGTAGTTGTCGTACAAGGTAAAGAGCGTCTGTGGTACTTTTACCTGACACAAACCCAAACTGCATTTCCTCTAGATCAATTCGCTCTCTGATTAATTGCGCTTTAACTCTTTCTGTGACCTTCATGACCTGGTCAACTAATTTAATGCCTCTATAGTTTCCCCTATCTAGGGCATCTCCTTTACTCTTGTAGCAGTTAATGATGATGCTGCTACGCCAGTCATTTGGTATGACCCCATTCTGTATGACTTGGTTTACTATCTGGGTAACCATAGTGTGTCCCACCATTCCAGATGCTTTCAGCATTTCAGCAACTATCTCCGAAGGCCCAGCTGCCTTGCCTGTCTTCATATCTTTGATTGCCTTACTTATTATACTACCTTTAACTTGCACTACTGGTCCCTCTATTGGATTGATTTGGGGCAGACTATCTTTTTCCCATTTATTCACCTCATTTAGTAGTCTCTCGTAGTGACACTTCCAAGCTACCTTCTTATCAGCATCAGTGATGGCAAGTACACCATCATTATTACGAACACACTTCTCCCCGACAATATCACGTTTTCCTTGACACATTGTCTTGTGATCCTGAACACCTCACATTGTAGAACATGCTTGAACTTTCTTTCCTCTGCTTCCCTTCTTGCAAAGTACACTTGTCTCCTAGCTTCTCTCCTGGCCACTTGATAGTGTTCTCTACTTCCTGCCATACTTTCCAAGCCTGCTTTTTGGCCTTGATTGACTCCGCCACCTTACTGTTCTACCACCAAGTTACTCTCCTCCTGCCTATAGGTCTGCTCCAGCCACAGATTTCATCTGTTGCCTTCAGCAGGTTAACTTTCAGGAATTTCCACTGTTTCTCTATAGTGTACGTCTCTAATTGCTCTTCCTTACTGTCAAAAGCATCAAGTAATATGCTTTTAAATTTGTTACTGGCTTTGGGGTCCTTTAACTTCCATATTCTTCTCCTCAGGGTAGTCCTCCTCTGTTGTCGAGTACGTCTAGTCCTGACTATGAGGTCACTAACTATGAGGCTATGTTGGGAGGTGCATTCTTCACCAGGGAGGGATTTAGTGTTTACGACAGACACACTACCATGTCTTCTGGTAAGGATATAATCTATCTGACTGGCGTGTTCCCCTGATCTATAGGTGATCAAGTGATTGTCTCATTTTTTGAAGTTTGTGTTACAGATAGTTAGGTTATTAGCATCACAGAATTCCAGGATTCTGAAGCCTTCCTCATTTCTAGTACCAAACCCATAGCCACCATGGATTCCGTCATAGCCGTCACAATGTTGACCAACATGACCATTTAGGTCGCCAGCAATAATTATGTAGTCACTGTCGGTTATTTGGGAGGTAGTGAGCATTAGCGACTCATAGAATCTTTCTTTTATAACGCCAGGTAGTCCAGATTGGGGTGCATCAGCGGATATTATTGTCACAGTAGTTCTGTTTAGGACTAGTCTTATTTTAATTATTCTGTCGTTCACTCTATTTACGGCAATTACCATATCTACCCATTTATCTGCTAACATGATTCCTACTCCACCCAGCCCATTGTCATTTCCCACCCAGAAAATTTTATAGCATCGCTTTTTACCCACAATGAATCTAGCAGACCCAGCCCTCCACCTAGTCTCTTGAACACAATAGTAATATACGCTAACAGCAAAGCATAAATGAACTAAGTGAACTCGAGAGAAGACTGTTGGTATGGTCACGTGATGCACATGAAAGACGACAGTTGTATAAAAATGCAGGGCGATCAAAATTGATGGAAGTTACGGAGTAGGTAGACCCTGAAAAACCTGGGACGATTTGATAAATTCCGATCTTACAACTTACACCTCTCTAAGACAATGTCACTGGACCGAGATCTTTGGCGCTACGCAGAAATACAGAAGACCCGCCTTGCCTATGTACAAAGCGAAACCTAGTCAGTAGGCACCACTTAACCAAATATACACCCCATCCCACTACCCCTACGCCACCCACCCACTCCCATCAAAACTACCCATTTCTCTGTAAAGTTATGTTGGTACATCCAGTTCAAAATAAATGAGGTCGTGTAGGTGTCACATAAAAAAAACACAACAGTCCACGCTGTAATGTGACCGTGTAGGTAACACGGTAAAAACCTCCCAGTACACACTGTAAATGTGGTTGGTGTTAGGAAGGGCACCCAGCCGTAGAAAACCTGCCAGACAGTCCTATACGAGCGAGACATGGTCACTCAACCAATCTTGCCTCAAGTAGGACAATTCCCATCTAAACCCATGCTAGCATGGAAGATAAGCGTTAAACGATGATGTATAGTATATTTGGCAATATACCGTATGTTTAATTAAAAACGTTTAGAAGACCATACGCTATCGGTTTTAAAGTAGTGACTATGTCACTTTTCGGAGAAAAGGAGAGAAGGGCGAGAAGCTGACAGTCTGTTTCACACTGGTTAGCGGTCATCAGAGCTACGCACCACCCTGCTTCCGCCGAAAATTATAGGAGCTGGATTTTTATAGAATTCCAGTAATAATCAGGAGCTGATTATACAGAGTGATTGCCGGTCCAGCAAAAATTAAGTATTAGGATTGGTGCTCTGAAATAGGGATGAATACATGAATGTATGTATAGTATATTTGGCAATATACCGTAAATTTAATTTAAAACACTTAAAAGACCATATGCTATCAGTTTTAAAGTAGTGACTATGTCACTTCTTTTCGGCAAAAGAAGGGAGAAGCTGACAGTCTGTTTCACGCTGGTTGGCGTTCAGCAAAGCGACGTACTCCCCTGCTTTCGACAAAATTTATAAAACCTGGATTCAACCAGCGTGAAACAGACTATCAGCTTCTCTCCCTTCATTCGCCGAAAAGAAGTGACATAGTCACTGCTTTAAAACTGATAGCGTTATGGTCTTCTTAATGTTTTTAATTAAACATACTATACATACATTCATTATACATCCCTATTTCAGAGCAACAATCCTAATACTTAATATATATATATATATATATATATATCTAAATCCAAAATTACGATAAAATGAATTAAATGAATTTAATCGAAATCGAAATTATGGGTGTCATGTCATAATGCATGCGCCATATATCCTGGGAATTTAAGCTCAAAGATAAATCTGAGCATATTATATCCTGTGATTATTCATGTATATTTATATGTTAATCAACCTATAGTTATTATAATATGCTCAGATTTATCTTTGAGCTTAAATTCCCAGGATATATGGTGCATGCATTATGACATGACACCCATAATTTCGATTTAGATTAAATTCATTTAATTCATTTTATCGTAATTTTGGATTTAGATATATATATACGGTTCCTTAATTGTAGAGCTATTTCTGTTGAAGAGTATTTGACTGCTATTTCTAGTTGTCGAATACCTATTCACGCCACTGAAACGAAACCGCTATCTTGTGTGGACGCAACATGTGGTGACGGCTAGTTGAAGATTTGAACTCACTCTGTAAGGACGAATAGCTGGATAATATTACACTTTCCTTGTTGACAATCCAATAATATCCACTATCTGTGACTTACCATCTG
>OZ024740.1:213318401-213413401 GCA_964016885.1 Eledone cirrhosa
ATTTCTTTAACACAATTGAGTAAATGTTTTGAAATTTAGTATCATATAGAATCTTCTAATTTTCTAATTACCTCATAAATATCAAGACTTTCATAGAAGAAATAGAAGGTAAGTGTTCTATGATGATAGAGTTTTAGATATTATCATAGAAAAGATACTCCTGATGAACAGAAGTATACTATTATCTAAGTATTTCTTAGGTGGTGTATCTCATCTGCTGTACCCTGTTGATATCCACTACATCAGCCATTCCCACTACACCTCTGTCTAGGTGGTGTATCTGAACTGCTGAACCCTGTTGACACCCACTACATCAGCCATTCCCACTACACCTCTGTCTAGGTGGTGTATCTAAACTGCTGAACCCTGTTGACACCCACTACATCAGCCATTCCCACTACACGTCTGTCTAGGTGGTGTATCTAAACTGCTGAACCCTGTTGACACCCACTACATCAGCCATTCCCACTACACCTCTGTCTAGGTGGTGTATCTAAACTGCTGAACCCTGTTGACACCCACTACACATCTGTCTAGGTGGTGTATCTAAACTGCTGAACCCTGTTGACACCCACTACACCTCTGTCTAGGTGGTGTATCTAAACTGCTGTACCCTGTTGACACTCACTACATCAGCCATTCCCACTACACCTCTGTCTAGGTGGTGTATCTGAACTGCTGAACCCTGTTGACACCCACTACATCAGCCATTCCCACTACACCTCTGTCTAGGTGGTGTATCTGAACTGCTGAACCCTGTTGACACCCACTACACGTCTGTCTAGGTGGTGTATCTAAACTGCTGAACCCTGTTGACACCCACTACATCAGCCATTCCCACTACACGTCTGTCTAGGTGGTGTATCTAAACTGCTGAACCCTGTTGACACCCACTACATCAGCCATTCCCACTACACCTCTGTCTAGGTGGTGTATCTGAACTGCTGAACCCTGTTGACACCCACTACATCAGCCATTCCCACTACACCTCTGTCTAGGTGGTGTATCTAAACTGCTGAACCCTGTTGACACCCACTACATCAGCCATTCCTACTACACTTCTGTTTAGGAGGTGTATCTCATCTGCTGTACCCTGTTGACATCCACTACATCAGCCAGTCCACCTTCCTCAGGCAGAGTGCAGTCCCGCCACCACTACCACCAACTCTGGGGATTGATGGTGCCAAATTTCTCAACAGCAACTAGTATAAGAAAAGTCAGTCAAGTTCCAGTATTTAGTTATCTTCAGTCCCTTTGTGTTAGGGGCTGCAGTGTGACCAATGCTATAAGGTTGGAACCAGACAGTAGACATATGGTAATCCTAAAACAAAACAATTAACAATTTCTTTATAAACAGCCCCCCACCCAACCCTTACCAACAAAATATAATATCGGTGTCATCATCATTTAAGGTGATATTTTGCATACTTGCATGGATTAGACGGGTTGTCCACATTATGAGGCAAGTCTGGCCAGTTGACCATGCCGTACCTTGTTCAAGTGGAACTGTATTTTGGCCATTTTTTTACAGCTTGATGCCCTTCCTAACACCAACCATGTTTAGGGTATGGAACTGGGTGGTCCCCATTACGAGATGGTCTGGCCAGATGGCTGTGCCGTACCCTGCTCATAGCAGAACCATATTTTGGGAGCTGGGTGGTTTTGTTATGAGAGGTGTCAGACCAGATGGCCTGGTTGTGTGATTTAGAAGCTCACATCACAGCCACGTGATTATAGATTCAATCTCATGTAATGACTCTACTTAAGCTGACTCTGTTGTGTGTGTGAGAGAGAGTGTGTCTGCATGCACCTTCACTTTGAATCTGACACCATTAGTGCAGGCAGTGACTTTTGTTCCTGCACTGTTTAACCAATATTTCTTGCAGCTCAGTAGTTCAACATGTGAGGATCAATACCATACTTAAGTGTTGAAGTCATAGAATACTGCTTCAAAAAACTATCATCCAACCCATGCAAGCAAGGAAAAGTAGGCATAAAAATGATGAAAAACTATAAAAATTACTTTTTTTTTAAATGCAAACCTCTATTTGATTAGATATACAGTAGAACTTCGGTTCACAAACTTAATTCATTCCCGAAAGCCTTTCATCATCCAAAATATTTGTAAATCAAAACTATTTTTTCCATACGAAATGTTGAGAGAGAAATTCAGTGAGAGAGAGAGAGTGTGTGTCAAAGACAGATAGTTATCACCATGTAACTAACTACATAGCAAGTGACACTTTCCCGCTGATACTCCCAGCTTGTTGCCAACCGTTGTTGCTGGCTTGCGTGTACTCAAGACACCGTTTATGAACTGAGACATTTTATATTCAGAAAAATTATTCATGAAGCAACTTATTCATAATGCGAGGCGTTTGTGAGCCAAGGCTCCACTGTATATCAATAAAAATCTGCAACAGATACAGGAAATAAATTGTAGTAAATAATCTTTTAAAATACTCAATTTACCGCACAATATTTTGATGGTCAAAATTTTCCATTCGGCGTAAGGCTGCAATTTCTCTTATTGCACTAGTTGGAACACCTTCTTTAGAATGTGGTAAAGGGATTTGTTTCATAGCCACATACTGCCCACTGTTACGGTCGCGTGCTTTATACACAGTTCCATAAGCACCACGACCAATCTCAGAAACTTTATCAAAATTCCTTGAGGATTCTTGCTTGTTGTTCATCACAAAGCCCCATGCAGTAGCCATATTAGGACAAGGTGACAAGCTCAGTAAAAACCTCAGCCTCCTAAAACAGATTTAAATTTAAAGAAATATAATTATTTACCAAATTACAGACTTTACAGATTACTATTATAAACAGAAATTCTTTTTACAAATAAAAACAAAAAATATTAGATTTTTTAAACAAGAATTTTAGACAAGAAATTATTGAAGACACACTAATGATATTTGAACCACATATTTATTACTTGTCATTTGCAGACAGCAAAGAGAATCTTAGAAGGTTCTATATTATTGGTAGAATAGTCCATCCTGTTAATACAAAGTGGGGTACCATAGTAGGTTCTATGTTATTGGTAGAATAGCCAGTCCTGTTAGTACTAAGTGTGTGTGTGTGGGGGGGGGGGTTATGTTATTGGTAGAATAGTCCATCCTGTTAGTACAAAGTGGGGTACCTTAGTAGGTTCTATGTTATTGACAGAATAGCCAGTCCTGTTAGTACTAAGTGGGGGGGGGATCTACATTATTAATAGAATAGCCAGTCTTGTTAGTACAAAGTGGGTGGTCTACATTATTAGTAGACTAGTCAATCTTGTTAGTACTATGTCACTAATTAATTATCTTGTTAAGATAAAATAACTGTTTCTACTTTAGGCACAAGGCCAGCAATTACCCAGTGCATTACTGCTACTTGTTAAGATAAAATAACATAATTAAATAGCAGAAACAAAGTAGGGTAGCTAATTTGAGATAGAATGGCAAACACTGTAGAGTCACATCAGAGAGATATGTGGTATAGGGTCACATCAGAGAGATATGTGGGTGAGTCACATCAGAGAGATATGTGGTATAGTCACATCAGAGAGATATGTGGTAGAGTCACATCAGAGAGATATGTGGTAGAGTCACATCAGAGAGATATGTGGTAGAGTCACATCAGAGAGATATGTGGTAGAGTCACATCAGAGAGATATGTGATATAGTCACATCAGAGAGATATGTGGTAGAGTCACATCAGAGAGATATGTGGTAGAGTCACATCAGAGAGATATGTGGTAGAGTCACATCAGACAGATATGTGGTAGAGTCACATCAGAGAGATATGTGGTAGAGTCACATCAGAGAGATATGTGGGTGAGTCACATCAGAGAGATATGTGGTAGAGTCACATCAGAGAGATATGTGGTAGAGTCACATCAGAGAGATATGTGGTATAGTCACATCAGAGAGATATGTGGTAGAGTCACATCAGAGAGATATGTGGTAGAGTCACATCAGAGAGATATGTGGTAGAGTCACATCAGAGAGATATGTGGTATAGTCACATCAGAGAGATATGTGGTAGAGTCACATCAGAGAGATATGTGGGTGAGTCACATCAGAGAGATATGTGATATAGTCACATCAGAGAGATATGTGGTAGAGTCACATCAGATAGATATGTGGTAGAGTCACATCAGAGAGATATGCGGTAGAGTCACATCAGAGAGATATGTGGGTGAGTCACATCAGAGAGATATGTGATATAGTCACATCAGAGAGATATGTGATAGAGTCACATCAGAGAGATATGTGGTATAGTCACATCAGAGAGATATGTGGTAGAGTCACATCAGAGAGATATGTGATATAGTCACATCAGAGAGATATGTGGTAGAGTCACATCAGAGAGATATGTGGTATAGTCACATCAGAGAGATATGTGGTAAAGTCACATCAGAGAGATATGTGGGTGAGTCACATCAGAGAGATATGTGATATAGTCACATCAGAGAGATATGTGGTAGAGTCACATCAGAGAGATATGATATAGTCACATCAGAGAGATATGTGATATAGTCACATCAGAGAGATATGTGGTAGAGTCACATCAGAGAGATATGTGGTAGAGTCACATCAGAGAGATATGTGGTAGAGTCACATCAGAGAGATATGTGGTATAGTCACATCAGAGAGATATGTGGTAGAGTCACATCAGAGAGATATGTGGGTGAGTCACATCAGAGAGATATGTAGTAGAGTCACATCAGAGAGATATGTGGTAGAGTCACATCAGAGAGATATGTGGTATAGTCACATCAGAGAGATATGTGGTATAGTCACATCAGAGAGATATGTGGTAGAGTCACATCAGAGAGATATGTGGTAGAGTCACATCAGAGAGATATGTGGTAGAGTCACATCAGAGAGATATGTGGTATAGTCACATCAGAGAGATATGTGGTAGAGTCACATCAGAGAGATATGTGGGTGAGTCACATCAGAGAGATATGTGGGTGAGTCACATCAGAGAGATATGTGATATAGTCACATCAGAGAGATATGTGGTAGAGTCACATCAGAGAGATATGTGGTAGAGTCACATCAGAGAGATATGTGGTAGAGTCACATCAGAGAGATATGTGGGTGAGTCACATCAGAGAGATATGTGATATAGTCACATCAGAGAGATATGTGATAGAGTCACATCAGAGAGATATGTGGTATAGTCACATCAGAGAGATATGTGGTAGAGTCACATCAGAGAGATATGTGGGTGAGTCACATCAGAGAGATATGTGATATAGTCACATCAGAGAGATATGTGATATAGTCACATCAGAGAGATATGTGGTAGAGTCACATCAGAGAGATATGTGATATAGTCACATCAGAGAGATATGTGGTAGAGTCACATCAGAGAGATATGTGGTAGAGTCACATCAGAGAGATATGTGGTAGAGTCGCATCAGAGAGATATGTGGTAGAGTCACATCAGAGAGATATGTGGTAGAGTCACATCAGAGAGATATGTGGTAGAGTCACATCAGAGAGATATGTGGTAGAGTCACATCAGAGAGATATATGGTAGAGTCACATCAGAGAGATATGTGATAGAGTCACATCAGAGAGATATGTGGTAGAGTCACATCAGAGAGATATGTGGTAGAGTCACATCAGAGAGATATGTGGTAGAGTCACATCAGAGAGATATGTGGTAGAGTCACATCAGAGAGATATGTGATATAGTCACATCAGAGAGATATGTGATATAGTCGCATCAGAGAGATATGTGGTATAGTCACATCAGAGAGATATGTGATATAGTCACATCAGAGAGATATGTGATATAGTCACATCAGAGAGATATGTGGTATAGTCACATCAGAGAGATATGTGGTAGAGTCACATCAGAGAGTTATGTGGGTGAGTCACATCAGAGAGATATGTGGTAGAGTCACATCAGAGAGATATGTGGTATAGTCACATCAGAGAGATATGTGGTAGAGTCACATCAGAGAGATATGTGGTAGAGTCACATCAGAGAGATATGCGGTAGAGTCACATCAGAGAGATATGTGGGTGAGTCACATCAGAGAGATATGTGATATAGTCACATCAGAGAGATATGTGGTAGAGTCACATCAGAGAGATATGTGATATAGTCACATCAGAGAGATATGTGATATAGTCACATCAGAGAGATATGTGGTATAGTCACATCAGAGAGATATGTGGTATAGTCACATCAGAGAGATATGTGGTAGAGTCACATCAGAGAGATATGTGGTAGAGTCACATCAGAGAGATATGTGGTAGAGTCACATCAGAGAGATATGTGATATAGTCACATCAGAGAGATATGTGGTAGAGTCACATCAGAGAGATATGTGGTAGAGTCACATCAGAGAGATATGTGGTAGAGTCACATCAGAGAGATATGTGGTATAGTCACATCAGAGAGATATGTGGTAGAGTCACATCAGAGAGATATGTGGTAGAGTCACATCAGAGAGATATGTGATATAGTCACATCAGAGAGATATGTGGTATAGTCACATCAGTAATAGTCATAGTAGATATGTGGTATAGAATCGCATCAGCAAGATATGGTGCTTTGATGTCTCTTATAATGTTTTTTTGTATATAAAATGTCTAATATCAGATAAAATCTGAGCAATTAATTCAACAAGTGATCTTTGTGTGTTGTTTATAAATAACTAGATGTCTAAAAAGAACACTGCTAGATAAGAACCAAACTATTGATTTCTTAGATAAGCACAAAGCCTTAATGATCATTGCGACCTTGGTCGAGCATTCCTCACTAAGTATCTCTAAAATTCACGATTTTGCATTGCTCCTGGCAACTGCTCCTTACTGAGGTTTGATCAATGAATGTTCAAGCAGGTCTTCCTCTACTGCATCTCCCATCAGTTGCTTCCCACAATAATAGCTAGTTGTCCCACATTGTGTCTCCTGGTTCCTACAATAGTAGCTTGTTATGTCTCCTGGTTCCCAGAATAGTAGCTTGTTGTGTCTCCCATGAGTTAGTTCCCACAAGAGTAGCTCAAAAGGATTGAAAGGACAGTGTGTAATAGTTACACATTTCACAGGTGAAGGGAAAGGGTGTCATTCATGTTGCTATTGACAGTAGGGTGTATTTTGAGGGATGATATTTCTAGCATGTCAGGCAACCATGTAGAGACTCCCTCATGGGGCTTTTGCCAATCATGTATTGAAACCAAGTGACTGTTCTGGTTTAACCACAAAGTTTGCAAAGACCTATGATCAAAGGCATTTCCGCCATAACCATCCAGTCTTTTTAGATAGAACACTTCTTTGGTGCAGCAGTATTCTCTTCAATTACTACATGGGAAAAGGTGAGGCTCCAAGAAGAAGCAACTATAGAGGAATAAAACTAACGGATCAAGTTATGAAAGTAACAGGAAGAGTTATAATGCAGCTAATTAGAGAAAGAGTCAAATTAGATGAGATGCAGTTAGGTTTTGAACCTGGGAGAAGTACTACAGATGCACTCTTGTTCGTGAGACAAATACAAGAAATTCCTAATCAAGAATAAACTGCTATATTTAGCTTTTGTTGATCTGGAAATGGCTTTGACAGAGTACCCTGATTTATTATCTGATGGTCCTTAAGAAAATTAGATGTAGAAGAATGGCTTGTGAGGGCAGTCCAAGACATGTACAGAGGAGCTCTCTGTAAAGTGAGATAAGAAAGAAGTTTAGTGAGGAATTCAAGGTCACTAGGAGTAGACAGAGAGTAGAGAAAAGAATGTGATATGTCCAAAAGCTAAATATAACGGCTAAGAAGAGGACATCAGTGGTTCTCCTTACACTACCATGTCACTTATTGGTACCTTGCTCCAATCAATCTCATCAGTATCTCACAAGTTGTCACATACTAACTTCCAATTATCTTTTATGCCATAGGTATCTACCCCCCCCCTATATGTCACAGGTTTCTAACCCCCCCTCCTATGTCACAGGTTTCTATCCCCTCTTCCTAAATGTCATAGGTATCTATCCCCCCCCCCTCTTATGTCATAGGTATCTGCACCCTGCTTCCTATATGTCATATGTATCTGCACCCCCTTCCTATATGTCAGGTATTTATCCCTCTTCCTAAATGTCATAGGTATCTACCCCCCACTTCTTATGTCAGGTATCTACCCCCCCCCCCACACACACACACACTTTTCTATTTCATAGGTATCTATCCCCCCACTTCTTATGTCATAGGTATCTACCCCCTCATAGGTGTCACTTTTCTCAAACAAAAGTTTGACTTGTCAGTTGTGCCAAGGCCGCAACAACCTCCCCAATGCTAATCCCATGGTAAAATGCACCAAGTACACTCTGTACAGTAATTGGGGTTAGTAGGAAGGGTATCCAGCCTTAGAAATCATGCCAAACAAAGAACTGAGAGGATAGTTCAGATGTGCCAAGGACACAACCTCCCTAGTGTTGGTGCTATGATAAAAGGCACCTAGTACATGATATAAAGTAGTTGGTGATAGGAAGAGCATCCAGCTGTAAAAACCATGCCAAAACTGTGTGTCAGCAAGACATGGCCTCTCCAACCTGTCTTTCAGGATAGTACCTTCGATTAACTACTGACTTAGTTTATGATGACTCATCTAACCCATGCCAGCATGGAAGAAGACATTAAATGGTAATGATGAGTAGAAGGAGGATGTTTAACAGAAACTGAACCTATATTCAAAGTAAACAGAGATCTTGATGCTAAGGGGTTAGACATGTGAAGCACTGTACCTTACTTAACAATGGTTGGCATCAGGAAGAGCATCTACACAGAATTAAAAAGCCCTTTAAAAAGAAGCAGGATACAGACCCCTCTGCCAGTCTGGGAAGTCAGTAACCCCACTTCAATACTGACTTGGTATATTTACACCCATCCAACCCTTGCTAGTAGGGAAAGCAGACATTAAATGATGATGATGATATTATATATATATATATATTCTTATCAATTGACAAGATCCAACCTCATTCACTTAGGAGTTGGGTGGAACTCACCAAATCAGACCGAGGAAACAAGGTTTACATTAGTATTTTCATTGCTGATACTATCTACCGCAGAGTACCAGTTACAACTCCTGACAGAAAAAGCAACGTGAAATAAAATGTCTTGCTCAAGGACATAATGCCTCACCTGGTCCAGGAATCGAACTCACAACCTTTTGATAACATCTAAATTTGACTGTTAACAAATTGTAATCAACAGACTTCTCATCATTAATTAACAGCCATGTTCCACGTTAGCATGGGTAGGAATAATTAGAGATGCTTACAGCACCTAGGTTTCCCAAGCAGTCACCCATCTAAATACCCCTACTTATATATTAGCCACACAAGGTGACCATTTGGCTCCAAGAATCTATGTCCTACCAATTTACCAAAATAGCAGTGGCATGACGGTTGGTGTGTTCCATGAAAATGTCATTGCAGTAAGTCTTTTTTTTAGGATTACACAGACTTTCCTGCCAAATCAGTAGTATTCCAAAATTCTTGATAATCAACAGAATAATGAAGCAGATATTTGCCTCAACGAATATTCTGTCAGTTCTGGAGCTAGTTATTATCATCATCGTTTTTATGTCAATTTTTCTATGCTTGCAGATTGGAAGGGTCCTTTTCAGAACAGTATCTCTCCTCTCGCCACATTTCTTCGTCATCTCCACTGTGAGTCTCAGCAATTTAAGATCAGCTCTCAACACCTCTGCTCAGGTCTTCTTTGGTCTACCTCTACAGTGGCTTCCATCCACTGGTATTTCTTCACCCAGCAATCATCATCTATGCACATCACATGTCCATATCAACACAGTCTTCTCTCCTGCACTCCACCTCAGATTCTGCTTAAACCCAGTTTGTCCCTCAGTTCATTCAAGTTCTGTCTTTCTCTCACATTTACATTGTACATCATTTCTCTCTAGTCTATGCATGTCCTTTGCAATCACTGCCCATGTTTCACTACCATGCAGAATCACACATCGCACACAGATGATGTCATACTAATAGCAAAAGACCAGATACTAAGGGAACACTGTCTACTCTGAGATAACACTCATGTGGATCCTTTTGCTGCGAGTCATGTCCTTAATAGTGCTGTTATTATGGACTTTACAGCTTCATCGTCAGAATAACTTAAGATTTCTAAATTTTAATCAATGTTTAAAATTTTAATATCAATGTTAACAAACAACTATATTTTTCAACTAACTGCTGTTTGGGTTCTTTTAACAATCGATTTTCATCTTGATTTTGTTTTAAAATTTATCGAGTGATGTACGAGAAGGCACATGGCTCCCTAAAAGAATCTCACCATTGTACGAGATAATACTACCAGCGTCCTCTCGTCTCTCTTAATCTTTCTTCGTGTGAACTACTTTTACTACTGTAACCAACTGGATGCAAGACATTGTGAGTAATTCAACTAATTAATGTCGATAAACTACTATATTTATACTTAATCTAGAACCCTGTGGTTCGACTAATTTTATCTACTTAGGACGGATGAAAGCAATCAGATTTGAGTCAAAATGTAACCAAATATCGCAAGACAATTGTTTTGTTCGGCTTTTTATCGATTCTAACATCCACTGGCTTTTGCCGTTCCAATGCTACTGATTCCTAACATTGGCACAAGGCCACAATTTTTAGTGATGGGTATAGCCGATTAAATCGACCCTGATAAGTTATTTCATCGATCCTGAGAGGAACGGCAAAAACAGATTTAAAACGTAACAGATTTCATTCAGCGACAATACTTCGAGATTTGCCATAAATAGATTTGAGAGGGCTTGAATTCTTTTATAAGACGATTAGACATAAGTGTCTTCAGTAAGAAACACAAATGTTTATTTTATTCCCCAGAATTACAAAAGGCTGAATATATGAAGCTGTACTCTTCACGTAGTTTCAAAGACTGGGGTTTAGATCCATTCAAGTAAATATCACCGCAATACACATCCGACAACATTATCTTAACAAGGCACAAGACCTCACTAGAGTAGGGAATGAAAAATGAAATTGTATTCATGCTTGTCCCAAGCGCACTCGAAATTTAATTGACGATAAATTATTCCAATCGAGATGCGAAACCAGGTCGCGGACTCTTACGATGGTTACTCATTATTACTATGTCTAATATATTTATGAATCGGATGTTGTGATGTTATTGAGTTTTATCATGCATAAAGAAGACCTAAATATATATCAACATTTGTCACTTGAACTTAAGTCAGAAAATTATTATAATACATTTTTTAAAGAAATTGTTCATCAGTAAAAGAAAAGAATTGATATTTTTCGTTTGTTTTGTTTTGGTTAAACCATGCTATTTCCAATAATAATTACTCGAAATGAGTATCGTCTCAAATTAGAATATCTAAAGAAAAAAACAATTCAATTGTAAAAATAAAAACAAAAAGAAATCTGTTCAATGAAGTGAAAATCAATGAAGAAACCTGTATTAAGAGGTGTCAGATAAGGAGAGATGTTAATAAAGTGAATTAAATGGGTAAAGAGAGTGAACGAGATGTTTTTGATGAATAGAACAAGCAAAAGGAAGATGAGGTCTTGAAAGATGTCCTGTTATAGTTTAATAGTTAATGAATTTAGAACAACTAGTGACCTATCAGACAGGCCACCCATGTTTAGCAAGAGAGAAGGGAGGAGAAGAACCACGGCGACAATAGTGAGAACTAGGCGATTAGATATTAATAATAATAGTTATTTCTATTACTAATACTATATCATAGTGAAAACATATATTATTTTATTAAATTTCATCTAAAAAGAAATAAAAATGAAAATGTGTTCTTATAAAGACTATTTTTAAAAGAAGTTTATAAGAAAGTTAACAGCTAAATTTCATAAGAGATTATAGTAAAAAGAAAAAAGATATTATGGGAAAGTTTTTAGGAAGAAAAAAGTTGTATATAAGATTTATATTACGAATACAAATATTAGTCATCCACTATAATGTTTAAAATAATAGTAGAAATACTATTAAATTAGAGACAGACGAAATGACAAGAATGTATTTATTTTAGAATTCCCCCCCTTCCTCCTCAGTTATTCAGTTCATGGTTTTCTACCGCATGCTACAAAATAAAAGTGCTTTCAAAGTTACGATTTCACAACCAGATCCGCATAATTAGATTTTTATTCTAAAAAATAACAAAATTTCTAATTGAAAAAAAAATTGAAGACCAATAAAATTCATGTCAAAAAATACAGAGATATATATTAAAAGTTGAAAAAGTTTGCTGTTTGCTTTGTCCTAGGCTGATCTTAAGTGAAAGAGAAGCACGCTTGTCACATGTATTATTAAAGAAATAGATCGGAGGAACTTAAAGATATTTATTGACAACAATCAACCATGTCTTACAATAGTGACTAGTGGTCAATTGTAAATATAAACATACTGGAAGTTTTTCAACGAGAAAAAAATATTTCAAAAAAAAAACCACTGACTCAGAGCTTGTCTCTAGAGATGAATGGGAAGTAGAAAATAGAGAAATGTAGTCGAAAGAAATGTAATATATAAGTAAATTATAGAAATATCGCTACCCCTTACCTGTTAGATGACTTTTAAACAACATTAGCTGTATTCGTACAATTTTTTTACCATGATCATTTTTTCGAAAATATTATTTCTGAATTTTTTTCCTCAACTTTTTCGAAACGATTATTGAAATGAGACAGGAAACGAGGGCAGCGACTTGCCTGCTTTTCATTGGTTGAATTAGAGAAATGTATCTCCACATTATCAGCTGGCCCTCAGATTCCATGAGGGAGGGATAGAACAGACACATGCTTTCAAATAAAACCCTTTCTATTATTTATTGATCATGCTAGCAAAGAGAAAATCAACCCTCGCCCCACCCTGCCAATTGATTGATTTATCAAAATAATACTGATGTTAAATAAGATATCTTAAAAGTTATGTTTGTTTAAAGGACACAAAGAAAGGGTTTGTTAATATGTTGAAATGCACAGGAAGTGTATATGACTAAGTCATACTTATCTTTAATCTTTCATATCTATCAGAGCTGTTTTCATTCATTTCAGTGCTGTATTTTATACGTAAGGTCATACGGTAAGGAAAGAGTACCAAAAACTTAAAATCTAAAGCGAAGGAATTTCAAAACTTCATTTCGAGAAACTAGTTGAGCATACAGTTTTTTTTAATAAAGTAGACTTTTAAAAGGGGGCATTGAATTAAGCTTATGTATTAAGACAACCAGAGTACACACACATATATATATATATATCGTCCCCCTCGTTCGACAAGTTAACATTTAGAACAAGATTTACTGGCAGTCACGTGTCTTTATGTTAAATACATTTCACAATGTATTCAGTACATCTTCCGTATAGAAGTATATATATATATGTATATAAAGAGATAGAGATACATATGTATAGAGAGAAAGATATATATATATATATTGATAGCGAGACGAAGCTTCGAAGCCACTGTCCGGTTTTTCTTTGAGGGATAAACCTACATAAATGTGTGTGTGTGTGTGTATCACATTCATACAAGTATACAAATGTTTGAAATGCACTCAAATGTTCTTTCTTTCCCTTTCTCTATCTATTTCGCCTGGCCTTTCTTTTCGTCTCGGTAGCACATGCGGTCTTTCAGCACACACGCAAATATACGTATGTATTAGAGATACAAAAGTGCACATGTGGTATATAGCATTATGATATATATATATATATATATATATATATATATATATATATATATATATATATATATATATATATATTCGTGTGTGTGTGTGTGTTTTATATAAATGTAAGAGTGTATACATGATATAGATAAATATGAGAGTATATATGATATATATAATATATACTCAGTATATATGATATATATACTCACATTTATATATATATAAAGGGTAAAGAAAAGGAGAGTGCTCTATGTAAGCTACAGAGCTATTTAGTTATTAACTATATATATATATATATATATGGATTCAGTTTGAAACTGGTTAGACCATTACTCAACAAAGTACTCTATACTAGGGATAGTAAAGTATGATTATAGTGTAAAGAGTCGGGACCCGACGGCTGAGCTATTGCCGTTTCAACAGCTAGTTTCAGATATCCAGAGTCTGGAACTAGCTGTTGAAACGGCAAGAGCTCAGCCGTCGGGTGTGTCCCATATACATTATATATATATAATATATATATATATATATATATACACACACATGTACATACCAATATACACACATGTACACATCTCTATGCACACACATACAGTACATAGCCAAGAAGATACACGTTAATACATTTATATATACTTATATAGTTCGTTGTAGTGCTAAGAATGGAGACTATTGTGTATAGTTAAATTCGCTGGCACATGCTAAAAAACATGACAGTTAGATTGTTTATAATATATCTATAAGGCTTGTGCTTTCGCCACTTCAGTCATCAAGATATTATGACTTTACTCCACACAGGTATACGTGTTCAAATATATATATATGTGTGTGTGTGTGTGTAATAAACAACACAATATAATTATTCCATCACCCAAGGTTTCACGAAGTCAAACGATTCTAAGAGAGGCGTCTTGGATTCCGACGCCTCTGTTTGACTTCGTGAAACCTGGGGTAATGGAATAATAATATTGTGTTGTTTATTACATAATTAAATAGCTCCGTGCTATACGTAGAGCACTCTTCTTTCCTTTACCTTTTCCACGGAAATACTTAACAATATATATAGATAGATAGATAGATTTTCTTTTGGTCGTTTTGGAAGCCTCAACAATGCAGATGGATAATTCTCCGGGTAACAGGATCCGGTGGTGAAGAGAGAGATGTAAGTGAATGTAGAATGAGATGTATAGTGTGTAGAAGAACGTAGGAAAGAGCGTAAAAAATAAAAATAATAACACGAGATAGAGTTACCTTGGGAGAGGTTTAATTGTCCCTATATTTCGGATTCACATCCATCAACTGGGGGTTTTCCGGGGGGGGGTATCTGTCGGAGAGGAGCGATACGTGTCCTCTGCTGTTCGTTGTTTGAATATTGTTTTGATATTCAAAACAACGAACAGCAGAGGACACGTATCGCTCCTCTGCGGCAGATACCCCCCCCTCCAGTTGATGGATGTGAATCCGAAATATAGGGACAAATAAATCTCTCCCAAGGCAACTCTATCTCGTGTTATTATTTTTATTTTTTACGCTCTTTCCTACGTTCTTCTACACACTATACATCTCATTCTACATTCACTTACATCTCTCTCTTCACCACCGGATCTTGTTACCCGGAGAATTACCCATCTGCATTGTTGAGGCTTCCAAAACGACCAAAAGAAAATATATCTTATTATTCCACAATGCTTCAAGCAAACTTCAATACTCTCTTATATATATATATATATATATATATATATATATATATATATATATATATATATATATATATATATATATATATATGTGTGTGTTTTGCAAGGTTTTTTTATATGAAATTGTGTGTGTTGAAACAAATATTGTTATATTTGGCGAGGGTCATATTGTTATAATATTGCCAGAAATAATAATAAAACACACTCACTGTTTGGTTTGGATTAGTTTTCGCTTCTGTGTCTTTTATATCTCCATAGTTAATTTATCTGGCAATCAATGTTTATCATTGATTGACCAACGGTTAAAAATACAGATACAAATATATATATATATATATATATATCGTCTATCAAAGTTCATTCGTCACACATCTGTGACATCATCAGTGGTGCTATTATGTTTCCTCCGGGATGGTGGAGTAGTGTGTCTACCTACAGATAAATCTGGTAGGGTGTCAATAGACAGCATGCCGAACTACATCAAGGCTATGTAACCCCACATCATCAACACGAGCGAAACAACACAATAGACACATGAGGAAAGAGAAAAGATCCTCAATGCTCACATGATGATGTGGACGGACATCCTAAAGCCAGGTAGACGCACAGCCAATAATTTCCAAGCCTCCAGCAATGACATACCACCCTTGTATGAGCTCCACAAAGACCATAAAACAACTAACGGCCCTATGACAGGACCACCAACAAGATCTGTATACGGAGCCAATATTGCCAGTAACTACAGGATCTCCTACTTACTCTCTACGGTTATACGCCCCATAATTAAGATGTCCCCAGATATATGCGACAGCACAGAGGACCTCCTCAGTAGAATCAATGAATGCAACAACGAAAACTTAACAAACTGCATAATAGGCAGTATGGATGTAGTGTCCTGTACCCATCCATTGACATTGATTTGGCTGTGGAAAAATGTATGGAAGTAATCAGTGAGAGTGAAGTGGAGTTGTGCGACGTTGACACGGATGAACTGGGACTCCTACTTGAACTATCTTATGACACTGTACTTAGATAATTATGACCTTAGCTGTTTCTGTCCCAGTAGACCTATAAGAGGTAGACCCCCCCCCCTACCACCACAACCACCACCACCATAACCTCAATGGCTAAAAAGACTCCCATGGGAAGATGGAAATGATGGACCAAAGCCATACGGACACCCCCAAAACAACAATCAGGTGAGAAAAATAGTCGCACATGCAGTAGGGGCTAGTATTAAAACTACCCTAAAGGCCACATGTTTAAATTTAATGAGAAAAAGCAACACCTAGAATGAGGGAGCAGCCATTGGCGTCAGCATAGCTGGCGATGTTGCCAACCTATTTATGATATGGTCGGAAAGGAGACTCAGAGAACTCCATAGCCCTTGTCATGTACAGTCGTTACGTAGACGATATCAATATAATAATAAGAACACCCCCACAGGAGAGTATCAATAAACCTGCACTAGAAAATAGCACAATGGAGAGCATCCAGCAGATAGGTAGCTCCATACACCAGAGTATAACTATAACTATTGACTACCCTTCTAAACACCCTAACAATAAACTACCAGTATTAGACACGGAACTCTTGTTAAACATTATAAACGAGAGGGCCCAAATTCTCCACTCACACTATGCTAAACCCATGGCCTCCAAATACCTTATACTTAAAAACTCAGCAATGTCCAAATAGTGCTAAGTTTAATATCCTGATCGCAGACTTGGTACGAGTGATGAAGAACGTGTCCCGCATGTGAAACCCAACTGAAATGGAAAGACACATCCAACACTTCATCAATCGTATGCAGTTCTCTGGCTACAACCAAAGAGTCAGAATCAGAGTATACAAAGGAGCCACAGGGAAATATAAGACCCTCATAGAAATGGACATGAAAGGGATTTGTCCATTATACAGGAGCAAATCATGGAATAGCTTAGATAGGACTAAACATAAGATAGAGAAAGCCACTTCATGGTACGACAACCAAAGATACCAGAGTGTTATGTTTCTGGATGCTACCCCTGGAGGGAAATTAGCTAAGCAATGTAGAAAGGCCCCAAGAAAGACCCATCTAAAGATTAAAGTGGTAGAAAAGCCAAGAACTACCATAAAATCCCGATCAGCAAAACTCACTGTACGAATAAGAAATGTGTTATATGTAGAATGAACTCTCATATAATTAGCAAAACTAGAAATGTAGTCTATAGCATAAGATGTACAGAGGGTTCTTGCAGAAACATGACAACGACATACATAGGTGAGACAGCTCGAAGGATAGGAGAGAGAATAGACCAACACTGGGGGGAACTAAAAGGACAAAAAGACGGTTCAGTACTATATGAACACGCCAGACAAAGACATGATGGTAATATAGACAACATAGAAATTAAAATATCTAAACATAGAAATGACACAACGGATCAGAGAAGCAACTGAAATAGAGCTAAGAAAACCAAAGTTGAACAGAAAAAACGAATGGAATAACAACAACCATACCCAAACACACAGTACTGACCTAAGATAAATATAAGTAAATAAATAAATATATACACAAATACAATAAGAACAAACACACATAAACACACACTAGTGAACAAAGATAGAATACAAAACACATAGTCTCAAACACGAACACACGCACACAAGCGCATGCACAACCAGAGACAGAGACAAGAATAAATAAATAAAATAAAAATTGCGTAGACATTACCATACAACGGGAGGAAACATAATAATACCATTGATGATGTCCCAGATGTGTGACGAAAGAGCTTTGATAGACTATATACATATATTCATATCTGTATTTTTAACCGTTGGTCAATCAATGATAAACATTGATTGTCAGATAAATTAGCTATGGATATATAAAAGATACAGGAGCGAAAACCAACCCAAACCAAATAAACAGTGAGTGTGTTTTATTATTATTTGTGGCAATATTATAACAATATGACCCTCCCCAAATATAACAATATATATATATGTGTGTGTGTGTGCGCGCGTGTGTGTGTGTACGTGCGCGCGTGTGTGTGTGTGTATAAACTTAAGAAAATTAACAAAGAAAGGACAAGACAACGAACGAAAACAATTTTTTAAGAGGAAACATTTAAAAATTATTTCTATAAATAATAATACAAACGAAAGACAGAGCTACAGGGTCATCGGCCATTGAGGTGGGCTTCGGCAGTTACGACTTCTACCAACGGTACTGCTGGTTCACCCGGGGTCACAGTTCCAGACACAAGCCAAACACTGTCCAGTGGAGTAAGAGACGAGACAAAACATTAATTTACAGCAATTAAACTACAAGTACACATAGAATTTTGTTATGTCAAGGAAAAACGTGTGGTGCCTCTTATAACACGAGAGTCATAAATGAAAAAGAAAGTAAGAAAGTAAGAAATCGTGTTAAAAAATGTGTAAGCCATTGCAATAAATGTGGGGAGAAGATAGTATTGATAAAATTAAGAAAATTATGTATATATATATAGAGAGAGAGAGATATAGATATATATAGATATATACATAATTTTCTTAAGTTTATCAATACTATATATATATATATATATATATATATATCGAGAGAGAGAGAGAGAGAGAGAGAGAGAGAGATAGAGAGATAGAGAGAGAGAGAGAGATTCAGCGAGAATCGCATTTCGGCGGGTAGAAATGGCGAAACAAAACGCAAAAATCAGAAATGATACTGACAAGCGCTCAATAGTTAAAAAACCAGAGCTAAACAATATGTTAAGAGGCCATACAAAACTGAAATAGTGGTCAAGAAAGCATCAACCACCTAAGCCAAAAAGCAAATCAAGCTAAACAGGTCAAAACAAAATAAATGATAAAAAATACAGACCTGGACCCGTTGGAATTGATGTTAAAATCCAAATGCAGGGTTTCTATGACACCTAAATCAAAATACTGTCTGCTTAAAAATATAAGCTTTAGGTATAATGATCGAACATATATATATATATATATAATAAATTCAAAGGGTATATATATATATATATATAAATTAGACAAAGTCACAGATACATATATGCGTTTGGCAACCATTCACGGTGTGGCTCAATGAAGAATTAATTAAATAATTATTAATCGGAGCAATTTATAAAAATGTAAGTCCAAAGAATCATTAGATAAAATATATACAGTATTTCCTCTCCCAATCAATATAAATTAACCACACAAAAAATCATTTAAACGAGGCTATAAGATTAAAATGTACTTATGAAGAAATAATAGACAAATGATACAGATTCTTTTCCGCGATGTACAACCATATGACATTTACCTAGTATTTCTCCTAGCCTGTAGAAACACGCACACACACACACATACACACACATACACACACACACACACACACACACACACACACAGCACTATTTACATAACAACTATCGATCAGTCACCATATCGATAACGATCGTAAAACAATGGATTGATTGCTACCTCACATTATTTATTCTTTCACACACACACAACACACACACACACACACATATATATATATATATATATATACACACACACATACACCCAATTGCTAATGTACTACTGTGTTGCCTGTCACATTCAGTCATAGCCGACACAGACTGGAATCGAATTCTGTCGATCGATTGGTTATTGATTAGGTGAAACCTGCTGATGAAGCGACATGCGCCGATTGTGCATTGTTGCATAATAAATGCAGGCAGTGAATGCTGTGTACTCTATTGCTGCATTAAGTGTGGCCGAAACTCGAGTACGGGTATAGATTTGAGGTACCCATTTACGTGTGCTGTATTGAAGTAAATAACTCTGTATCTACTCTGGCATTTTACATAACATTACCTATTGAGTATGATTTATTTTTTTAGAAAAGTGGATGATGGAGCGCGTCTACCTGAAATGGAAAAAAAAACCGTTTTGTAAAAAGAGCTATACTTGTGCACGTGCGTAAGCATGTGTGCGTGTGTGTGTGTGTTATACGTCCGTACGAAGCTAACAGGAAATGTGTGTGTATATGTAAGTAAATGAGTGTGTGTGCATGTGAGTACGAAGGTATGAGCAAAAGTATGTTAATATAAGGGAGTGTATGTGTGTATACAGAGCTGTGAAGGGAAAAGTGGAGTGAGCATATATAGTCGGTCTGTATTAGTTGTAAGAAAAGATGTTAATGATCAAGAGAGAACGATAGGAATTTAGGGGTGTACAAGTGCGCGTGTGATAATGGACGGAGTATTAAAGAAATTGGAGAAGTGAGTTGTGTCCTAGAGGGGAATAGGACCCAAGGCGGTGAATCAAACTTTGTTCAGTCCTGGTGCGCGAAGCCTGTGATCCATGATGTAAAAGGACACCCAGGACTGAAACATGTAGGGAAGAATGACCAGGAGAACGGAAATGACGGGCGACAGGAGTAACCAAACCGAGTCGTATGTTCCTCAAATGCTCAGAAAAACGGTCTGCCATACGGCGTCCCGTTTGTTCGATATATACAGACCCGCAAAGGGAACACCGGAGGGCATAGACAACGTGGGTGGATGTGCAGGTGAAAGAGTGGCGGATACGGAAAGACCCGTTAGGGCCTGTAAGAGTGGTGAGGGTGGAAATGAAGGGACAACTGTTGCAGCGGGGACGAAAACAAGGATGAGAGCCAGGTAGAGTCGTGGGACAGGACGAGAAGGAACTGCGAACTAGGAGGTCGCGGGGGTAGCAGGCGCGCTTAAAAGCAGTAATGGGTGAGTTTGGAAAAAAACGAGAAGTGACGGGGTCAGAAGAGAGGATGCGGAAGGAACGGAGGATATGTTGCCGGAGTAGTAGGTGAGAGGGAAAGGAACGCAGGTGTTGGGAGGGCCCACCTCTCTATCGCGAGAGCAGCTCGATTGCTTTCTTTCTTATGTCCTATCTTTCCATCCTGCTCTTACTTTCATGGCCTCCGTCTTCGATTCTTCTGCCATTTTTCTATCCCACACCCTCTCTACTTCCATCTTCATTTAACCAACAGACTCCCAATCTTACTTCGACTTCACCTCTTCCCATCCAACCCACACCAAACACTCCATACCCTATTCCCAATTCCTCCGTCTTCGTCGGCTCTGAAGCCAGGACGATGATTTCGAAACCCATTCCCTTCACATGGCTTCCTACTTCATCCAGCGTGGATATTCCCCCCACCCTGATCCAAGCTGCTCTCACCCGCGCCCGTGAAACAGACCACACCACAGCCCTCTCATTTATATATATATATATATATATATATATATATATATATATATATATATATATATATATATATATATATATATATATATGTATATATGTATATATGTATGTATGTATGTATGTATGTATGTGTGTGTATATATGTTATCTCTTTCTCTTAATTTCGAGTATATTTTTTGACCGGCCACCTTCCTGATGGCAAGGTTGTAAAAAAAAAGAAATTGTCATCCCTTGGATCGCAAGAATGTTTTGCAAATTTTGAAGGCGCCAGCTATCGCAGCCATTTGTAGACTATGAATTAGGGAGCTGCGCTCTTTGTCCGCAAATCCAAGTTCAGTCATACTTTGGTCCAAGCGGGTTAGTATATAACCCGTAGCTCCAATAATGATGGGTATGAAGCTAAAGGTGTATCTTGGATACTGGATTTGTAAACTCCTCATCAATGGTCCGTAGATGTCCTCCTTCTCTTGTATTTTTCTGACAACGTTTACATCAAGTGGGCAGCTGATCTCCACAACAGAACACGTTTTCAATGTGTGGTCCCAAACTACAATATCAGGCCGGTTGTGCTTTAATTTGGTGGCAGTTTTTATTTTCAGGTTCCACCAGTATTCCTTAGTGCCATCTGTCTCAATATATTCTTCCTCGTTTGTTGTTAATTTTGTTTTCCGAAGTGCGTTCCAGATGGTTCTAGCTATCCCATCGTGTCTCATGGGGAGGTAGTAGCGAGATGACATTCTTTCGCAGCTGGCAACAATGTGGCTTACATCTTCGATCTTTGTTTTACATAGCCTACATTTATTGTCAGCTGATGGCCCTCCTCTTTTGTGCAGCAGATATTTGGTAGGGAGTTCTTGTTCCTGTATTACATAGAGATATCCCTCAAGGTGTGATGTCATAAACTTGTGGGAACTCCATGCCAGGCTTTTTGAGTGGTTTACCCTCTCTATGGTCTGTGTTTTACGTCTCAAGTATCCATGCACAACTTTTTCTGTAAATTGGTCAATTTTTTCATCTTGTTTGAACATTGAATAGGATCTTCCGATTTCTCTGGGTGAGAAATTTATATCAGGCTTTATTCTATATATCTCCTCCAGATCAGTGGCTATCCTAATGATTTTTTTTTTCATGCTCATAAACCTGGGCAAGATGGTTGCCAACCTTTTTCCTCTGTTGAAGATGTTGCTTCAGTGTTACTATCCGGGTCTCATATGATGTTAATATGGATTTTAGACCCCGGCCACCTTCCTTGCATGAGAAGTATAGCCTATCCACATCACCATTGATGTTAAAGTTCCCAGTAACATTGAGAAGTTTGCGAGTTCTAACATCCATCTCACTTAGTTCTTGCAATGACCAGTTCAGCAGGCCAAATGTTGGCGTTAGAATTGGCACAGCATAAGTATTGTGGGCAATGTATTTGTTGTACGCTGACAGTTCTGATGACCATATTTTCTTTACTCTTCTGAGGTATTCGGTTCTGATGTATATAATATTTTCCTCTTTTCCTCCTTTCTATTTTTACTCCTTTTAGCTAAGCTAATGTTTCCTGTATAACGAAATACTCCTATATTTTACCGGCGAAGATTCGAAACCGAATCTGAGGTTTCTCGCCTCTGAGACCACCCATTATTGGAAAGTTCCCACCATTGTCCTGTCAAGACAGCGATGATAAACATACATTCCACTTGACCTCTAATCCCAGCTTCCTGGGAGACAATATCCACATGGCTGATCATAAATCAACCTCATATACACATCCTTCTAACCATAGCACTATTATAAATACAAGTAGTTAAGGAATTTAAGGGCCAGAGAGACCGAAGCAAGCAGTCCGTGTTAAGGTTAACGATATAGCAGACCTTTCACTCTATCTCTCTCTCCTGGTCTCACTGGTTATCACCTTCTCGGCCACAGACACAAACAAACCCGAAGCAGCAGTCAGTGAGAGATAATCATGTAGGTATCAGCAGACCTTTTACCCTTTCTCTCTCCTGGCCCTTACTGGCTCTCACCTTATCGGCCACAGACACAGCCAGACAGCCAGACATTAAGCAGCACCCTTAAGACGAATAATGTATTCTAAGAATAGACACACACACACACAGTAAGTCCATATTGATTACATTCTACGCTTATTCTATTCTCCCGTATCACTGTGAGATTGTAACATCGTATTGATACATACATTCACGCTAGCTCGAGTAGCTAGCAAATTAATGTCGGAATAATTCATGTCATAAATATTATTACTCGATGTTCAAAGTGAGTATTGTTATTATAAAATAAACGTTGTTAACTCAATCATGGCATTATCCTTTTCAACAAACTACCATACAAAGAATATCAATAATCTGCTACACCTGCATTTCTATATTTTCCTTTTCAACTGAAGCACATTGGTTTATAGCATTTTTGTCTTTATTTGTGTAATTCGCAGAAAAGCACAACTTTTTCTGTCTCCCGGTTTTGTTGCATTCCAATCTGTACTGGAACGAATAGAATCAACCTTCAATTACTGAAACTATAGTTATTCAGAAGGTGCGTGGGTTATTGGTTATAGAATTGGATTAGCAATCGTGAGGTTGTGAGTTCGATTCTCGGACCGGGTGATGCGTTATATCATTGAGCAAGATACTTTATTTCACGTTGTTCGTATTAGCAATTGGGAAGACTAATGGAAATATTGTTTTGACGAAAGTCGATCGAATGTCGATAGTTATTCCCAGAGGTTTACTGACGAAAAAGGAGTGTTTGTTTTTCCGTTGTCTTATGTAATTTACCTAGAAAAGAACACCTAATGACAGAAGCATCATCGTAATTCAGAGACGGATTTAATGGAGGGCAAAGGGAGAAATTGTATCGGGTTCCCTCCCCAAAAAAACTGAAGTGCCTTGGGCCCCAAAAGGTCTAAATTCGGTCCTGATTATAGAAAGATCTGAGGAAGATGAAAAACATGCGATGGTCGAATACATTCACTGATAATCACTTTACCTTTGACGACAAAACAATGTACAGCTTGTTCAAACAGGTGTTGGGTCTTTACCAATCAACTATTGATCCTCTCTGCTCTGAAGACGGGTCCATTTTGCTTAGTGATAATTAAGTCTGAAGTGATCCTCTTTCATAACAACATCCACAATAGATGAAGGGTCAGAAGACCTTCTTCGACACAATGTTATCAAAGAAATAGACAACAGTTCTAATATAGAATTAAAATCTATTATTACCCAGGTGGATTGGCAGTATCGGTAGAGGGTCGGGCGCCATGCTTTGCAGCATTGAGTTACGACTCTTTATGGTCTAAGTTCAAATCCCGCTGAAATTAACTTTGCCTTTCATCCTTACGAGGTGGATAAAATAAGTACCGGTAATGCACTGGGATAATTGTTGGCCTTGTGCCAACAGTAGAAACAATTATTGCTCAGACCAATTCAGGTAAAACACCAAGAATATACGACATACCTGTTGGGGTTATTAAACATGATAAGAATGTAATGGCTGATCTTGTGACCTCGCTGATCGTCAACGAGTGGAATGTGTCACTGATTCAACAATACTGTGATTCTGTGGTAATTTTCCTGGTATTTCCTTACTGGTAAAAGTTGGGAAGATATTCATCAGATTCTTACTGGATCACCTACAGACACACCTATGACCTATTATTGTCGAGGGGATCTCAATGTAGATTTAGATCGGGTAGAGGAATCACGTATACTGTATATACTCCAACATAAGTCGAAGAATTTCTGACCCCCAAATATCGATAGTAGAATGAGAATCTGGCTTATATACACCATCTAAAAAATGTGTTCATTAGCTGCCTTCGTTTATAAATGGTGTTTGGTTATTCGCCTATTTTTTATACTTTTTCTTTTTCTTCTTCGTCGTTGTCGTCGTGGCGGCAGAATTCTCAAACACTCCTTCCAACGGGTCCTTTCAGAAGCAACCATCTCCAACTGATCCGGCTGGATCCCCAAACGAGGAGAAGAAGAAGAAGAAGAAGAAGAAGAAGAAGAAGAAGAAGAAGAAGAAGAAGAAGGTAAGAAGAAAAGAAGAAAAGAAAAAAAGAAAAAAAGAAGAAAAGAAAGGAAGAAAAGAAGAAGAAAACTAAATTAAGTGAAAAATAAATGTTTCTACTTTTGGCACAAGGCCAGCAATTACCTAGTACATTACTGGTACTTTATTTTATCGACCCCGTAAGGATGAAAGGCAAAGTTAACCTCGGTGGGAGTTGAACTCAGAATGGCAAGGGCCGTAACTCTATGCGTCAAAGCATGGCGTCCGACCCTCTACCGATACTGCCAATTCACCAAATAATAAACAATAAAAAGAATTCTAATGCAAGGGAGAAAACTCAGGCGTTTTTCCTTACTATACATATTTTACAAATGTGAATTAAAACTTGAAATCGGGTGAAAGTAATATTTTAAAAAATTAAAAAGTGGGGGATAATGAAACACAAAAAAGTGGGCGATAGACGTATATGACGGACAGTGTTTAAGGTGCTGTAGTGGCACAAACCTTCAACCTGGAAAAAAAAAAAGATTTGGCATGTTAGCTTATAACAATATCAAGAGTATATTCGAATGACTGACAGTTACTTAAGTCAATTAAAAGTAGACCTGTCAACTCTCCCCGTCCGGCGAGGAGATCTTCCACCCACTTTGGGGTGGGCGAGAGATGTCTTCTCTTGTGAAAATGTGTATAGCTTTCATTGTGTAAAATCTCCCCATTTTGCCTCATTTCTCCCCGTTTTGGTGCACTTTTTTTCATGGTACTCCCGTTTGGGTTTTTAGAGGTTGAGAGGTCCGTAAAAGAGCATGAAAAGAAATAGTCTCTAATCTTCTTGAGTGTATCTCGTACAAAGGGTAAGACAATCTGGTCTCTTCCCATCAACTCTCGACAATTCAGCCGGTCCTGGAATTGAGGGGATATTCGAGAGAGAAATAAACGAGGTTAAGTTAAGGTTCTCCAGCTTAAAGATAGTTATTAACTCAGAACTGCTGACTATATTTTTTAGCCTGTGGCGTTTGAGAAGTTTGGGGGAGTTGGGCCCCTGACTACGAACTTCTTGTCACCGTTAGCGGCTCGGCTTACCGAGGTGTCAGGTGCTTGATTGTTTCAGCGCCTTAGCCTTGATATTGTTATAATAAGCTAACAGGTTGAAGGTTTGAGCCACTACAGCACTTTAAACACTGTCCGTCATATACGCCTATCACCCACTTTTTTGTATTTCATTATCCCCCACTTTTTAATTTTTTTAAATATTACTTTCACCCGATTTCAAGTTTCAATTCACATTTGTGAAATATGTATAGTAAGGAAAAACGCCACCACCCGCGGTAGTATTATGAGCATGTTTGTTTGCCCCAAAAATTTTCGTTGACGCACTTAGTGTTGAATTGATGCGTATTTCCCTCGCTTTGATCATATATTTGTGTGGATTATATTTATAAGGTTCCAAGCAATAATTTATTTGTTATAGGTGTTGATATTTTCATTCCTTGAGAAGTATTTATATTATATACTAGATATACTACATATTATGTATGTCTATATTTTCATTCTGTAAGAAATATATTATCTTTTGCTCTGGTGTTGGCTCCGTTGTTCACCCCTTCCTTTACATTTTCTTTAATATTGTAACATTAAAAGAATATATCTTTCTGAAAGAATCGCGAGCTATTTATAATGTTGTCTTAGCATTTGTAATGTTATTTTATGTATATATTTAAAACGTATTTGTTATGTTATTCTACTGTAAATTTATTTATTAATATTTTCATCCTGAAAGAATTGTAAACGATTTGTAATGTATATTATATTATTATATTCAATAGAAAAGTAATAATTGTTTCTACTATAGGCACAAGGCCAGCAATTTGAAGGGGAGGAGAAAGTCGAGTAAATCGAACCAGTGCATTACTGGTACTTTATTTTATCGGTCTCGTAAGGATGAAAGACAAAGTTAACTTCAGTGGAATTCGAACTCGCCGAAGTTAACTTTGCCTTTCATCCTTACGGGGTCGATAAAATAAAGTACCAGTAATGCACTGAGGTCGATTTACTCGACTATCTCCTCCCCTTCAAATTGCTGGCCTTGTGCCTATAGTAGAAACAATTGGCATACGTCAAAATGGCCGGTCTCAAATGTGAAACTAATTTTTGACAGTTACGTACACGTTATAAGAGTTATTTAAATTTATATATATAAAATAAAGGAGCAAATAAGAGCATGATATGAAGTCAGTCATGTGTGTGTAAACAAATGTAAAAGAATATATGTAGGGCATAGATAAGGTTTCCTAGAATTTTACACACACACACATATATACACACACACGTGTATATATTATAGTGTGTATGTGTGCATATATAAGTGTATATGTGTGTGTACTTTTACATTCGTTTACACACACACACACGTATATACACACACACATGACTGACTTCATATCATGCTCTTAAATTTAAATAACTCTTATAACGTGTGCGTAACTGTCAAAAATTAGTTTCACTTTTGAGACCGGCCGTTTTGACGTATGCCGAAACAATTATTACTTTTCTATAAAGGGACGTAACTCTATGCCCCAAAGCAGGTTGTCCGGTGTTCTACCGATTCTGCCAGTTCACCTGATATTCTTTGGTTATAGAACACTCCCTCCTTCGATTTTTCCTCGTTTCTTTTCTTTTTTTGTGCGTGTGTGTACTTATCAACTACTCCGACCTCCAAGATACTCGCAATCGACTTTTTTCTAAGAAAATGGAGGTGGGTTCCCTCTCCACCAATTCAATTGCTCCTTCTTCGGAGTTTTCTCTACGATTTTTTTTTCCCGCGTGTTATCAACGACTATGACCTCCAAAACCAGTCGGAAACTACTAGCTTTGGGAAAAGGGGACGGAAACATCATCGGAGTTTCTCACATCTACCCTCCCCCACCCTCCTCGCGTTTGGTGGGAATTAATTAGTCTTCTTCGTATGTTATCAACTGATCTGGAGTAAAAAGTCGATTGCTAGCATCTAGGAGGATAAATTAATTGACAGCATACGAAAAAAAAAAAAAAAAAAAAATGTTGTTCCCACAGAAACCGAAAATAATTACCTGCTTACATACTTAATAACGTAGAAATATGGAATGTGAGTACATAGACATTATCGCACAACCTGTTTAGTGAGATGTTCAAGAACATTTTAATTTTAACGTGAAGGAAAAAGGGCGACAACTTTGACCTTTACTGGTTACTATCATATCAACCACTGACTGGTGAGCTCGCTTAAGTTAATGTATGTAGGGTGGAATTTCCAGAGAACTGAGTGTTTCCAAGGAGGAGATTGAAGACTGAAATAAAGTAATTTAAGATGTATGTATGTATGTATGTTTTTTTATGTCGAAGTTAACCCAGTTTCCTGAGTTGCCTTCTCACAGAAGAATGCCCTGACAAGGGCTAGGTCCTTCACTCCCAGTGGTTTAACTGCGCGATCGGGTTTCCAGCCCGACTATTTCTATGTCTCCGCGCATAAAAAAAAAAAAAACACTTATTGACACTCATACGTACGACATACACACACGCACACATACATACGCGCGCACACACCAACACTCATGCATACAAACAAACACACACGCTACTCACTCACACACACACGCTACACACACACACACACACACACACACACACACACACACACACACACACACACACACACACACACACACACACACACATATATTACCGTCATTACTGATACAAGATTATGTCAACTGTTGACTTTCGAAAGAGTTCGTATAATTGAAGCCGTTCGTGTTACCGTTCAGTATTATTATAATTGCTTTACAGCATAGAACTATGGCCCTCCACGATACAGCAACCTTGATAATGAAATCCCACTCAGGATTAGGAAAGCAAGTGATGCTTTCGGAAAGCTAGAAAGGCGACTCTGGGGTCGGCGAGACATATGCAAGAAGACAAAGGTAAAGGTGTACAAGGCATGTGTGCTCTCTTCTCTTCTTTATGCCCGCGAGACATGGGTCACATATCGACACCACATTAAGCAATTGGAGCGTTTCCATCAGATGTGTCTCAGACGGATCCATGGCGTTCGCTGGAGGGACCACATCAGTGATGTCGAGATTTTGGAAAGCTCTATGTGTGACAGTATAGAAGCCCTTGTGCTTAAGCAACGACTCCGTTGGAGTGGTCACCTTGCCAGGATGAAGGATTCTAGAATACCAAAACTACTCTTTTATGGAGAGTTAGTTAGAGTAAAACGACCACCACATAAACCAAAAAAAGAGGTATAAGGATTCCCTGAAAGCCTCTTTGAAAGACGCTAAGATCTGTGCTGATACATGGGAAAATGTTGCTGATGATCGTAATAAATGGAGAAAGACTGTATATGAGGGGAAAGTTGCCTTTGAGGCATCTCGAATCGCATACGAGAAAGTAAAGCGGGATGTGAGGAAGAGCATTACTGTTGCATTTCCAGACGGCGAAGGTCCTCCTATGGTGTTGACATGCAACGTCTGTGCGAGACTCTGCCTAAGAAAAGCTGGACTCGAAAGTCATCTTCGAAGTCATAAAGTGAGACCAGTGGTTGACTACCAGGCTGCTGTTGGAGATGCTACTCATCATGCTTGCCAAGCATGTGGTAGAGAATGTAAATCAGCAGGAGGGCTCAAACGACATGCAAAAGTACATGAACTCCAACCACAACCGGCTATTCCCAGTGAATGTTTTGGTTGCCAAATCTGTGCAAGACATTTTAGGTGATTGGCTGGGCTAAAAAGCCACATTCGAGCGCTGTTAATTGCTATCGTGTGTGTGTATATATATATTATTATTGTTGCTGTTGTTGTCGTTATTATTTTCGGCCCTGTCTTCAGAAGCTGGATCGCTGCAATGCACAGCGGCACACGCTCGGTGGTCAAGGCTATTCCCAATGAATGTTTTGGTTGCCAAATCTGTGCAAGACATTTTAGGTGATTGGCTGGGCCACCTCTCGGAACCATTTCGGCTCTCCCGATCGGTCCGTCAAGGGTGCCCTCTCTCTTCCCAAAAATGGGCTGGGAGGAAGCTATCACTGAAAGGTCGCGTGGAGGTGGCGAATGTGTACATCGCGTCCGTCATCTACTACCGCCTGACCGCCGTGCCTTGCCCCCGTCCACGCCTCGTCAAGTTGGAACGGCTCCTCTTCAAATCCTTGTGGAGGGGACAAGTTCCGTTGGTGAGGCGGTTCATCTGCTGCCAGCACCCTCTACGCGGAGGGCTGGGCATGCCGTGGCTAATGATGCGCAGACATGCGTTGAGGCTGCGACATCTCCAGATATTCTGCCTAAACGGTGAACAGGTGTGGTCGCCGTTTATCAGACGGGCCTTTCCGCGGCTCATTTCTTTGACTGAGCTGCAGTGCTGGGTCAAGAAGAGACCGAGACTGGGTGACTGGCACCTGGAATGTTGCCAGGCACTCACTGCCCTCTACCAAGTGGGCAATGTGATCAGTGGAACTTCCACTCTCGAGTTCTATAGAGGATTAGTGGTGGGCAAGTGCGATGACGCACTCGGAGAAGCTTTGGGCCTCGACGAAGTCGAACTGACCAGTCTGTACCGGAGGACTTTCGAGCCGGGTACGATGGATAATTTCTAGAAATCCCTCGCTTGGCAGTGCTACCGGGGGGGGGGGGGGGGAGCACTGCCAGTTCGGGATAAACTCTACAGGCACGGAAGTGCTGTCAGACGGACTTGCCCAAGATGCGCACAGAACGACGAAACCGTTCTGCACGCACTTGTCCAATGTCCGTGCATTACTGACTTGTGGAGTTATGTCGAACAACTACTGTCGCGTGTGGAACGAATCCGTCCATAGTGAAGATCGATCCACCACCTTCCTTAAGTCAGGAAGAGCAGGAAATTTTCCTCTGTCTGGTGGCAGTTGCGAAAGAGGTTATATGGTGGACCAGATTAAAAGGACTGAAGACAGACACTTTTCTCTTAGGCCAATCCCTCATCAACTTCTTCAAGTTTCACCTGGAAAGGAGGGTGAGGGTGGAGAGAGAAGTGCTGCCCCCCAGTACATTTGCTAAAAGGTGGATGAATGTGGCGAGAATGGCCCGTGTGAATGGGCCTACTCTGACCATGCACCTATAGGCTAGCTAACTTGAGGAGAGGGGTGCTCTCCCTGGGTGCCCTAGAAGCGTAGGGTGGTTCAGGATTGGTGGGGTACCCGAGTCACCCCAGGGTCGTCCACCCCCTATTGGGGAATTTATTTTGTTATATTTATGCATAGTTTATTTTATATTTTTATATCTTCATTGTTAAATTAAATTAGTCTTGCCATTGTGCACTTTTACTCGACCTTATTGTAAACCCCCACTGTCCCTGTCTTTGTATTATCCCCTACATGACGGCCTTGTGGCTAATAAATGAAATCGGGGGGGGGGGGGTCGATAAAATGAAGTCGATGTAATCGACTTTCCCCTCCCCAAAAATTGTTGACCTTGTGCCTAAATGAGAAACCCTTATATAATCGATGTGGTGTGTGGTCTTAAAGCTGAATCTGATACTTGGTATCAAATGTACCGTATATACTAGAATATAATACCCCACTAGATCTACCTCTCCAACCTCGATGCATGCCCCCCCCCCCCCCCCCCCCCAGCACACACAGTAAAGTGGTCATGTAGGTGTCATGACAAAAAGCACCCAGCACACACTGTAAAGTGGTCATGTAGGTGTCACGACAAAAAGCACTCAGTCCACACTGTAACATGGTCATATAGGAAAAGCTGCATATAATGTCATGTGATGAAAGAAATGTTAGATAAACAGGAGAGGTGGACATCACATGATATTGAAATAGCCAATGCCCTACCTCCAGCCAATCTAAATAACTTCAGCAGAGTAAATTCTAAGGTCACCCACAGTCTGGCCAATAGAATTTAAAGGGATAAAAGCAGTGTTGATGGTCAAAAGTATAAAGTCATGTGTAATAGACAGCAGCGAAATGGAGAGGAATTGTAACCAGCAAACTTTAAAGTATAAAGCCTATTATAGTAGCTGAGTGAGATAAAGATGGTGACATAGATAAACCACACTGAAGATTTGTCAGTGAGAAACATGGCTATCATTGTTGAATGATATCCCAGCTTTGTCTCCAGTTAATCAATTGAAGATTGCTTGATTTGCTTTTTAATTATAGTATTCTGACTAAATAGAATGACCAAATGAGGTTTATTTTTCACCATAGTCGCTGGAAAGAAACAATGCAGTTATTAATAAGAAGAGTTGAAATTAATGTCATGTAAGATTTCACAGCTCTCACATCACTCCTTCATAGTTAGTCTCTGACTTTTCAGCTGACCCTTGTAAATAGAAGTAACACACTTCTCTTTTTTAGCTTCACAGAAAATGCATTGTATTCTTCGACAGTACACTTTACTCTACATTACCCCATTTCACTTGTTTCTTGGCAATAGGTATTAGATCATCTGGACATGTTACTTACCATAGTCTGTTCGTATAGAGCAGTTCTAATCCTCTTGACACCATGAAACTGGAATTAAACACAGGCTTTCAGGTGGAGGTTATAAAACACCTACTTGTTATGCTGACGTAAGATGTCGTACTTAACATACAATTCCCACTTAAAAGATATATAATTGTTATCTTACAGCTATACTAGAGTGTGAAGCAATGATGTAGAAACTCCCTTATTTGTTCAGGTTAATACATAGTTATCATTTGATGTTAATATTTGAAGACATCTGATGACCTAGTTCTTATAACCAAATCTGTGAAGGATCTATAAAATAAATTCCAGTTGGGGAGTCAAAACCTAAAATTGTGTGATGCCTGCATCAGAATTGAATGTAGAGTATATGTGAAAGCTAGGGAGAAACGCATCAAGTAAACTCCATATGATGTATAATGCTAGTGTGTTTGAATGACAGACAAAGCATGAATGAACTGAGAGAAAAACTGAGCAGGAATCAGATGTAGCGTATGGTTGTTGGGCAAAGAAGTGGCAAGAGTTCTAAATGAAAGAAAATCGTGGATGGGGAAAACCAAGATGGAGGGGCTGAAGTGACTCGGGTCCTCCAAGGTCAAAATACAACCCTGGGCAGAGGTGGGGAAAACTGATTGAAAAAAAAAAGGAAAGAAACAAGTCAAGTGGACATGTCTGTTCTGTGAAAGTAACTAAAATATATCTTAGTTCAATGGTTTCTAATAGGCGTTATGGTAACGGCAAGTCCTAGTATGTCAAATGAAGAGTATCTTCTAAGTGGAAGTTAAACATGGGGTGAGAAGTTGTGTTGAAATATCTCTTTTTACTGTGGCTATGGCAGGACACCACCTTCAATGGAAAGTGATGAAAGAATCCCACACCCCACCTAAAAAAAAGGGTTTTAATAAATTAGTTTTAAACAAAACTATTAAACAGCTGAGTCCATACATAGTCACTTGACCTGCTAGAAATATCAACCACAACTATTAAATCACAACACTGCCTTCAAGAAAAAGGACACAGCAATCTTTATGTTTAGCTTCTAAAAAGTGGCTCATCTTACTGAAGTATCAGGTGAGACACGTGAAGGGTGTTTGGCTACTTCAGTGTCTCAGCCGTGCTATCATTTGTGGTAGTGTTGTATTTTGGGCTACTTCAAAAATGTTCAGAGGGCAGCACTAGCATTCTCCATTGTATCATGTAACTAAGTGAGTATGTACATCTTTCTTGTTTTTTCTAATTAATTTCTATAGATATTTGGAGGAGCTGGACAACTGACAACAAATTTCTTATCAACTTTGGTGGGTTGCCTTACTGAGGTATCAGGTGATGCCCTTGAGGGTGCTTGGGTGTTCCAGCACCTTAGCCATGCCATCACCTGGCCTTACCAAAGTGTCAGATTATACCTGTAAGGGTGCTTTGTTGTTCCAGCGCCTTAGCCATGCCATCACCCGGCCTTACAAAGATATCAGGTGATGCCCTTGAGGGTGCTTGGGTGTTCCAGCACCTTAGCCATGCCATCACCTGCGATAATGCTACCAGTGTGTTGGCTTGCCTCAAAAAGTATTTAAAAAAAAGGTTCCAGCACCCCTTGTGGTGTCTGACCGATTGACACACATTACTAAGTGTTGACTTAATATTTTCTTTCATTTTGATTCTATATTTTCATGTGAAATATTTATGTAATTAAGTATTAGAGATATATATGTGTATGTGTTGACTTTTGACAGCTATGGCATGTGTTTGTAATTTCAAACTATTTATATTGTCATCATATTTGTTTTGAAAAAAATGTGAACTTGACTATTATATCATTTCATTGTTATTAATATATTTCTTTTCTAAAACATTCAGAATATAATTGTGTTTATTTACTTATTTATAACGATATTGATTTAAGGGTAAAAACAAACAACTTGTAATTTTTTAAATAACAACATATGAACAAATTAAAATATATATTTTTTAAAAAGTATGTTTTTATTAAATAATATATATATATACATAAATAACATTACAAATTGCTCAAAATTCTTTCAGAATAACATTACAAATATAATGTCGTTCATAAATACAAATATGAACACATATAACAAATACAATTAACCATTGCTAGGAACAAACTTAGAATTTGGTTTTTCGCTCTAACGTAGCGGATACGTAAATGCATTGGTGAGTTTTATATTGAATAATAATTGTTTCTACTTTAGACACAAGGCCAGCAATTACCCAGTGCATTACTGGTACTTTATTTTATCGACCCCGTAAGGATGAAAGGCAAAGTCAACCTCGGCGGGATTTGAACTCAGATCGTAAAGGGAAGTAACTATGCTGGAAAGCATGGCGTCCGACCCTCTACCGATACTGCCAATCCAATAATAATAATCAATTCGTTTGCAAGCAAACAGCCTCATTGCCCTATATGTTTTAGATGACCATGATAATCTAAAACAAAGGTTCTCAACCCATTTCGGCCAAACGCCCCCTTTTGCCCCTCAAAATCACGAAACGCCCCCTTACCCTATTTTTCCATTTTTCAATATACTACTGATTTTAATATCAGTAGATTACTGGGCCAAATCAAGTTATGTTAGAATCTTTAAAAAATACTCGTACGAATTAAATATAAAAAAGTTTCAGTCCAAAACAAAAGCAAGCTATTTCAAATTATATATTTTAAAAAAATGATGTGAATGTTCTCAAAGATTTGATCTCAGTTGAAAAAGCTTTTTTTTTTAAATTCTATATTTCACTGTTAGCTGTTGTAATATTTTGAGTGGATAGACAATTCTACAATTTAAACTGTAAAGTCAAAATACAAAAGATGCAAAATATGAAGAAATTCTTACCTTTCTCTTGAATCACAAACTCAAGGGAAAAATAGTACCTTGCAAAATAAAGTGCCTCGATCACAAACTAAGTTGCAATGAATGAATTGAGATACTTGGTGACAGTGAACAAATATCTGTATCCCTTATATATAGATATACATAGATAGATACACACACACACAAACAAACTTGTGTGTGTCTGTGTGTGCCTTGTTTTTGGTACAGAAAGAATTTTGTCTCCAGTTTTTATTGCCGGGTCAAAGGCCACTGCTCTTTTCAACAACATCAAATAACAACGCCATATATATATATATAAATGAAGGCGCATGGCTTAATGGTTAGAGCATTGGGCTTGCAATCGAAAGGTTGTGAGTTCAATTCTCAGACCAGGTGATGTGTTGTTTCCTTGACCAAGACACTTTATTTCACATTGCTCCAGTTTACTCAGCTGTAGAAATGAGATGATAGAACTAGGGGTCCCTATCATTCCACTGCAAAAGTGGTCGTGGAGGTGCCACAGCAAAAAAGCACCCAGCCCACACTGTAAAGTGGACGTGTAGGCACCACGGAAAAAAAGCACCCAGCACTCACTTTAAATGAGGTTGGTGTTAGGAAGGGCATCCAGCTGTAGAAATCAAGCCAGAATCAGTTCCTGTCCCACCCTTGCAAGCAGGGAAAAGCGGACGTAAAATGATGATGATATATATATATATGTGTATATATATATATATATATATACATATATATATATCATCATCATTTTACGTCCGCTTTTCCCTGTTTGCAAGGGTGGGACATATATATATATATATATAAGGAAAAAAGATGAAATCGAAAATGCAACTGGAGTCTTTTTTTAGAAAAATATACATATTTATTTGGTTCCTTTACCGGTTTTGCAGTTCTTCTGCTTTTCAAAAGTAGAGTTGAGATGGAGGGTCTGTGGTTTTTGTCACATCAGATGTGAGAAAAACCACAGACCGTCAACAAACCAACAAGCATTGGTGGGAGCGCAAACACAAACGCAAAGACACACACAGACATATATACATATATACGACGCGCTTCTTTTACTTTTGGTCTATTAAATCCACTCACAGGGCTTTGGTCGGCCCGGGCAGTGGGACTGAACCCGGATATGTGTGGTTGGGAAACAAGCTTCTTGTCACACAGCGCATATATATATATGTGTGTGTGTGTTATCAAATTAACAATGAAAATAAGAACAAAGTCAAGTTACTTTATAACTTTGTTTTTATTTTGTTGTTTTTATTTTTATTGTTAATTTAATACCTAATATCTGACTCTGTATCTAAAGAATTAATTCAGCGAAACACAGAACTTCTCTATGGATTTTACAAGATTACATTGAGTTCTATCCAGAGGTAGACCAGACTGAAAAAATAATATATATATATATATATATATATATGTGTGTGTGTATAATATATCATCATCATCGTTTAACGTCCATATTCCACGCTTGCATGGGTTTGGACGGGGGTTTTCCCACTTGAGGCAAGAGTGGTTGTCTTGCTCGCATAGGACTGTCTGGCGGGTTTTCTATGGCTGGATGCCCTTCCTAACACCAACCACATTTACAGTGTGGGTCTGGGAGGTTTTTACTACTGTGTTACCTACACGGCCACATTACAGCGTGGACTGTGTGTTTTTTTTGTCGTGACACCTACACGACCTCATTTGTTTTGGGCTGGATGTTGTGACACCAACATAACTTTACATTGAAAGGGTGGTGTATATATATATATATAAATCTACATACATACATTTACCTATGTATATAGCTATACATTTGCATATATACATGCATTTATATTTAAGTGTGTAAGGATGTTGACATGATTTATGTTTTTTATTGGTAAGGAGAAAATTTTGACTCCAGATTTTATTACCTAGGGAGATTAAATACCACAGTTCTGGCTGAAGGCTAACCAGGTTCTCAACCTCATCAAACACCAACGCTGGCCTGTGTTAGTATATATGTGTATGTATGTATGTATGTATGTATGTATGCATGCATGTGTGTGTATATTTATGTATACACCCACACCTTTCACCACCATTGCTTCTTTTTCTTGTCGTTTCTGTTGTCAAAGTTGAAGTTGTCCTTACTTTCATTTTCTTTGATTTCTTTCGTTTTTTCTTTTATCTCCCTAGGGAATTCGTTGGCAAGCTTCTTTTATTTATTTTCTTCGTTTTCTTCATTCAAATGCAATCCCACTGGCTGTCTCAGAGACGTACAAATGTGGCTTATAAAACTTATCTAAGTAAATAGCCTCCCAGTGCCCCCCTAGCGCCCTCCAAAGCTTCAAAACGCCGCACTGGAGCTCCGAAACGCCCCCCGTTGAGAACCTTTGATCTAAAACATACCATAATGAGGCTGTTTGTTTACAAACGAATAGATTATTATTATTATCATTCGATATAAAACTCACCAATACATTTATTGCTCGGAACCTTTTCCCCTTCTTCTTTTCCCAATTCCCACTTTTCTTGCGTGCTGATCAAATTCTTAAATGAATGAAATACGTTTTATTAATAAAAAATTTATTTATGATGCTAAACATAAAGACCTACAAGGACACATCATAAAATGTAGTCCAAGATAAATTATACCTAGGGAAAAAGACGGATGGTCACGGCTGGAACGGCTGAATATTGTTAATAAAAGACCTGCTTCAAGTGTGCACTAGAGTTAATCAACAGTAATGTAATTGACGTCATTACTAATGTATCAAAACTGGTGTTGACTTGAACAATGTTTACATTTGGTTATAAATGATGTCATTTATTTTAAACTTGTGCGACTTTTAATTGACAAAAATATATTAACTTACATGCAAAACCTAAGAAATATTAATGAAGGTTATATTATACAGTAATGCCAACTTTGGAAGTAATTCAACCCTCCGCATTTTTTTTTTTTTTTCTGGAAAGAAAAAAACAGAAGAAACATAGAAATATTTAAAAACTATCATATGACGACATAAGACAGAAGTAATTATGATATTACGAAACTATTATTGAGTTTCTCAAAGAATGTTTCTAGCTCTGCTGATGAGCATAACACGTGACAGTAACATGTTCGACCCGGTACAATCTCATTAAAATCTGTATGATCCATTTATTTTAAAAAAATAATTGTTTCATTGCTTGTGTTCGATACATTTTAACCGATACAAAGGAATTCCCAATTGAAATGTTTTCTAATAATGCTATTTTACCACAGGTAAGGATTTCATATTCTTTTGTCTTCTTCTTACGCCAAATGTTAAGTGATGAATGTTCAATGTCATATTCATTTCATCTAGAGTCAACCTTTTGTCGGATTATCTTCGTATCTAAACATTGTTTGGTGATATTTTCTAGTAAAACCCGTCTAGTATATATTTTTTATTAAGAAATATTATTTCCACTAATTTTTAACAGTAGCCATTCTTCCAATGAATGCTAGTATTACGTAATCACTTATGAAGTATATTAAAGACATCTACATCCCAACCAAACCTTTTTAGTAAAACGTCTGAATTTTTTTTAACATTGGTTGATTTCCCCCAGATTCTTTGAAATAACGATCATTATGATTACTCCTATAATAATACAACTGGATATAGATGGCTTAGTTTAATCTGTTTATTGGATATTATCATATCACCTTGTTTGCCTTTTAATAATCAATAAGGTGTCGAGCACTACAAGATAAACAATGAACGAGCTGAATTTGCGACAAGGCTTCGATTTCTATTTGAAGTTGTTTAATTTTGCTTAACTACTAGGTTCTTTAGAAAGGTTTGAACGTTACAACTTTTCAGGCATCATCATAAAATCCCCCAGGCAGTGTGTCTATTTAAACTAAATCAGTATGACTCATTTAAATAAACTCGAGACAATAGCGCACCGACTGATGCTTCTTGTAAACAGTTCGATAGCACATTGTTTCATCGATGCTAACTTTACCTTTCATCTACCCGAGGTCGAAACAAAATAAGTATCTACAAAATATTAAAATCGATTTACTCGATCCTACTCATGTCCTACGAAATAAAACTTGGCTTTGCTCCAGTGTAAAAGAAATCAATATGATTGTTATTAGGTCATTGGGTTTTTTGAGTAGTCGCTAATGAGTAGAAGAGATACTTAGCACGATTACAAGTTCAATACATGTCAGGGTCATGCTGGCATTATACAAGGTTTGGTTGTGTATTTTCTGTCTCGGGGGAACCAGTCCCTTCAACAAGATCAAATAAAAATGATTAATTGTTTTAATTACACTATTAAACATACAGTTAAAGAATGAATAGTTTTTCATGTTAGTGTGTATCGTGTCTCTTAAAATGCTAGTTCTGATGATCAAGCTGACCTATAAGTGTCCGATTCTGTCTTTTTTTCGGACTGTATATCGAGTACCATATTATCCAATATCCTCTTACTGTTTTTTTTTAATTGCGAAGAAATTTGGCTGCTATTTCTACCATGTCGAACGAACTTGTAGAGACTCTTAACTCATTGAGGACGATTCGAAGAACTCTAACCTCCAAAATATTGGTCTTATTTAATAAGAACTAAACATACGCATAATGCGCCCTGGGATGTAATATTTCCTTGATGTTTCGTTGCTATTTCTAGCATGTCGAAAGACTTTCCCGTTATTACTATTTCCGGGACCTTGCCTGTCTCTGCTGTCATTGTCTTCAGAGAAACAACTTTCTGACTTCCATTCTAGTAGTTCCAATTACGAATGCTATGTACACTGATTATAATTATAACAATACTGTCATTTCTTAGCTACTCAGTGCCGTAATATTCACTTCACTTCCAAACGGCCATTATCATTTACTATTGTCGTGTTAATTAGTAAAATGCAGTGGTTGTTGTTATTTTGGGGTAGTACAGGTGGTGGAGGAGGGTCTTGAAGTTACGTGCTCTCGGGTTTTCAATTCACGATCTTAAACTCGTAGGTGCGGTTCATGGGGGTCGGGCGACGCGTTGTGTTCTAGAGAAAAATATTTTATTCCATGTTGCGACAGGTAAATAGTATCAGAAATGGAAAAGACCTATGGGAACTTTGTCTCACAATAGATTCCTTTTTTGTCTTGCAAGAACTATATTGAATTTGTTGTATGTTAACTAATGATCTATCTCTGTTTCCAATAGAAATATTTCATACCAAAACTTTTTAAATACAGTAGATTAGCTTTTGTACTCAGAGGTAATATGTGCATATATATTTATATATCAGCTCTGATAAGATTTATGTATGTTTAACATATGCGTGTGTGTGTGTGTATATATATATATATATATATATATATATATATATATATATATATTATACTTTGGGAAGGTCATGCTGCCAATAAAAACACATGCACCTGTTGGTTTTCACTTCAATTTATTACAAATTTCCGGTTGGTTCAATAGCCGGATGGTTGTTTGTATATTGTCAAAGCTCTTTCGTCACACATTCTGTGATCCCTTCAGTGACTGATTTGTTATTTTGTGTCTCTCCTTTTTCTGTCCTATACCTTGTTTTTGTGTGTTGTCAACAAAAACAAGATGGTGTAGGACAAGAAGGAGTGACACAAAATAACAAATCAGTCACTGAGCAGGTCACAGAATGTTTGAATAAAAAGCTTTGACAATATATAAACAATCATCCGGTTATTGAATCGATCAGAAATTTGTAATAAATTGAAGAGAAAACCAACAGTGCCATGTGTTTTTATTGGCAGCATGACCTTCCCAAAGAATAACAATATTTGTTTCAACACACGTTTTCAGATAGGAAAACTTGCAAAATAAATTAAAAAACGAAGTATATATATATATGCACAATTGGCATACATCTATTTAAGGTGGAGCAGATAATGTTGATAGAACTCAATGCAACGTCGTAGTAGATTCATCAAGGTAATGTTTTCAGGGCTTAAGTTTTTGTGGTTGACACCGGTTACATAAGGTATCTTTGAAGAATGTGCACAGGCTACAGTATCATTAAAATATGTGTATTTTCAACAATGAATATATATATATGAAAAGATTCAGGACCCTGACAGCTGAGCTCCGGCCGTTTCGACACGACAGCTAGTTCGGATCTAGCTGTCAGGGTCCTGAATCTTTTCATATTACCCACTTTACTACCCCAAGTATTGAGTACTCTGGTGGGTTATGGTCCACCTGTTTTTTTTACCACACCCTACCTGATATATATATATATATATATATATATATATATATATATATATATATATATATATATATGTAGTTAATAAATGAAACAAAACAAAATATAGGAAGCAAAATTAGTTATATTAGGTTTATATATATATACACATATGTATATAATCATTATTTAACACACACATACATATGTGATGATGATGATAATGACCATCATTATTTAACATCCATCTTTCCACATTAGTATAGGTTACACAAGTTGTCCTGTTGTGAGGCTAGCCAGATCAGATGATCCTGTCTTGCTCATACAGAATTGTGGGCTGGGTGATTTTTATTGTCAATAAAACCACATTACAGGGTGGACTGGGTGTGTGTGTGTATATATATATATAAATATAAATAAAAAAGTTTCTCCCTACGTTCAAAAGGATAGCTGTATGATGTCTCTGTATGAAGTACAATGCTGCATGGTAGCGAATCATGGGCAGTGACTGCAAAGGACATGCATAGACTGAAGAGAAATGAAACTACCATGCTTCATTGGATGTGCAATGTAAATGTGAGAAAAAGGCAGAGCCTGGATGAACTGAGAGGGAAGCTGGGTTTAAGAAGAATATGAAGTGGGGTGCAAGAAAGAAGACTGCATTGGTACGGACATGTGATGCACATAAATGATGAAGAAATGCCAGCAAATACCAGTGTAAAGAAGCTGCAGCAGAGGTAGACCAAGAAAGACCTTGGCTGAAGTGGTGAGAGCTGATCTTAAATTGCTAGAAGAGATGACAAAGGAACGCATCAAATGAAGAAATGCTGTGCTGAAAACGACCTGTCCAACCCATGCGAGCGTGGAAAAACGGACATAAAACAATAATAGTAGGTTTGACTGGGCCATATATATATATATATCATTGTTTTACATTTACTTTTCCAGGCTTGTATGGGTTGGACAGGTTTTTTGCATCACAAGATCCCTCCATTCATTGCAGTCCTTCGTCATCTGCTCTGTGACCATCAGCAGTTTGAGATCAGTTCTCACAATATCTACCTAGAATTTCTTTGATTTCCCTCTACTGCAGCTTCCTTCTACTGGGATTTCTTGGCACTTCTTCATCCAACAACCATCATCCATACACATGTCCATACCAATGTAGTTTTCTCTCCTGCACACTATATCTGATTATTTTTATATCAAGCTTTTCTTACAGCTCATCCATGGTTTGTTGTTCATCTTTATTAATATTGTACATCCATTGGAGTATGCTTGCTTTATTCCTCTCGAACCTTTGCATATCTTCTGCATTCACTGCCCATATTTTGCTATCATTCAGCATTGTACATTGGCATCATACAGCTGACCTTTTGTTTGTAGAGCGAGACCTTTTATTGTCAACAAAGGTAGTAGCTCCTTGAACTTATTCCTTCTCGTTCTTATTCTAGCTACAATGATCTCAGAGCAACCTCCTCCTCTATTAATTAGATCACCTAGTTTGCAGAAGCTACGAATCCTTCCTGTAATTGGACAAAGCTTGCTTCACTGATTCTCTTACTACCAACTACTACACCTCTTGCTACTCTTTTTCTACATATTAAGTAAAACCACTTTCCTAATAGGATCAGGGCCCTGTCTTCTTCCCTACTAACTAAAACTTTAGTTTTTCCCAAGTTTACTCTGTTTTTTTTTAATTCTAAGTTCTGTTTCTTCTTTAGCTCTTCCACTGATTGGGCTATAAGAACCAAGTTGTCAGTATACTGTATTTCCCATGGACAACCAGTCTTAAACTCCTGTTATGACCTGGAGAACTATAATAAACAGTTGTGGGCTGAGGACTGAGCTCTGATGAATGCCTCTGATACTCTTATTACAAGACATTAGCAAATCTCCTGCTTTCAGTTTCTTTGCATGCTATATACCTGTTGTCTAGCTTCTCTTATAGCTACCTGGTACTGACCTTTGCTGCTCCCATCTTCCTAATATTTCCACACCTTCTCTTGGTTTTAGCAGCTCTATATAGTGTTATTCCACCACCAGGTTATCCTCTGTCTTGTTGATATTTTGCTCCAGCCACAAGCCTCATCAGTAGCTTATAGTAGATTCTCTTGTAGAAATTTCTAATTGTCTTCTGTCTCATATATATCTAACTTCTCCATCTTGGCATATGCATTTTTGTGGGCCTTTCTGAACCTATATTTAACAGAATTCCTTTAGCTTCCAAACTTTCCCCATTAAGATTTCCATGCATTTGTTGTTTCCCTTTGTGCTTATTCTGATGTCAGTCATAATTATTTTGTGTGGTGCATTTTTCTCCAGGAAGGGTCTTACATTCATAAGCAATTACCCACACTGCTTTTTAACAGGTAAAAAAATCAATCTGCCTTGTGTGTTCACTTGATTCGTAGGTGATCAGGTGGCTGACTGGTTTCTTTATATTAGTGTTGTACCACAGAATTCTAAGAACCTTGTTCCCTCTTCATTTCTTGAGGCCCTAACCATAGCCATTGTCTACTGCCGCCTAGTCATCCTGTGGCTGTCCAACATGTCCATTGAAGTAGCCAGCTAAGATGATGAGGTCTTTGTCATCTGTAACTGAAGTTGTCTGTAGAAGTTCCTCATAGAAATAGTCCATATTCAATAAGTGTAGTATATGTGTATCATCATCATCATCGTTTAACATCTATCTTCCATGCTCGCAGGGGTTAGACGTGTTTGTCCCATTTAGAGGCAAGTTGAGTCGGTGACCATGCCTCGCTCATATAGGACTGTTTCTGGCTGGTTTTCTACGGCTGGATGCCCTTCCTAATGCCAACCACATTTACAGTCTGTGCTGGGTGTTTTTTGCCGTATCTCCTACATGACCACTTTACAGTGTGGACTGGGTGCTTTTTGTTGTGACACCTACACGACCAGTTTACAGTGTGGGCTGGATGTTTTGTGGTACCAACATAATATATATATATCTTATGATGATGATGATATATATATATATATATTTGTGTGTATATAAATATATTATCATCACCCATTTTACGTCTATTTTTCCACGCTAGCATGGGTTAGATAAGTTGTCCTGTTGTAGGAAATGTTAGGTCAGGTGACCATGTCTTGCTCATACAGAACTGATTCTGGCTTGGTTTCTACAGCTGGATGCCCTTCCTAATGCCAACCTCATTTACAGTGAGTACTGGGTGCTTTTTGTTGTGACACCTACATGACCACTTTACTGTGTGGTCTAGATGCTTTTTGTTGTGACACCTACATGACCACTATCCATATATGGATGTTAAACGCTGATGATGATGATAATGATGACATGATTTTAGAGGAAAGAAGTAAAAATTTTCCATTTATTCTCTTGTTTAAATATATATATATATATATATTAAATCATCATTATTTAAAGTCTATTTTCAATGCCTGCATAAGTTTGGTGACTAGGTCCTGCTCATACATTTTGTTTTGGTTAGGTTTCTATGGTTGGATTCCTATTCCTAACAGCAATCAATCTATTGGGAGCATGGCTTCCACAGCTGGATGTCCTTCCTAACCACAATCACTTTACAGCATGTACTGGGTGCATTTTAATGTGACTCCAGCACTGCTATTTTGGGGATTGGGGTGCAGACATTGCACTGCTTGAGGGAGAGTCATAGTGATGGCCAGAGAAAGGCATCTAGCTGTAGAAAACTGGTGCCATGATTTATTGCAATAGGTAGAGCATGGGACAGTATGCAAGTGAGATGCGAGCTCCTGGCACATCAGATTAATCGATATAGAGTGCAGGAACATATGTGGTATATCCTCGACTGACTTTATCAGGAACTCAGGCATTTCCTCCAATTGAGTCAAAGTTTTTTGGTTTTGAGCTATAAGCTTCTTCCTTTGCCCACCCCCACAGGAAAAAAAATCTCATGGCATTAAGACAGGGTTTCTAGCTGGCCATTCATGTGGACCTTGATGACCCAGCCCACATTATGGAAATTGGACATCAAGCTACTCACGGTCAGTGCATACAAAATGAGAGGCCCCATTTTGTATGAATATGAGGTCACTGATATTGTTCCTAGTGGTCACAGTAGGCCAAAAGTTATATGTGATTTTTAATTGGGAGTTTCTTCCCAGCCACCCTGTATATTCCAATTACTACTGTTACTTGAACTATTATTCATGAAAGCTGATCCCAAATCACTGAGACTCACAGATAATGGTACACGGTGAGTGGAGATATGTTGTGCTGAAATGGACCCATCCAACCCATGCAAGCATGGAAAAACATGTGATGATGATGATGATAAATTATTGTATATAGGCTTGGGCTGAATGACATGTTTATTATATAGCAGTTCTCATCTAAAGAATATGAGCATAATATGATTATTATAAGTATATAGGAGATAATTACATAATGTGATGCAGGTACATTGACTATTTGCAAACAAACTTCCAGAAACCTGCCAATCACCTAATAACCTACAAATCTGGTGAGCACATAAGCCAGATTGACTTCTTACTAGTTAGGCAGCGGGACAGGTAGATAGTGTCTAATACCAAGGCATACCCTGGGGAAGAATGTACCCCACAGCATAGGTTAGTTGTTAGTGATATCTCAGTAAGCAAGAGATGGAATGAGACATACAGGAAGGTGTGGAGAAGAAAGGTCTGGAAGCTAAAAGACCTTTCACTAAAATACAAATTTAGGAAAGCCCTTCAAGATGTATATGACGAAAAAGAAGTTGATTTAGAGACGTATGACATAGATAATAACTGGAATTTCTTACATGACAACTTGCTACAGGCTACTGATGAAACTTGTGGCTGGAGCAGAGCCCCAACCAGACAGAGAGTGACCTGGTGGTGGAACAGCACAGTAGATAAGGCCATTAGAGACAAAAGACTAGCTTAAAAGGGTGGGAGTAGGGAAGAATATACAGCCACTAAGAGAGAAGCTAGACGTCAGGTGTACTTAGCACGCAGGGAGGCAGAGAGCAGGAGGTTTGCCAATGTTCTGCGACGGGAAGATCAGAGGCGTGCGGTGTTCCACATTGCAAGGCAGTGTGTCAATGCAAATCGGGATGTTGTTGGAGATAAATGTGTCCGGGATGATGCCGGTGTACTTAGTGTCATGAATGATCAGAAAAAGGAGGCCTGGAAATGTCATTATGAGAGACTGATGAATGTGGAGAACGAATGGGAGAGAGAGAAATTACCCTTGGTAGATCCGACAGAGGGACCAGCTTTTGAGATTGACGAATATAGGCTCCAAGAGGCGATTAGGGAAATGAAAAATGGTAAGGCTGCTGGACCATCGGGAATAGTTGCTGAGATGCTGAAGGCATCAGAAGACGTTGGCACTAAACTGGTTGCACGCATCATCAATCAGGCTATATATGGTGATGTCATACCCAAAGACTGGTGCAGCAGTATTCTCATAAATTGCTACAAAGGTAAAGGAGATGCTCTGGAGAGGAGTAATTATAGGGGTATAAAACTGATGGATCAGGTTATGAAAGTGGCAGAAAGGATATTAGCACAACTAATTAGAGAAAGGGTCAAACTAGATGAGATGCAGTTTGGTTTTGTGCCTGGGAAGAGTACAACAGATGCCCTCTTCTTGGTGAGACAATTGCAAGAGAGGTTCTTAGAGAAAAATAAGCCACTATACTTAGCCTTTGTTGACCTAGAGAAGGCCTTTGATAGGGTACCCCGATCTGTCATCTGGTGGTCCCTAAGGAAGCTAGGTGTTGAGGAATGGCTTGTGAGGACAGTGCAAACTTTGTACAGAGGTACTCTCAGTAAAGTCGAGGTAGGAATGGAGTTTAGTGAGGAATTCCAGATACAAGTAGGAGTACATCAAGGTTTGGTCCTCAGCCTGTTCTTGTTCATTATAGTCCTCCAAGCCATAACAGAGGAGTTTAAGACTGGCTGTCCATGGGAACTTCTCTATGCTGACGATCTGGTTCTTATAGCAGAATCAGTCGAGGAGCTAGAAAATAAATTCTGGCTATGGAAACAGCAGTTGGAAGCAAGAGGACTGAGAGTGAACCTAACTAAGACAAAAGTGTTGATGAGTAGAAAAGAGGACAAAACCCTGATTCCGTCAGGGAAATGGCCATGTTCGATATGCAGAAAAGGAACTGGCATAAATTCTATAAAATGCACACAATACAGATCCTGGGTACACAAGAGATGTAGCGGGATAGCAGGCAAACTAACAGGTAGGGAGAAATATGTATGCAGTAGATGTACAGGGAAATTAGACAGTAGAAGTCGCATTGATAGACACATTTTTCAGATGCAGGAGGGCGCTATAGAAGTGGTGGATAGCTTCCGGTACCTAGGAGATCAGATTAGCATGGGAGGAGGGTGTTCCAAGGCCATAGTATCTAGAATAAGGACGGGTTGGAAGAAGTTTAGGGAGCTGCTTCCTCTGTTGACGAAGATGGGTTTCTCCCTGCGTACGAAAGGCCAGTTGTATGATGCCTGTGTGAGGAGCGCGATGCTGCATGTTTGTGAGACATGGGCAGCAACTGCAGAGGATATGCGACGGCTGGAGAGAAATGAGGCAAGCATGCTCCGTTGGATGTGCAGTGTAAATGTGCGTGAACGAGCCAGCATAAATGTGTTGAGAGAGAAACTGTGTCTGAGAGGGCTAGAATGTAGTGTACGGGAGAGGAGACTGAGGTGGTATGGACATGTGATGCGCATGGAGGATGACCGATGAGTGAAGAAGTGCCAGGAAATGGAAGACATGGTAGAGGTAGACCACGAAAAACATGGGCGGAGGTGGTGAGAACAGACCTCAGATCATTGAAGCTCACAGTGGAGATGACGAAGGACCGTGACGAGTGGAGAGATGCTGTGCTGAATAAGATCCGTCCCACCCTTGCAAGCAGGGAAAAGCGGACGTAAAATGATGATGATGATGATGATGATGATGTATCTTTACCAAAACACAGCCACTGCATTTGCTATTAACTATTATATGTGCACTCTGAACACTGAGATGCAGTTTCACTACTGCAATCTTATTGATTCATTGAGTGAGAGGGTCATGGTTGGAGATTACTGAAATAACATCAGTGACTTTTGTAAACCCTGTACTAAGTAAACTTTGAAAAAAAATAAAAAAGAAACAGTTACAAGTGTACTCAGGTAAAACTAAGTGAACAGTAACTATAGGAATCGTGAAAGTTTTCATAAATTAAGACACCAGAAATGTAACTGTTTGACAATTAAAATACATTAAGCTCTCTCTAATCATGAGATATTCATTGACAACTAAGTTTTACAGGTTAACCCTTTAGTTATCAACCTAGCCAAAACTGGCTCTGGTGCTATGAAATAAAGTCACCTATCTTAAAAGTTTCCAATTTAAAATAAAATCTTCCAATATAATTTTATATAAGAACCTTACATTAAGTTACTATCTTACTAATCAAATAATCAATAAAGACCCCTTCTTTCTAGGCCCTGCTTCCATGTTTGGAATTTCTTCTCTAGTTCATCATCATCACCGTTTTACGTCCGTTCTTCCACGCTAGCATGGGTTAGACGGGTTGTCCTGTTGTGGGCAGTGTCCGGTCGGCTGACCTTGCCTTGCTCATACGGGAACTGATTCTGGCTTGATTTCTACAGCTGGATGCCCTTACTAACACCAACCTCATTTACAGTGAGCACCATAGATTCCGCTATGAGTGTGAATCATCCGCATACAGGAGTTCCCATGGGTAGCCGGTCTTAAACTCCTCTATTATAGCCTGAAGTTCAATGATAAACAGGAGAGGGTAAAAAATGGAGCCCTGGTGGATGCCAGCCTGTACGCTAAATTCCTCTCTATAGCCATTGTTAATCCTAACTTTGCTGACTGCTCCCCTATACATGGCTTGTACAGCCTTCAGAAGCCACTCCTCTACTCCTAATTTTCTAAGAGCAACTATGTTGAAAGCTTTTTCCAGATCGACAAATGCCAGGTAGAGCAGCTTACTTTTAGCTAGGTACATTTCCTGTAACTGCTTCACCAGGAAGAGAGCATTAGTGGTGCTTTTGCCTGGCACAAACCCAAACTGCATCTCATCTAGATTTATTCAGTCCCTAATCAACTGTGCTATAACTCTTTCAGTTGCTTTCATGACCTGGTCCATCTGCTTGATACCTCTATAGTTTCCTCTATCTAGTGCATCTTCTTTACTCTTGTAGCAGTTGACAATGATGCTGCTATGCCAATCATTTGGTATGACGCCATCTAGTATTACTTGGTTTACAATACGTATAGTTTTGGTGTGACCTACCAACCCAGATGCTTTCAGCATCTCGGCAACTATTCCTGATGGACCGGTCTTCATTGCCTTACTTACTACACTGCTGCTGACTTGTATGGCTGGGCCATCTATGGGGTTCACTTGGGGTAGGATCTCTTTCTCCCATGCATTCTATTCATTCAGTAATCTTTCATAATGGCTCTTCCACGCAGCTTTCTTCTCAGCACCTGTGAGGGCAAGTGCACCTTTATCATCCTGGACTCACTTCTCACCAATGATATGTAAGGGAATAAATATGGTTTTTGGATGAAAGGAATAACATTTTTCCATTAATACTCTTGTTTATATTTGCTCTGCCTTTATAACCATTCTTCCTCGCTAATATCTTTCTTCCTCGCTAATATCTTTTCTTCTTCAAACCGTTATATAATATATAAACACATTGAGCTATTTCTTTTGTAAAAACTGGCAATTACATACTATCATTTTAATTCTCTACTTTCCTTTGAGAATTGTTAGTATAGTTCTACCTTTGCTATATATATATAGTCCACCCTTGCAAGCAGGGAAAAGCAGGCGTAAAATGATGATGATAATGAAATGTATATATATCAGGGAAATGGCCATGCACGATATGTAGAAAAGGTGTTGGCATAAACTCTATAGAATGTAGACAATGCAGATCTTGGGTACACAAGAGGTGTAGTGGGATAGCAGGCAAACTAACAGGAAAGGAAAACTTCATATGTAGTTCAGGGAAAATTAATAGAAGTGTCAGTGATAGGCACATTTTTCAAATGCAGGTAGGATCTATACAGGTGGTTGATAGCTTCCGATATCTAGGTGATCAGATTAGCAAAGGAGGAGGGTGCTCTGAGGTGATAGTATCTAGAATAAGGACAGGATGGAAGAAGTTTAGGGAGCTGCTTCCTCTGTTGACAACAAAAGATTTCTCCCTATGAACGAAAGGTTGGTTGTATGATGCCTGTGTGAGATGCACGATGCTGCATGTGCATGGTAGTGAGACATGGGCAGCAACTGCAGAGGATATGCAACAGTGCAACAGCTGGAGAGAAATAAAGCAAGCATGCTCCGATGGATGTGCAATGTCAATGTACGTGAACGACCAAGCATGGACGAATTGAGAGTGAAACTGTGTATAAGAAGAATAAACTGTAGTGTGCAGGAGAGAAGACTGCGTTGGTATGGCCATGTGATGCGTATGGAAGATGACCGCTGGGTGAAGAAGTGCCAAGAAATCCCGGTGGAAGGAAGACGCAGTAGAGGAAGGCCACAAAAAACATAGGCAGAGGTGGTGAGAGCTGACCTCAGATTGCTGAAGCTCAGAGAGGAGATGACAAAGGACCATGACGAATAGAGAAATGCTGTGTTGAAGAGGACCCATCCCACCCTAGCAAGGAAAAGCGGATATAAAATGATGATATATATATATTGTTATACTTTGGGAGGGTCATGCTGCCAATAAAAATACACGCACCTGTTGGTTTTTCACTTCAATTTATTATAAATTTCCGGATTGTTGTTTATATATTGTCAAAGCTCTTTCGTCACACATTCTGTGACCTCAGTGACTGGGTTTTTATTTTGTCTTTCCTTTGTTCTGTCCTACACCATCTTGTTTTTGTGTGTTGTGTGTTGTGTGCTTGGTTTATGCATGCATTACATTTGTGTGGGTCTGGTTTGTTTTATTAGTTTGGTTTTTGTGTGTCTGTATGTCTTTATTTTGTCCTTAATTACTAGTTCTGATGTTGCTATTCCACTCATATTTTCTGTATAATTTTGGTTGGAGTTCGTTTATGTTTGTCGCCTCTGTGATTTGCCTGAGCATTGCGTCTTTTCTCTGTGTGGATATAATTTTATCTCTGTATTCTCTAATGTGCCCCTATATCCCATTTTGGCATGTTAGTGGAGTACTGATGAGTTTTTCCATCCTGGAGTTCTCGCCAGTGTTCATTTATTCTTTCTACTATGCTATAGGCTGTCTCTCCTATGTAAGTTGTGTTCTTATTTCTACACTGTCCCTCAGTACATCTTATGCTATATACTATGTTCCTAGTTTTGCAGTTAGTTTGTGGGCTTAGTTTGCAGACTATGCATTTCCTATCAGTGCAGGGTTTTTTTGAAATGGATATGTTCTACTAATTAGGGCTTTTATGGGAATACCTGGCCTTTCAACTATCTTGATATTTAAGTTTTGTTCGTCTAGAGCCCTTCTAAATATGTAAGTTTGCCTCTGGGGGTTGCATTGACATACATTACACTCTGGTATTTGTTGCTATCATACTTTGAGTTGATTTTATTGGTCTTTTTCTTAATTCTTTTTATTTTACTCCAAACTTTGCTCCTAGTCGTATTTGCATCATTTTCTACGATCTGCCCATTTGGTCCTGGCTCCTTTATATACTCTGATCTTGTCTCTGATTGTAGCCAGAGAACTGAATTTGGTTGATAAAGTGTTGTATGTGTCTCTTTGATTCTTTTAACATCTCAGCGACTATCCCTCACGGTCCAGTGGCCTTACCACTTTTCATCTCTTTGATTGCTTCTTTGACCCTATAGTCGTCAACCTCAATAGCTGGTCCCTCTGTTGGGTTTGTTGGGGTAGTTTCTCTCTCTCCCATTCATTCTCAACATTCACCAGTCTCTCATAATGACATTTCCAGGCCTCTTTTTTCTGAGCACCAGTGATGCTAAGTATACCAGCATCATTTCGGACACACTTATCTCCAACAACATCCTGATTTACACTGACACACTGCCTTGCAATGAGGAACACCTCACATCTTTGATCCTCTCATCACAGAACATTGGCAAACCTCCTACTCTGTTTCCCTGCATGCTATGTACACTTTATGTCTATCCCCTCTTTTAGCAGCTGATTACTGGTCTCTACTCCCCCCATTTTTCCAATCCGTCTATGCTTATCTCTTGTCTTTAATGGCTCTATCTATCGTGCTGTTCCACCACCATGTCATTCTCTGTTTGGTTGGAGCTTTACTCCAGCCATAAGTCTCTTCAGTTGCGTGCAGTAGGTTGTCGCGTAAGAATTTCCAGTTGTCTTCTATATCATATAATTCTAGTTCGTCTTCTCTCTCATTATCCACATCCCGTAGGTCTTTCCTAAACCTATATATAATAAACACATTCAGCACTACATCTTTATTGACAACACAGGTCCACTATTATCATCATTAATGCCTATTTTTCCACACTAGCATGGGTTAGACAAGTTGTCCCACTGTGAGACAAGCCAGATCAGATGACTGTGTCTTGCTCATACAGAACTGATTTGGGTTTGGTTTCTATGGTTGGATGCTCTTCCTAATGCCAACCACATTTACAGTGTGGATTGGATGCTCTTTGTTGTGTCACCTACACAACCACTTTCCAGTGTGAACTGGCTGTCTTTTATCGTGACACGAAAATGACCACTTTACAGTGTGAGCTGGCTGTTTTTTTTATCGTGGCACCAAATTAACCAATTTACAGTGTGAACTGGATGCTAGTTCATGATAATTAATTCTATGTCATCTTACAAATATGTCCTCATTTTTCACACACATCAATGCCAGACATATTCAGACTTTCTTTTCATAAGGAATATTTATAAATGAATGAAAATATAGATAAAACAATTATTTTTTTTGTTTACATGATGTACGTGAAATACTAATTATATATCAGTCTTTGTTGGGTTTTGTTGTTGTGTGTATGTGTGTATTTATTGTTGTGTGTTTGTTGTGTGTGTGTGTGTTGTGTTGTAGACCTCTACATTTACCTTGACAAGTCCATATTTTGTCAGTACTATAATTAACCCACATTATACTTACTGTGAGCCAAAGTAAACAGTTTACTTTAAACTACCAACATTTATTCTATGTCTGCTTCTTTGTTAATTATTATCTTTTTACCCCTGACCTTCATAACAGTTTTTTTGAAAACTTGTTGATGCTTTATTATTAGCAAAGTCAAATTGAGAACATTATTTCAACTACTACTACTACCACCTCTATTCTTCTTATTCCACTTATTCCTGGGAGTGTTGTTGGGCAGAGTCCTCAAGTACGCTTTCCAGTGGGTCCTGTCAGAAGATATCATCTCCATCTGATCCAGCTGGAACACCAAGTATAACCAGCCAAGCTCATGGATGTTATCCAACCATCTTGTAGACTACCCCTGGGTCTCTTGTCGGTTGGTTTTGCCCATAGCATCTGTCCAGTGATTCTTTGCCAAGACATTCTAACCATATGTTCATAGTATAGGAGCTGTAATCTCTCAATTTAGAGAAGTAGCGGCTCTACCAGGAGTGACTCCAAGTTATAAATCTGTCCAGCGATTCTTTCTTGAAACATTCTAATCACATTCCCATAGTATCGGAGCTGTGATCTCTCAATTTTGAGAAGTAGTGGCTTCCGAGCTATGTACTCAATCGAGTAACGTTATTCCAAAGTCCCTTTGAAGGAACCCCATTTCAGCCTCTAGTATTTGGGACCCTATTCTTTCGATCATTACCCAAGATTCACGGAGTAATCACATTTCAGCCGCTTCTATTCATGACCGTATTCTTTCAGTCATTACCCAAGATTCGCAGAGGAATCCCATTTTGGACATGTGTATTCGTGACCATATTCTTTTGGCCATAGAGATGGAAGCAATGAGTGAAAGAGAGAGAACATAGTGATAAGACAAAGAAAGTTAAGAAAAAGTAACCAGTTGAGTTGCATTCACACTAACATCATTACCCAAGATTCATGACTGTTTACTTAAAGTTTTAAATCATAACAAATGTATTTATTCTTGACGATTCTATCCTATATTTAGTTTTATTATATTTTGATTCATTAATTGTTAAAACTAAGTTTGGTTTTCATTGATCCTTTTATGAACTAGAAAGTTATGGATATGATCAGTTCTAAGCTTTGTTTCTATAGCATTAAAACGGCTGAGAATTAAATCACTTGGTTAGTTTGTAAATAAGATCTGGTGTTTATTACACACAGCTTTGTAAGCTGATACCTGCAATATATTGGGTTGTATCCATAGAGGGAACAAAACACTAGCACTGTTGATATGATTCCCTGTAAACCATGGAATAATGTTGGTCCAAAACTTGAGTTTTTATTTTGAAAATATAGTATTCTCCCATGTGGTTACAATGTCTCAAGAAAGAATCACTGGATAGATTTATAGCTCGGAGATCAGAGAGTCACTTCAGGTAGAGCCGCTACTTCTCCGAATTAAGATGGTTGCTTTGGACAGGATACACTGGAAGGAGTGTTTGAGGAATATGCCCCCACGACCATCTCAGGAATAAGTGGGTGAAGAAGTAGTAGTACCCCAAAGGACATCACTTTGATGTTGTGTCAGAGTCATGTGTTGAGGAAGGATGAAAATGAACGGGTGAGAAGTGTGATGGAAATGAGTGTGGAAAGTATTAGAGAAAGGGGAAGACCAAGAAAGATATAGTTAAAGATGATGGCAGAGGAAAGAAAAGCCAGGAGGATACATCTGATTGGAGTAGAATGGAGAAACTTTGCTCCTTCCCATCCTTATAAAAGCATCTAACCCCTACTTTAGTAAGGTTTAAGTAACCTTAAATCACTTCAGGTCATTTGTTAACAGGTAATAAGCAGAATTTTATAATCTGATGCTTTACAAATTGACTCATTATAGTATTTTGTTTTATTTTATATTTTTTAATGTATATTTTTGTTTTATTTTATATTTTTGAATGTATATTTTTGTTTTACTTCAGGTGACGGCTGCTTTGTCCCAGTTGGCTACCTTTAGTAGTAGTGTAAGGCCAGCTGTACATAGTTTCCTTGTTTCCAAATATTACAAGACTTTGGTATCAAAACGGTCCAAGTCAGAAGATAAAGCAGCAGTTCTTGACCAACCGAACAACAACAAAGCAGAACCTGTAAGAATTAAGTCAATTCTAGTTTTTGTTTATGTTTTTTATCAACTGAAAACTGATTATTATTCACAGTTTGATTATACAGTTGCAAGGGAGAGACATATGTACATCTGTGTGTATATGTATGTGTTGTCCCTGATAGGACAGATGTGTGTATCTTTTACTCATACTCTCTCTTTATCTTTTTTTTAATGAAAATCTATTTATTTCTTCTCTCTGGTGTTACCATCTGCACAACTTGTCTGTACAGTGTACTATCCTGTCTCCAATTGTAAAACTCATTTGCATATGGAGCAGGAGCCAACTTACCTTTAAAAAAATAGTGTTATACATATATATATCTACATATTGTATATTAACATCATATACCTCATCTCAGTAAAAGCAAGGGGAAGTAATTGATGCATTGTTTCTCACTTGTTGGCATTTATCAAGACTACATATATCTTTACTTCTGCTGAAATTAAAATAAGCTGGAATCTTATAGATTTTTTGCTTAATCAGCTCATATACATGAGCAAAAAAATCTATAAGATTCCAACTTATTTTAATTTCTGCAAAAGTAGGCAGATATGTTCTTGATAAACACCAACAAGTGAGAAACAATGTGTCAATTACTTCCCCTTGCTTTTACTGGGGTGTATGAAATTGGTTACAACCTTAAAAATTCATAGGAAAAGACTTTCAAATATTTTTCATAAACATTCCATATATTATTCTATATATTATACGTACACACACACACACACACACACACATATATATATATAATTTATATATATATACACTGTTACACTCTCAAATGTAATCTTGTGTTTTTTATGTTTTGGCATTGGAGATGATCATAACACTGTCTTTTGTGATTTTGCAGGAGAAACTCTCTTTAAAAAATCATGGCTTTAAAGATATACCTGTTGATGTTACACTAGCTGACCTCACACCTGTACTAGGTTCCCTAGCTACACATAATTGTAAACAAGTGAAAGTGAATGAACCACTCAAATGGTTAGAAACATATATTTCAGCCCAGACTTTCTTTGAGAATAAATCTGGTAAGTTTATCCCTGTCATGAAGCTTCATAAAGTTCAGGGTTTTCTGCTCCATATCTCAGTTGGCACAATTCAGCTATAAATATTGCTTTCTCCTTTTTACTTCTGGAGGCATGTAGCCTAGTGGTTAGAGGGTTGGGTGAAGAAGAAGATTTATTTTTCTGTTACATAAAAATTCTTCAATGAAGATTTTTATTTGAGTTCCTTTATGTAAAAATTTTTTTTTTTTTTGTTGTTTTTTGTTATAAATTTGCTTTGTATTTTTTTAACATTAAAAGACTGATAAGTTTTAAAAAGTTGGTACAATGTGATAGAAAAATATGAAGGGCAAATGATGACAAATAAAACAGAAAGTAATGTTTTACCCAGTATATTTTAACATGATATTTAAGAGCTATTACCCTCTTTTCAAATGTGGAACTGATATAGTTCAAAAACAAAATAAGCAATCAATATGTTCTTCCTTAATTAGCTTACGTGTCTGAAATATGCATGCGTGAAGTCATTATAGTAACCCATCTGATTCATGCATTTCCAATCTATTATTTATCTGGTATTTTGATTCTTAAATTGCTTGTATTCCTTCCTGTCAACTTCATGGTGACTTTATTTGTCATCATTTGCCTTTGTACTGGCTTTTTTAAACTCATTTGTCTTTTATTACATATTTCATAATACTTTGTATTAACAATACTAGTTTATACTTTAACATTATTTTTTAAACTTATATTTTAGGATTTCCTGAGAATCAACTTAATTTAAATAATGGAGGCCCAGCAGTTCTTAATAAACAGACATTCAACCAGTTTATTAAAAAGGAGCTGAAAGGTTTGAGAATGGTTATTTATTTTTCAATTTATAAACTTCAATACAAAGAGCCAAGAAAAATCATTAACTCTCTATCTTCATTATTCTTACCACCACTACAGCCATCACCACTACCACTACCACCACCATCACCACTACCATCACCACAACCACTACCATCACCACCACCACTGCCATCACCACAACCACTACCATCACCACCACCACTGCCATCACCACCACCACTGCCATCACCACAACCACTACCATCACCACTACCACAACCACTACCATCACCACTACCACCACCACCACTGCCATCACCACAACCACTACCATCACCACCACCACTGCCATCACCACTACCATCACCACAACCACTACCATAACTGCTACCACCACCACTACTATCATCACCACCACTACTATCATCACCACCACCACTACCATCACCACCACCACTGCCATCACCACAACCACTACCATCACCACAACCACTACCATCACCACTACCACCACCACCACTGCCATCACCACAACCACTACCATCACCACCACCACTGCCATCACCACTACCATCACCACAACCACTACCATAACTGCTACCACCACCACTACTATCATCACCACCACTACTATAATCACCACCACCACTACCATCACCACCACCACTACCATCACCACCACCACTACCATCACATCACCGCTACGACTACCACCACTATCACTACCATCACCACCACCATCACATCACCACTACCATAACCACTACCACTACGCTCACCACTACTATCATCACCACCACTACCATCAACACCAGTACTACCATCACCACCACTACTACCATCACCACCAGTACTACCATCACCACCACTGCTACCATCACCACCACTGCTACCATCACCACCACTACTACCATCACCACCACTACTACCATCACCACCACCACTACCATCACCACCACCATTACCATCACCACCACTGCTACCATCACCACCACTACTACCATCACCACCAGTACTACCATCACCACCACTGCTACCATCACCACCACTGCTACCATCACCACCACTACTACCATCACCACCACCACTACCATCACCACCACCATTACCATCACCACCACTGCTACCATCACCACCACTGCTACCATCACCACCACTACTACCATCACCACCACCACTACCATCACCACCACCATTACCATCACCACCACTGCTACCATCACCACCACTACTACCATCACCACCAGTACTACCATCACCACCACTGCTACCATCACCACCACTGCTACCATCAACACCAGTACTACCATCACCACCAGTACTACCATCACCACCACTGCTACCATCACCACCACTACTACCATCAACACCAGTACTACCATCACCACCAGTACTACCATCACCACCACTACTACCATCACCACCAGTACTACCATCACCACCACTACTACCATCACCACCAGTACTACCATCACCACCACTGCTACCATCACCACTACTACTACCATCACCACCATTGCTACCATCGCCACCACCACTACCATCACTACCACTACTACCATCACCACCACCACCACTACTACCATCACCACCACCACTACCATCACCACCACCATTACCATCACCACCACTGCTACCATCACCACCACTACTACCATCACCACCAGTACTACCATCACCACCACTGCTACCATCAACACCACAACCATCACCACTTCTACTATCACCACCAGCTCCACCACTACCAACTCCACTACTATCATCACCACTACTGCTACCATCAGCCCTACTACCACCACCACCAATGCCACTGCCACCAACACTACCACCACCACCACCACTATTCCAAGATGTATATATATGCAGTATTTTTTTATTTCTCTTTTACAGTTACATACCAACCAATATATTCTTATTCCTTTCTTTACAGTTACATACCAACCAATATATTCTTATTCCTTTCTTTACAGTTACATACCAACCAACTCGTGGGTTCAAAACACATCGTAGTGTTGGTAAAACAGGTCTTGGTAAAGGAAACTTAGGAGCCTCATCTCTAGATGACCTCCGACGATCAGTAAGATTCTTGAACTTTTTATTTTCTTTCAGTGTGTTACACAGTTGTTCAGGCTGTCTTGGGAGTTTTCCATTTGTAATTGTATGGAAAAGTGAGATTCTCTTTGTAATAAATTGATTGAATCACACTAGCTTGGGAGGCATCACAAATGGATGAGATGATGAGGATGATGATGACGATCAGTACTGATCGTCATCATCATCACATCTGTTTTTCCACACTTGCATGGGTTGGACAGGTCCTTTTCAGTAAAGTATCTCTCCACTCCATGCGTTTCTTCATCTTCTCCTCAGTGATTTGAGGTCAGCTCTCAACACTACTGCCTAGCTCTTTCTTGGTCTACCTCTTGTGTGACTCCCTATCACTGGCATTTCATGACACTTCTTCACCCTATGTCAACTATTTTACATAGTGTGTTAGGGGCTTTTATCATAACACCTGCACTACCACTTTCCCAAGTGTACTGCATGTATTTTTAACATCACCACTATACAATGTACTAGCTAGTTCGTGAATAAAAAGAAGCAGCTAAATTTAATTTGTTAATTTTAAATTTTAAACACCAAAATGAAAACATACTAAGTCACTAGAATTGAAATATCTTTCTTTAGTATCTTTATACAATAATCATAACTGGAAGTTGCTAACATAAAAAATATATATGAGGAATGGTTTTGGGAGTAATGTTACTCGATAGAGTGCATAGCTCGGAGATCAGAGAGTCACTCCAGGTAGAGCTGCTACTTCTCCGAATTGAGAGATCACCGCTCCGATACTATATGCATGTGGTTAGAATGTCTCGGGAAAGAATTGCTGGACATATGTTCTGGGCAAAACCAACCGACAGGAGACCCAGGGGTAGACCCAAGATGGTTGGATAATATCCACGAGCTTGGTTGATCTTGCTTGGTGATCTAACCGGATCAGTTGCTTCTGACAGGACCCACTGGAAGGAGAGTTTGAGGACTCTGCCTCCACGACCCTGACATGAATAAGTGGGCAAAGAAGAAGAATTTTAAATTTCAAAATAAATCATCATCATTCGTCGACTACTGTCGAGATGATGGATCTCACTCTCATGCCCCAGAATTCCCTGTCCCCCATCGCTGCCCCCAGGTCCTGTCTACTGATTCCCGTATCCCTAGAGATAACATCAGGGAGTGACAGCTTCCTACTCCTAGTCAGGCTGGAGTCAGGGTTCCAGAGCAAGAGAGCGGATATGATTTCATTGCTGGCACGGTGACAGTGGCCAGCAAATTGAGCTCTCCGGGATTTTAGAAGGGCAGAGGCTCGAGGGAGTTTGCCATAGATTTTAGACAAGGTGGGATGTCGTTTCCAGGATAGGTTTTGCACTCTCATTAAGAGGCGGGTATATGTGCCATCCAATCTCCTCTCAAGTTGTGATGTTAGTGTCCAAGTTTCGGATCCATAAAGTAATATGGGCTTAATGGTTGCTTGGAATACAAAATAATACAAAATAAATACTAGCTCATGTGTATTGGTATCCCCATGGAAAGAGGTGAAGAGGACATCCCAACTAGTGGCAGACTATCGACAGGGACCTGAAACTTGTCGACAAAAGCTGGAATGATATTTTGATAGATGTAACAACTACTCATGGTTATTGGTCAAGTTTGGTTGCCTCATGTGTCTTAAGATGCAGGAGCTTCTAAGTCTAAGTAATATGTTGATGTATTTAAAATGTCCATATGAAGTATTTACTGTATATACTCGAATATGCGCTGACCCCACTATTTTATGTCTGAGAAATAGGCAAAAATCCAAACCTTATTTACGTAGAATTTGAAGTTAGGGAAAATTGTTGAAATATTGATCCTGAATATAGGCCGATCCCACCCACCCCTTCTACTATCTATTTTTTGGTCACACATTCCTCGGTTTATATTTCAGTATATAGAGTAATTATTACAGTATCTTTATATGGTAATTATAGCCATTAAAACAATAACTTCATTTATTGCAGGTTTATGAAAGACTTTTTCCAGAATCAGTTAAGTCTGCCAAAAAAACTGAACGCTTTAAATCTATTGTTGATGACTTTGATTCCAACCCAGAATTCCAAGAGAAGCTTAAAGTTGCTTTTGCAGAAGGTTATACTGCCCGAGAGAGGCGAGAACCAGATATGAAGAGTACTCTGATGAATCGTATCTTCCGTGTTTTTTTCTATTTGTTTCTTTTATGGGTGATACTTCAAGTTATTCAAGTTCTTGGAAGTGTTGGTGGAGGTTAGTCTATGGAGAGTGTTTTTTTTCTTTTTTTGTTGGTTGTTTTTTATATGCTTTCTTTAAAAATTGATGAAAGGATAAACAAAGAAGAATTTTGTTTCTTTTATGGGTCATCATCATCATCATGTCTGTTTTTCCATGCTTGCATGGGTTCGATGGGTCCTTCTCAGATGGCATCTCTCCACTTGTCACATTCCTTTGTCATCTCCTCTGTGAGATCAGCTCTCATATGCATATGTCATCTAAAGTCTGTCTCGAGCCCAGAGCTTCATCAGGCTGGTGCTTATCCCAGTTTCCATGGCGTTAAGTGACTGAGAGTACAATACTCCCCCCTGGACAGGACACCAGTTGCCATCACAGGGTTAAACCCCCAGTTATTACTGATACTCAGTTTCTGCTGAGTATACTGGAGCAACATGAAATGAAGTGTCTGGCTCAAGAACACAACACTGAACCCAATCCAGGAATCAAACCCATGACATTATGATTGTAAGTCCAACAGCCTTACCACTAGACCAAGTGCCTCCACATGGGTGTGTCACAGATATGTTTTAAACAAATTATACCTAACAGAAACACTTTATGGCATTTTGGTGACCTTCATTTTGTGTTTTCTTTAATATTTAAAGAAAGTCTTTGGTAAATAATTCTAGTTACAATAAACCAATTTCCATGATAGAGGTTTTAGGAAATCTGACAGAGAAGCAGTGTCTGGGAGAAATCAGTAAAAAAAACCCATACTTTTGCCTCAGGGACTGTTGTTTCCTTTCTCTTTTTATCAAACTTTACACACCCACTATTAGACTTAAATCACTCCCAATACACTCTGCAGTGTTGTAACATTGTATGTCTTTGTCAATTGTGTTAGTACCATTAGACAACGGTCACAGCTCACTGGATCTAATCATTATAATAAAACACAAGGGTTATATGTCAGACATTTTGTGCTAACTTTGACAGGGAAATGGTTATTTGATATTTTCTTCCCTATCAACTGCCTATCTTTGTGTCTGTCTATTTATCTCTGTCTCAGTGGAGACTCCACCCCGTCATTCTATAGAGGGTTGGTCCGCAGCAGGTGCGACGACACTCTCGGGAAACTCTAGGCGTAGAGGAAGACGAACTGGCCAGTCTGTTCGGTAGGACATTCCGCCCGGGACCGATGGACAACTTCCAAAAGTCCCTGGCCTGGCAGTGTTACCGAGGAGCTCTACCCGTTCAAGACAAGTTCTACAGACACGGACGCCCGGACAGGGATCCCTCGGAAAAGATCTGTCCGAGATGCGTGCGAGACGAGGAAACCATCGCGCACGCATTCGTACACTGCCCGGATGTTACCGACCTGTGGAGCTACGCAGAACGGCTACTGTCGCGGGTGAGACAAATCCAGTTGACCACCGAGTCCATCATCACGATCAAACCACCACCCTCCTTCAAAAACGAAGGAGAGGCGGTTTTCCTCTGTGTAATGGCTATGGTGAAAGAGGTTAAAAGGGCTGAGGTCAGACACCTTTCTCTCCGGCGAGCAACTGATTCGTGTTTTCAAATATCATTTTGGAAGAGGTGCTGTACCCCAGCAAATTTTATAAAAGGTGGGTGAATGTGGCAAAGATGGCCCGAGTGGTTGGGCCTTCTCTCTATATAAGCCTGTAGGTTGAGGAAAAAGAGGAAGGGAGTACTCACTCTTGGTGCTCCTGGAGATGAGGGTTGTACATTTTTTCGGAGTGTGTACAACCCCTGAGTAACACCTCCCCCCTATTGGGGATTTCAATTGTTATTTGTTATTGTATTAATAGTTTTATTTTCATATACCTGTATGTAAACTCCCCATTTGTATTTCTCCCCTTCTTTTGTGCCCTTGTGGCTAATAAAGAAATTTATCTATCTATTTACCTACATATCTATCTATCTATCTGTCCAGTTATCTATTTACCTACATATCTGTCAATCTATCTACTTATCTACCCACCTCTCTGTCTAACAGATACGTTTATCTTTGGACAACAACAAACCACAAATCCCAGATAGAACAGTCATTGCAATTAAGTGAATATATATCGATAATTATGGAAGAAAATAATAGTAGTTGATGTAAATGAAACAAGACAATGGTCGTAGTGGACAGTGGTCATAGTGGACAATGGTCATAGTGACCAGAGGATGCAAGCAACGTTACATAGAATGTTGTAATCAAGGAGAATTATTATATTAAATATTTACTGTAAGCTCTGTCATTTTTGATGAGTGCTATGTTAGTATTATAATATACTATGAAAGCATGAACGTAGGAGGAGACATGCACCCAACCCTTGCAAGCAGGAAAGAGCAGACGTAAAATGATGATAATGATAATCATGATCATCATCGTTTACCGTCCATCTTCCACGCTAGCATGGGTTAGACGGTATATAGATGATATATATGAATATGCACATAATTGCTGGTGTTGATGTTTTTAGGTTGTGTAGGAGTGTGGATATATATATATATATATATATATAGAGAGAGAGAGAGAGAAAATGAGAGTAAGGGATACTCTCGGGTCCCAAATAATAGGGTGTGTGTGGAATAAGCAGGGGTGGGGGTGGAAGATCGGTAATTTTTCTAGGTTGTCACTGTTGATTTTTTAAAAACCAGAGTTAGTTGTTTAGTTTACATATTGAGACCATTATTCTAGGGTAGAATGTATAATTTATATACTATTGCGAGGAATTCTATGCAGTAGTTTATTTTATTTCTATTAAAGAAATTATCTAAAAAATTTGTAGTAATTTATTTTGTTTCTGTTAACAGAGAAATTATTTTGAAAATCTTTTCCAATATTTCCATATGTTAAGCAGGTATCCGTGGTTTTGGTGTTCTCAATAGGGATCAATATGAAGTCAATCCAGAAGATATTACTGTGACATTCGATGATGTCAAAGGTGTAAGTATATTCCTAAACTGGTTTCAGCCAGTAGGCTGCAACACTACTCTGATAATTCAAATTATTCTAAAGGTAGATCATCTAATAATTAAAAAATATATATAAACTATTTGTTTTCTTTCATTAGAATTTAATTTTTAAAAACTCAGAATAATACTAACGATGATGAAAGTATTAAATAAAAAAGTCAGTTTAATATTTTCTTCAGTCATGTCAAAGACATAAGGACTTTCCTGATGTTGGTGATCTACATGATAAACACATCCAGTACACACTATAAAGTGGTTGGTGATAGGAGGGTATCCAGATATCAAAAGGTTGGGAGGATTCTCGGTTGTGTCAAAGACATGACAACCTCTTCTGTGCACTTAGTAGAATGTGAAACCGTACTTAAATGAGATGCCGATCCCTGGCCCGTCAGGAAGTTCAGTAGCCCCGCTTTAGTGCTGACTTGGTCTATGTAGACCTGTCCAACTCTTGCCAGCAGGGAATGATGATGATAATCAGTGAACACTGTTTATCTGTTATTTTTTGTCAATATTAACCCTGTCATTGCCATATTTCTAATGAAGATCTGTTGAATTTTTTAATTCATTTTGAAAATAATCAAGAATTTGGAGGGATTTAGTTATGTAATTAAACCTCTCATTATTAAGTTGGTGTTTGGAACATAACAAATGATTTTGCATATAATTATGATGGGAGGTTTTTAGATAAATATGATATGGCATGGAAATGTAACTCCTGATGGAGTTGTAGGGGTGTCATATTGACATGGCATTTCGAGAGCATTTTTAAACCTGGCAGAGTTCTTCTCTCCAGGTCTGAATACAGTAGATTTCTTCCAGAGAAGGATAGAGAGAATGAGAACGAGATATAGAGGAAGAATCAACCCCAATACTAGACTGGTACTTTTAGATAAATATAAACACTTTAAAATAAATAGTTTAGCGTTATAGAACTAGGAGCAGTTTTGAATCAGTTTGATATGAAAAGAGTTAGAAGTAGAGACAAAAGCTGTAGTGAACATTGGATGAAATGTTTTGTTGTACTTATATCCTTATTTCAAGTCCTACCAGGGTTGGTAAAATTAAGCAATCATCAATGTACTCTTTGGTAGCTGTCAGCTAATATTTTTTTTTAAATTAAAAATCACCAAATCTGCTTTGCTAATTATCTCTATTATAATAATATTATATTATCTCTATTAATTTGTATTATAATGATGTCGTTATATTTTAGGTTGATGAAGCTAAACAAGAGCTGAAAGATATTGTTGAGTATTTAAAAAATCCAGAAAAGTTTACGGCTCTTGGAGCTAAGCTACCTAAAGGTAAATTATTTAAATAGTATAATTGTTTTAATAAGAAAACATTTATTTTCTAATCTGGTCTAGATACAAGGGTTGACTGTAAAGTTCATAGGCTGACCAAGATATTCTCATGGAATGACCAAATGAGCTTTATTTTTCAAAATAGTCCTTGGAAAGAAACAATGCAGTTATTAATAAGAAGAGTTGAAATTAATACATGCAAGATTTCACTGCTCTAGCATCATTCCTTCATAGTCAGTCTAGGAACTCTTCAGCCGACTCTTGTACATTGTCTATAATTTATAACCAATATGCTAAATCTAGAGTTAGTCCTCAGATGAATAAAATATCTGTTTAATTGTAGGAGTTTTACTTGTTGGACCTCCTGGTATTGGAAAAACTCTATTGGCTCGTGCTGTTGCTGGTAAGTTATGAAAAAGTATTTATCAAATTATTATATTATTTAACATTTAAATCAGCTGTATCCAGCCAGAATTCTTTCCCTTTTTTGAAATCGGTCATAACCAACAGCTCACACTGACGTTAAGATATAGTTCTTAAAATAAACAATAACATCATCAAAATCTTGTAGACTCGAGATTATGTGAGATAAAGCTTTTACTGTGAAAATACAATAGTAAATATAGAGTAATATAAATGCTAAAGGGTTAAACTGTTATGAGTTTCTAAATTGCCCTCTGTCTCCGAGTTCATCTCGCCGTAACTATAAATTCGCTAACTACTAGGTTATGTTGAGAGATTCATTCCTCACCAGGGACGGACTTTGTGTTTAGAACCATCACTCTATCTTGTCTACTGGTGGGGATAAAATCTATTTGGCTAGCATGTTCACCTGTAGATGAAGTGGTTGTCTGGTTTTTGTTATAAACATAAATATGATTGCATTGCCTAGATAGTTTCAATTTGTTTTGTTACTAATTAAGCTTACTTCATTAAAAACAGTTATTAACTGTTACTGTTTTAGTCCCTGTTATATATTGGAACACTACCTTTAAGTGTTTTAGTAGATGTTTTTGCCTAGTACTTATTTTATTAATCTCATAAACGCTGATGATCGCTGGGTGAAGAAGTGTCAGGAAATCCCAGTGGTAGGAAGCTGCAGTAGAGTTAGAGCAAGGAAGACCTGGACAGATCAGGTGGTGAGAACCGATCTCAAATTGCTAAAACTCACAGAGGAGCTGACAGGAATACAGCTAGTAGAGAGGCGCTGTGCTGAAAGGGACCTGTCCAATCCGTGCAAATGTGAAAGAACGGACGTAAAAACGATGATGATAGATGTAAAAGGCAATTCAACATTGTCATATTTATAATATATCCCGACGTACCTCCTCCACCGCAGCCTCCGTTCCATACTGTAAAGTGGTAATGTAGGAGTCACGATAAAAAGCACCCAGCCCACACTAATTGTGGTCATGTAGGTGTCCCGATAAAAAACACCCAGTACACACTGTAAAGTGGTCATGTAGGTGACACGACAAAAAGCACCCAGTACACTGTAAAGTGGTCATGTAGGTGACATGGCAAAAAGCACCCAGTACACACTGTAAAGTGGTCATGTGGGTGACATAGCAAAATGCACCTGGTATACACTGTAAAGTGGTCGTGTGGGTGACACGACAAAAAGCACCCAGTACACACTGTAAAGTGGTCGTGTGGGTGACACGACAAAAAGCACCCAATACACACTGTAAAGTGGTTGTGTGGGTGACATGGCAAAATGCACCCGTATACACTATAAAGTGGTCGTGTGGGTGACATGACGAAAAGCACCTGGTACACACAGTAAATGTGGTTTGCGTTAGGAAGGGCATCCACCTGAAACCAAACCAGAAACAGTTCTGTATTAGCAAAAAAGTCATTTGACCTGGCTTGTCTCACAATGAGGTAACTCATCTAACTCATGCTAGCATGGAATAGTGGATGTTAAACGGTGATGATGATGTTTATTTTTCAATCCAAAATTGCAAATTGTAATTATTTCATGTCTAAATATTCAGCTTTGATTGTTGGGCGTTTTAGACATTTTTTTTAGTTCATTTTAAAGATATTTATTTTACATTTCTGATTTAGTCTACAGTATATTTCCATTATTCTCAACAATATATTCTTACTGTTTTAATTACTTTCAATTATATTTTTAGGAGAAGCTGGTGTCCCTTTTTTCCATGCATCTGGATCAGAGTTTGATGAAATCTTTGTTGGAACTGGTGCCAAGAGAGTTCGGCAATTATTTTGTATGTTATTTTGTTATTTTCTGTTCTTTGTTTGATATAACAATATTCTTTAAACTTACATAATTTTATTGAGGAATGTAATATCACTGTCAATTCCTTTTTTTTGCTCAAACTACTTGTCAACTTGGCTCTATACATGATGATGTCTCTGGGATCACTGACCTAGGCTGACTCTAATCTCTGGGATCACTGACTTAGGATGACTCTAGTCTCTGGGATCACTGACTTAGGATGACTCTAGTCTCTGGGATCACTGACTTAGGATGACTCTAGTCTCTGGGATCACTGACTTAGGATGACTCTAGTCTCTGGGATCACTGACCTAGGATGACTCTAGTCTCTGGGATCACTGACCTAGGATGATTCCAGCCTCTGGGATCACTGACCTAAGATGACTCCAGTTTCATCAAGCAAGCACAAGACGGACACTTATCAACTACTGCTTCTGCTTATTTTACACAGTTGAATAATCCATTTGAAAAAATAATTACTCTAGGAAATACACTGTCTCAGCCATATTTTGTATGGTCCTGTAATTCCCGATGGAGTCATAGGGGAGCCGTAGTGGCATACAGCGTTTCTAGGGCATTTTAAAGCTTGGTGAAGCCCATTGCTCTCCAGCTCTGAACACAGCAGATTTCTTCCAGAGAAGGATAGAGGAAGAATTAACCCCAGTATTAGACTGGTACTTTTTTTATCAACTTCAAAAGGATGAAAGGCAAAGTTGACCTCAACAGGATTTGAACTCAGAGAACGAATTCTGCAAAGCATTTTATCTGATGTTCTAACAACTCTACCAATTCGTTGCCATATCTCACTCATGTAGAATAATCTTTAAAAAGTTAATATGCTCTCAGTTTACATATACAAACTGGTTGTACTTCATCTACGTACAGTTTCACTTATATTTGCACCGTTTTGTATATGATTTGTTTATGTATTGGTACTTAATGTGGAATTATTTAACATATACTCTGTGACAGATTTGTGACATACATTTCAGTCTAAATAATTTTTTATATTAATATTCATGATAATCATATCACCTATAATATTGATCAATCAAATATATACTTATCATTCTATTTAAGTTCTTTATTTATCACAGGCAGTTGTTATTGATATATCAATATAATTTATATGAAGTATTGTGAGGAATGTAATTAGGGTTGTTTTGGAAAAACCAGTACAGTACAAATTAGAAGACTAGAGTTGAGTAAAGTGAGAAAAGCAAAACAAAACAACAGTTTACACTTAAATATTTCAAGGTTAGGACCCCTTTTTTCAAAAGAAAGAAATGAAGTGTGGTGTATTTCTAATTTGTATTGGACGGGCTTTTCAGAAACAATCAAAACTGACATACTGTCATTTTGGTTTGACCTCACCATTTACAGTTGTGAGAAATGATATCAGCTATAAATTGTGAGCAGTCAACAAATGAAAATCACATACATTGCTTCAGGTACTGGCTGATTCAAAAATGGTATTAACCCTTTAGCATTTATCCAGCCAGAATTCTCTCATCTCTTTCTGTTCAAACCAGTCGTAACTGGCTGCTCATACTGATATTAACATATTCTCAAAATAAATATCAAAATCTCGTAGATTCAATATTATGTGAGATAAAGCCTTTTCTATGAAAATACAATAGTAAATATAGAGTAATGTTAATGCTAAGGAGTTAAATGGTAAAAAGCTACTGAGTTAACTAGCTAATATAACTATACTTCATCAAAATAATCATTCTTTTGTATTTTCAAATAACTAAATTACCTTTATGAAAGTGGTTAATGATAGGAAGGGTGTCCAGCCATAAAAATCTTACCAAACAAAAAGTTGGGAGGACCCTCAGTTGTGTCAAAGACATGACAATTTCTGTGTAAAAATGATAATAAAACCTAGTTAAATGTAAACTGTTTTTTCTTTCTTTCTTTTAGCTGCTGGTAAAGTGCGGGCTCCTTGTGTTATATTTATTGATGAAATTGATACAGTTGGGGCCAAACGAACAAGTTCTCAAATCCATCCTTATGCTAACCAAACAATAAATCAACTTCTTTCTGAAATGGATGGGTGAGTATAATGTGTTAGTTACGTGGCCTATTGGTTAACTGTTTAACTTATGATTATAAAGTTGTCGGTTCGATTCCTGGACAATGTGGTGAGTTATTTTTAAGTGAGACAATTCATTTCATATTGCTTTTCATGAAAGGTATGGGGCTCTTCTTTTAAAACCCTCAAGAAACATCCTTTGAGATGAAACCTCGAGGAGGTCACCTCAACTTGAATAGGTGTCAGTGGTAAATTTTATTTTATTTTTTTCAAAATGAATGCCAAGTAAATTATTTTGGGGTTTTACTCTCTTGAAGACTGTGTATTGGAACTAAAACAGTTATATCTTGGCAGCATCCTGTGAAATTAGCTGGCAAGTGGCTGAGCATTCCATGCACATATGTACCCTTAACACAATATTCAGGGTAATAAAACATGACATAGTTTGTGACAAGGCTGAATTTTTAAATTATTGAATTACAGGTACAACTCATTTTCACCAGCAACATGAAATAAAGTGTCTTGCTCAAGGATACTATGCACTACTGGGAATCAAACTCACAACCTGGTAATCATGAGCTAAATACATTTACCACTAATCCATACAAGTTCACCGTTCAGTAACTAAACAAGAACACTTCCAACTATTTCAATTGATTAAAATCTGCAGATGAAACACTAAAATAGGATTTGACACAATTTTAATTATTTTTCTGAAATCTTTAGTTATACTTTAATGGTTTCCCTTCACATCACTTACTTTTATATTTAGATGTAATATAATACTTTATAGTGTTTTATCAAAAGGCTACCAGAAGGCAAATGGGATATTAATGGTTAAAAATGTAATAATAACAAAGATGTTAGGATGTTACCATAGTGTTGTTTAATGGTCCTTACATGTTTCAGGATATAATTCCCTCATCAAAAGAATAATTGAGTAAACTACTTTGGCGTAGGATATAGTCACTCATAAGTTAGGCTCTGAAATAGTTTACTACATTATTCTTTTGATAAAGGGATTTTATCCTGAAATACATAAGGACCGTTAAACAACTTCAATATTTTTGTTATCATCATATTTTTAACAATTAATGCCCCATTTACTTTGTGATAGAATTTTGATAAAACACTATTTTCTACACTTTATACAATAAATACTTCAAGCAAACAACATCACCACTCTTAATTTATTACATATTTTCCAAAATCAAAACCACTTATTATGGCTGCTCTGAGTCAGACAACCATGCTACACACCTGTGTTCTACGAAAATATTGCTGTAAAACTTTCAATTTTTAAGAGTCTCTCATAGTTATTTGCTTATACTTTTACAGGTTTCACCAAAATGAAGGTGTCATTGTTCTTGGTGCCACCAACAGAAGAGATAATCTAGACAAGTGAGTATTGAAACATTGCCCACCTCCACTTTTTATTTTCAATATTTAAAAAATATTAACTCTTTTGACACCAAAATCCTCAGAAACTGCCCTCGATTCTACAATACAAAACTGTTTGTTTTAAAGTGTTTATCTAGAAACCTTCGATCATAATTGTATGCACTCAGTACACTCTGTAAAGTAGCTATCATTGGGAAGAGCTTCTAGCGATAGATGCCATAATTGGCTTATAACTCATGCTAACGTAGAAAATGGACGTTAAACAATGATGATGATGATGATGACACAGTCATGTATCTTGCCTTGGCTAGAACTGACTCGGATCATACCAACCTATCCAACCCATAACATCATGGAAAGCAGGTGTAAAATGATGGTAACAATGGTCCCGTAACTCCCAGGGGAGTTGTAGGGGTGCGGTATTGATATACGGCATTTCTTGGGAATTTTAAAACCTGGCAGAGCCTATCTCCTCTCCAGGTCTGAATACAGCAGATTTCTTCCAGAGAAGGATAGAAAGAATGAGAGAATTGAAGTGTGAAAGAAATATAGAAGAAGAATCAACCCTAGTACTAGACTGGTACTTATTTTATCAACCTTGAAACGGTGAAAGGCAAAGTTGACCGTGGCAGGATTTGAACGCAGAGAGCAGAGAGACAGGATGAAAACCACAAATCATTATATCTGATGATCTAACGACTCTGCCAATTCGCCACCTTCATTAGTTGATAAAATCAGACATTAGAAATTATTGTTAATTGCTTAACCCGTTACCATATTTCTGATAAAATTCACTGTATTTGAATTAATCAATGACAAATTTGGAGGGATTTACTAAAATTAATTCAAGTTTTATTTTTAATTTAGGCACAAGGAAATTTATAGGAGGGGGAAAGTTGATTATATCAACCCTAGTACTTGACTGGTATTTTATTTTATTGACCCTGTAAAGATGAAAGGCACAGTTGGCCTCGGCATTATTTGAACTTAGAATGTAGAAAGTCATAATTAGATACTGCAAAGTGTTTTATCTGATTCTCTAATGACTCTGCCAATCTGCCATCAATTATTTCAATTATTAAGATGCTATTTGTAACATAAAAGGTTTTTATATAAAATTATGTTGTAAGACTTCAATATAAACAGGAACCTTCTAAATAGGATGGTTTTATTCCATAGAACCAGTGGTTGTGTATCTTATGTATTTGACATAATCGGGAGATCCCTTCAGTTGTGTGAAGGACATGACAGCCTCCCTAGTGTTTGGTGATTTACACATGACATAATCGAGAGATCCCTTCAGTTGTATCAAGGACATGACAGCCTCCCTAGTGTTAGGTGGCTTACATGATAAACACATCCAGTACACACTGTAAAGTGTTGGTGATTGGAAGGGCATCCAGCCATAGAAAACTTGCAAAACAGTTGTGTCAAAGACATGACAACCTATCCAGTGCTGGAGCCACAATAAAATGCACTTAGAGTATGGAAGTAAAATACGAACCCCTGCCCTGTCTGGGAGGTTAGTAGCCCCGCTTCAGTACTGACTTGGGCTTGCTAGCAGAGAAAGCGGACGTTAATCCTTTAGCATTTAAACCAGCCATATCCGGCTAGAATTTCTCACCTCTTTCTGTTCAACCTGGTTGTAATCGGCCACTCATACTGATGTTAAGGTATTGTTCTCAAAATAAATAATATCATCAAAACCTCTTAGATTCAATGTTATGTAAGATAAAGCCTTTACTGTGAAAATACAATAGTATATATAGAGAAATGTAAATGCTATGTGATATATGTGAGATAAAGTCTTTACCATGAAAAAACAATAGTATATATGGAGGAATGTAAATGCTATGTGATATATGTGAAATAAAGTCTTTACCATGAAAATACAATAGTTATATAGAGGAATGTAAATGCTAAAGGGTTAAAACAATGATGATGATTATGATGATCCATTCTTATGTTTGTGAGATTCAGAATAAATTGAAAAGTAAGAACTTGAAGAACTTCTATTCCAGCTGTAAACAGTAGAAAATGTATTTTATTGTTTTATTTCAGAGCTTTATTACGTCCTGGAAGGTTTGATGTTGAAGTAAGAGTATTTCCACCAGACTTAAAAGGACGGAAAGATATCTTGAGATACTACATGTGCAAAATTAAAATGGAAAATGGTAAATATGATATATATATATATATTTATTTGTGTATGCGTGTGGTGAATATGTTATTGTAGGCCCCCTTAGGTCACTAATGACCATGGTTTTGTACCTAGGAAGTTCCCCTCCAAGGCATGGTGTGTTTTTGGAAGATCAGCAGTCACTCATGCATACCAGTCTCACTCTCCATGTCACTGATGTCCAAGGGAAAGCAATGGCTGATACAGCTTGGCACCAGTGATGCTGCAATTCATTTTTACAGCTGAGTTAACTGGAGCAATGTGAAATAAAGTGTCTTGCTCAAGAGACAACACACTGCCTAGTCCAGGATTCGAATTCACAAACTTATGCCTTCTCAATATGTTTTATATATATAGGAGAAAGTAGTTTGCTTGAAGCATTGTGTATGGTATAGAAAAATGTGAAGTTTGAAGGCCACAGCAATGTGAAATGAACAAACAAGAAATAAAAAAATATTATTCCCCCTTCCCCCTCTCCTATGTCTATCACTTCCAGCAGCATCTCTTAACACATTTACCGATTCATGACCTGTCACTTGTTATATTTCTCCGAAGAAGAGATTTTATCTCGAAATATCAGGAGAGATAAATTAATAAGGTAACACATAACATCTTATTTTATCTTTTTTTCTTGTTCGTCCATTTCACATTGTCATGGCCTTCAAACTTCACATTTAGTTGTGTGTATGTCTTTATTGAATGAATGTATACTGAGTTTATATATATTTATGCCAACAATTGTTTGCCATTAGCTATAAAAATAATTTGAACAACTATTATATAAGTCTTTATAGGAGACACTTAAATCTCTTTACAAACTCAATCATTGTCTTCAACTACTGTATATACTTGAATATAAGCTGAGGAATATGTGGCCAAAAATCAATAGTAAAATTGGGGTTGGCTTATACTCTATGTACTATTGTTCAATATTGAAATAGCAAAGTGATATTAATACAATCTTTACAATATCAAATAATTATATAAGGTTTGCTAGCTTGGTATCAATCAGTTTTTTTTTACTAATGTGATTTCTTGTCTCCATTAAATAAATAATAACCAATACTTTTTATTTATGATTTAGATCTTGATGTTGATCTTCTGGCTAAAGGAACCACAGGTTTTACTGGTAAGTAAATCAATATAGAACTGAAAGATTTTGTTGCTTTTACAGTATTCATAAAAGGTTGAGAGTCTGTGGAGTTTTGTGTAATTCTCAGTAACCATTTCTCTTGCTTGAAGAACTTGCTTAACCCTTTAGCATTTAAACTGGCTGTATCCAGCCAGAATTCTCTCACCTCTTTCTGTTCAAACTGGCTGTAACTGGCCACTCATACGATGTTAAGGTATTGTTCTCAAAATAAATAACGTCAAAATCTCATAGATTTGATATTATGTGAGATAAAGCCTTTACCATGAAAATGCAATAGTAGATATAGAATAATGTAAATGCTGAAGGGTTAAAGACTGTAGTTCTTACAAAGAGGTGTGACGACGCGGCTTGTTTGGCTAAATATTGACATTTGTCTGGTTGGACACTATTGATTATCTCTGTAATTTTCGACCTCTTTTTCATCTATGACAAACCTTTTTAGAAGTTTTATCATATAAAAAAAACCTGTATTAAAATTATGTTGAAACCAGAATGGGCACATGCATTGTGCTTTGTTACAAAGAACTACATATCCAATAATGTGGTGCATTTAAATCAATCTCAAGTTTTCTAAATATTTTTACATTTTCCAACTCGCCTCAAAAAATTGTGGCACCTTCGTGAACTATATGGCACAGTGCTTGCAAACAACTGGATTAATAGAATAAAACTGGGGGAAATGAGATCTTTTCTTGTTAAAATTACTGTTACTTCTAGGTTTAAACTACTACTTTACTGCATGTACTAGGTGCATTTTTGTGTAAATGTTCTTGACACAACTGAAGGGTCCCCCAACCCTTTCATTATCATCATCATCATCACTGTTTGACGTCCATTTTTCCACACTAGCATGGATTAGACGAGTTCTGTTGTGAGACAAGCCAGACCAGATGACCATGTCTTGTTCATACAGATCTGTCTCTGGCTTGGTTTCTACCGCCGGATGCCCTTCCTAGCGCCAACCACATTTACAGTGTGGACTGGATGCTTTTTATCGTAGTACCAAAATGACCACTTTACAGTGTGTGCTGGATGCTTTTTGTCATGGCACCAAAACAACCACTTTTTGTACTATATATTATGGAACACTACCTGATTGTAGTTGAACTTTTGTCATATATTTTGTTTTCAACAATCTATTTAGTGTTATTGGTCAAATTGGAGTTTATAATTTTAGCAGGGATTTATATCTGATTTATTTTGGGTTATCTAGTTTCAAGCAGGTTTCCACCAAAATACTGGTTTCAGCTGTGATAAAGGACCCTAAAGCTTCAGCTGTGTTAATTTCATAATAGAACCACCACTGCTAATATGACTTATAAAGTTAAACATTTATTCTCAATAAATATCTCTATATTGCTATCATAAGTTACTGTTATATATTCATAGGTGCTGATTTAGAAAATCTAGTTAACCAAGCTGCATTGAAAGCTGCTATGGATGGAGCACCAACTGTCAGTATGGAACATATGGAATATGCACGTGACAAAGTACTCATGGGTAAGCATCTATTTACATGATAGTGTGTGTGTGATTGTTTGGCAATGACCTGTAATGGTGACACCTCTGAAAACTGCAAAAGATGGAAACATAAATAGACCTGTTATTTTTCTCTAAAAAATGTTTTTCTGTTTCCACCACTACCCATCTCCTCAATCTTTCTATTTCTTCTTTAATTTCTCATTCTATCTTCTGCTGAAAGACTAGCGTCCGAAACGTTAAGACTCTTCTACTATATCAAGCGTAAAACTAATAATATATTTCTTCATTGTACTGTGATGTTTGCTTTGTTATTTCTGTTTGCCTTTTACATATATATATATATATATGTATGTGTGTACACATATATATCATCATTATCATCACAACAAATTTCTTCTATTTTAAGGTCCAGCTAAGAAGACTCGTATCTCAGATGAAGACGTAAACTGGTTAACAGCTTACCATGAAGCTGGTCATACAATTGTTGCATATTTCACTTCAGACGCTACACCATTGCACAAAGTCACTATAATTCCTCGCGGTATGTCTTTGGGACATGTAAGTGATTTCTTTCTTTTCTTTTCCTACCCAAAATCTTTTAAAACATTTCATTATAGCTGTTATCTTTCTGTTGTTTAGTCACGTGACCACCCATCTTTTTTTTATAGGTATAGTATAACTAGGAGCAGCTCACTGAAAACATGCCTATAAAAATAGTCTTCTTCTTGCTCAATGAGACTGGGGGGGATCATCCTAGGTCAGTGATCCCAGAGGCATCATCTTGTTTGATGAGACTGAGGTTATCTTAGGTCAGTGACCCCAGAGGCATCATCATGCCTTAATTTGTGACTTAATTTGCAAGGATGAAATGTAAAGTTCACATATCACCACAGTGAACTTTGCTTTTTATCACTTCCAGGGTTGATAAAATAAACACCAATCCAGTACTTGGGGTTGCTATAATCCTTGCTTGCTCACTCTAGGTCGATGAGACTGGGGTCATCCTAGGTCTGTGATCTCAGAAGCATCATCATGCATAGAGCCTCTCTGCTTCCTCCAAGGTAATGTCAAGTCTTTGGAGATATTTCTTGATGATATCCAGCCATCTCGTGCGGGGCCTGCCACAGAAGCACTTTCAGCCTCTAGCTGCTGCGTCAAAAGAGAGAAAGGCCCTGGTAGGATGATCTGGTGGTAGGCGGAAGACATGTCCGTACCAGCACATGCGGTGGATGGCCATACGTGGGCGGCTGCGGGCAGATGTGTGCACACATGCAGCTCTTTGTTACAAAAAGGGTGGTGAGATTTATTCAGTTGACATGTGCAAGAAAGGTGTTAAAGATATTCTTTCAATCCTTGTTGGGGTGAAGGATTGGATGAAGTGTTTAGCCTGGGACCTAGAAGGTCAAGTAACTGTAATGAGACATATATCAGGTGAACCTGGTTGGAGGAATTATGTGATTACCAAGTTCAGAGGAGCAGATATTGATGTAATAAAGGTACAAGAACTCATATCATATTTCACTCAACTCATTTTTCTCTTAGGTCCATAAAATAAAGCACCAGTAATGCATTGGGGTTGATTTAATTGACTTTCCTCTCCCACAAAATGATTGGCCATGTACCTAAATCAGAAACTACCACACTTTTAACGTTAGTACTGTATAATCAGTGTTTTTTTGTAGAGTGAACCTGAAGTTGTTTTAGACATTAAATCTGAGATATAAACGTAGAAGTAATAAATAATTTCCATTTTTATCTTCATTTACAGACATCATATATTGCTGAGAAAGAAATCTTTAATAAAACAAAAGCTCAGTTATTAGCGGAAATTGATGTTTGTATGGGTGGTCGTGTTGCTGAAGAAGTTATCTATGGTGGTGAGAAAGTTACAACAGGTAAATACTGCACTGGCATCATTTTGGCTTCAAAGTTCTATATTTTCCATATCTACTTTATTTGTCCATTAGTATATGAAGTGGTGAAGAGTACAAAACATTAGTATATGAAGTGGTGAAGAGTACAAAACATTAGTATATGAAGTGGTGAAGAGTACAAAACATTAGTATATGAAGTGGTGAAGAGTACAAAACATTGGTACATGAAGTGGTGAAGGGTACAAAACATTGGTACATGAAGTGGTGAAGGGTACAAAACATTAGTATATGAAGTGGTGAAGAGTACAAAACATTAGTATATGAAGTGGTGAAGAGTACAAAACATCGATACATGAAGTGGTGAAGAGTACAAAACATTGGTACATTTATAATTTTTGGCAAGGTTATTTTTTTTGCCCTTCCTATCACCAACCACTTTACTGTGTGGATTGGGTGTATTTTATCATGTCACCTACACTAGAGAGGTTTTCTAACAAGTCTTACTATATATAAGCTATGAAATATGGTAAAATGGGGGGAGGGGGCTACTGCTTATATTTGAGGTCAATATTTTGCTGATTTTCATCAACTTCAAAATTCTATGTAAATGATGTTCTAAAATATTTTCACTTTGGAGGTGAATATTACATCTGTTTCACCTTTGGAGGTGAATATTACATCTGTTTCACCTTTGGAGGTAAACATTACATCTGTTTCACTTTGGAGGTGAATATTACATCTGTTTCACCTTTGGAGGTGAATATTACATCTGTTTCACCTTTGGAGGTAAACATTACATCTGTTTCACTTTGAAGGTGAATATTACATCTGTTTCACCTTTGGAGGTGAATATTACATCTGTTTCACCTTTGGAGGTGAATATTACATCTGTTTCACCTTTGGAGGTGAATATTACATCTGTTTCACCTTTGGAGGTGAATATTACACCTGTTTCACTTTGGAGGTGAATATTACACCTGTTTCACTTTGGAAGTGAATATTATACCTGTTTCACTTTGGAGGTAAACATTACACCTGTTTCACTTTGGAAGTGAATATTACACCAGTTTCACTTTGGAGGTGAATATTATACCTGTTTTACTTTCAAGGTGAATATTACACCAGTTTCACTTTGGAGGTGAATATTACACCAGTTTTACTTTCGATATGACATTCATACTTCCGATTGCTTTTGGTATATATATTTTGAATGAATATGGTCGGAAATTGGTAAAAAACTCATTACATATAATTGTGTTGTGAAACACTTAAAGCATTTTAAATATCAAAATATTAAAACTTCATTAATATATTCTCCACTCAAGATAATTTTAAAACTGTGTATCAGCAAAACATGGTCATCTGACCTGGCATTGCTTACAACAGGACAACTCATCTAACCCATGTTAACATGGAAAAATGGACGTTAAACGGTGATGATGATCTAAACATTTTGATTATCTACCTCAGTTTATAAATGGGGTTTGGATTTTTACATATTTCTCAGCCATAAAATAGGAGGTCAGCTTATATTTGAGTATATATAGTATGTGTCCTCTCTACCTGCCTTATGTCAGTTTTTATTCAGAGTAACTGCTTTCTTAGATGGGTTGCCATTGATGACTTACGGAGCCCACATCTACCCTGTGAAGTCTTATTTATTGAGAGTGACGTTTCTCTGAGACAGGTTGCCTTCCCCATGGTTTACAGAACACACATCTTTATTATATTTTTATACTCAATATCATCATCATCACCACCATTTAACGTTTATTTTTCCATTCTTGAATGGGTTAGATGGGGTGTCCATGTTATGATACAAGTCTGGCCAGTTGGCCGCGCCATACCATGCTCAAACAGAACTGTATTTTGGGAATTGGGTGGTCCTGTTATGAAGGAGATCTGGCCAGTTGGTGCCACTGTACCTTGCATATAGCAGGACTGTGTTTTGGCTGGAATTTTTACAGTTGCTGGATGCTCTTCTTAACACCATCCACATTTACAGTGTGGGGCTGAGTGGTCCCTCTTTATGAGGCAAGTCTGGCCAATGGGCCACACTGTACCTTGCTCATGTGGAACCACATTTAGGCTGGGTTTTTCCTAACACCAACCACGTTTACAGTGTGGGGCTAGGTGCCACTGTTATGAGACAGGTCTGGCTGTTAAATGTTAATTATATGATGCAATTTAATTAACTGATGTTTCCATCAATTTCAAGGTGCTGGGTCAGATTTTCAACAGGCTACAGCTATTGCAGAAGCTATGGTGAAAAAATTTGGAATGTCTGAAAAGGTATAGCTTATTTTTAATTCACATATATATTATTTCATATGCAACTTGCAGTGTGGATGAAGAGTGTTGGAATGAACTCCAGTAAATATACAATGTGCATTGGGTGGTGGGTATATTGAAAATGTTGTACAAAGGGATTATTAAATAATGTAGTTATAGTTAAGTGTAATATTATTAAGTAAGATTATTAAATAATGTGGTAGTTATAGTTAAGTGTAAGATGTGTATGGAGGAAGCTACATATGAAAAGGATGTTGAGAATGGTTTGTAAATGGATGGTGTTATAACACTTTTGTTACCTAGGAGACATATTGAATGGAGAAGGTGGATGAGACTTGATGACAGTAGCTAGAATGTGATGTGCATGGAAGAAGTTCTGGAAACTGAGTGTGCTAATGAGAAAGGGAGTGTTGCTGAACCTGAAGGGGAAGATGTATGCCGTATGTGTGAGAAATGCTTTGATTTATGAGATTGAGGCCTGAATGATGAATGGAGAGCAGCAGAGAATGATCCAGTTGATGTGTAGAGTATCACAGAGAGAAGACAATGAATTGCAGATGATGGAAATATAGAGTGCATAGCTCGGAGATCAGAGAGTCACTTCAGGTTGAGTTGTTACTTCTCCTGAAGGGCTTTTGGTGTAATGTTACTTGATAAAGTATGTAGCTCAGAGATCAGAGAGTCGCTTCAGGTAGAGCCACTACTTCTTTGAATGAGAGATAACAGCTCTGATACTATGGGCATGTAGTTAGAATGTCTCAGGAAAGAATTGCTGGACAGATTTTACATGCAAAACTAACTGGCAGGAGACCCAGGGGTAGACTCTGAGCAAGATGGTTGGATAACATCCATGAGTTTGGCTGGTCTCACTTGGGTATCCAGCTGGATTAGTTGGTGATGTTGCTTCTGACAGGACTGGCTAGAAGAAGTGTTTGAGGACTCTGCCCGTTTGAGGACTCTGCCCGTTTGAGGACTCTGCCCGTTTGAGGACTCTGCCCCCACAACCCTCTCAAGAATATGTGGGCGAAGAAGAAGAAGGGAATATAGCCAATAATGAATATTGTGAAGAGAAAGGGAATGAGATGGGTCATGTGTTGAGGAAGGATGAAAGTGACTGGGTGAAATGGAAATTAATGTGAAAGAAAGTAGAGGAAGAGGTTGGAAGATGCAGATGATAGGTTAAAATTGAGAAACTAGTCATAGTATCCACAAGGCTAACCCCTACTTTGGCAGAGAAAATGGCCTTGAAATATTGTTAGATTTGGAGAGGGTCATGTTGTCCTAATATTGCCAAAAATAATGAAATACACTCACTGATTGGTTTGGTTTTCGCTTCAGTATATTTTTATATTTCTATGAATAATTTAGCTGACAATCAATGTTTATCATTGATTGACCAACAGTTAAAAATATAAATATAAATTCTCAATGTTCTTTCATCACACATTTCTGTGACATCTTCAGTGATTATTACTGGGGTTTCCTCCCATTGAAACAAGCCTTAAAATATCTGTGTGTCTGTCTCTTCATTTTCTTCCATATTTGATCTCACAAATCCAGGCAATGATATTTGTTTAAATCTTACACCAATAGAAGCTCAACACTTATATGTGTGCAGTTTTATGTCTTACTTTAAAATAAAACGCAAGGGTTCACGTCAGAAGAGCTTCAAAACGTCTTGTCCAACCCATGCCAGCATGAAAAAGTGGGCATAGAGCTGATAATGATGATGATGATGATATATGTGTACCCCAGCATAGCTGCAGTCTGATGATTGAGACCAGTAAAAGACTATCTATAGAGAGAGTGAGGCAGAAATAGATAGATATGTAGATATCTGACAGCTTATACACAAATTTCATTTAAGTCTGTGATCAACCCAAGGTTACAGGAAAAGGCAGTTGCCTGTGTACCATGTGATGAAATCAAACTTGGAGACACATGATTGCATGGCAAACTTCTTAACTACACTCATGCCTGTGCCCATATAACTATACAAATGTTTAAAGTACTGTGTTTGCTTTACATATATGTGTATGGAAAATGGACGTTAAACAATGATGATGTAGAAGCACTCTGTTTATTATGTAAATCACTCTGGCCACTCTATAGCACATCGAACCTCTTTGAAGTGAGTTGATATTCATTCTTTTCATGTTTAACCCTTTAATGTTCAAACCGGCCAGAATTCTCTACCTTTTTCTGTTGAAACTGGCTGTAACTGGTCACTCAAACTGATGTTAAGGTATTGTTCTCAAAATAAATACTTTCAAAATCTCATAGATTCGATATTATGTGAGGTAAAGCCTTTACCATGAAAATATAATAGTATATATAGAGTAATGTGAATGCTAAAGGGTTAAAATATATTTGGAATTATGTCTTTAATACTATGTAATTGTACACAATGTAAATGTGGTTGGCATTAGGAAGGGCATCCAGATGTAGAAACCGAGAAACAGTTCTGTATGGGCAAGACATGGTCACCTGACCTGGCATTGCTCACAAGAGGACAACTTGTCTAACCCATGCTAGCCTGGAAAGGTGGATGTTAAACAGTGATGATGATGTATATTCTGTTAATTTCAGATTGGTGTTTGTGTTTTTGATGATGATGTATATTCTGTTAATTACAGATTGGTGTTCGTGTTTTTGATAATAATGATGATGATGTATATTCTGTTAATTACAGATTGGTGTTCGTGTTTTTGATGATAATGATCCCTTTGACAGTGGCCTTTCTATGTTGAAAGTCAATGAATTAAGTCCTGCTATACAAGAACAGCTTGATACCGAAATTAAACGTATTTTGCAGGTGAGTATGACATAATTCAGCAATTGAACTATGGCACAGGAATTAACTTTCAGTCTTTGTTTTCTATTTTGTTTGAAACTATTGTTGTGTTCAATAGAACAATACTTTAACTCTTAACATCCTGTAACTTGTCTAACACATGGTGGCATAGAAATTGGACATTAAATAGTGATTATGATGATGGTTCACATAGAAAAGTTAACACACACATATTATATTATATATATATATATATATATCATCATTGTTTTACGTCCACTTTTCCAAGATTGCATGGGTTTAACAGATCTTTTCCATGCATCCATCCCTCCGCTCATTGTGGTCCTTCATCATTGCTTCAGTAATTTGAGATTAGCTCTCATAACCTCTGCTCAGGCCTCTACTGCAGCTGCCTTCCATTGGAATTTCTTGATACTTCTTCACCCCCAAATCATTATCCATATGCATTACATGTCCATACCAGCACAGTCTTCTCTCCTGTACACTACATCTGATTCCTCTTATAACCTTTCTTTCACCTCATCCATGCTTCATTAACATTGCATATCCATTGCAGTATGCTCACTTCATTTCTCTCCAGCCTTTGCTTCTCCTCTACATTCATTGCCCATGTCTCACTAACATCCATCATCACAAACAGACATCTTACAGCCAGCCTTTCATTTGTAAAGAGAAACATTTTGTTATCAGCAGAGCTAATAGATCCCTAAACTTCTATCCTCTTCTTATTCTAGCTACTATGCTCTCAGAGTAACCTCCTCCACTACTAATTGGATCATTTAGGTAGCAGAGGCTATCAACCACTTCAAAGGAGTCTTCCTATCATTTATTTAAAGTTCATTTTCCCTGTTAGCAAGAGTTGGATATATACATCCACAAACATGATTCCCTGATTCCGTCAGGGAAATGGCCATGTTCGATATGCAGAAAAGGAACTGGCATAAATTCTATAAGATGCACACAATGTAGGTCCTGGGTAGCAGGCAAACTAACAGGTAGGGAGAAATATGTATGCAGTAGATGTACAGGGAAATTAGACAGTAGAAGTCGCACTGATAGACACATTTTTCAAATGCGAGAGGGCGCTATAGAAGTGGTGGATAGCTTCCGGTACCTAGGAGATCAGATTAGCATGGGAGGAGGGTGTTCCGAGGCCATAGTATCTAGAATAAGGACGGGTTGGAAGAAGTTTAGGGAGCTGCTTCCTCTGTTGACGAAGAAGGGTTTCTCCCTGCGTACGAAAGGCCGGTTGTATGATGCCTGTGTGAGGAGCGCGATGCTGCATGGTAGTGAGACATGGGCAGCTACCGCAGAAGATATGCGACGGCTGGAGAGAAATGAGGCAAGCATGCTCCGTTGGATGTGCAGTGTAAATGTGCGTGAACGACCCAGCATAAATGTGTTGAGAGAGAAACTGTGTCTGAGAGGGATAGAATGTAGTGTACGGGAGAGGAGACTGAGGTGGTATGGACATGTGATGCGCATGGAGGATGACCGATGGGTGAAGAAGTGCCAGGAAATGCCAGTTGAAGGAAGACGTGGTAGAGGTAGACCACGAAAAACATGGGCGGAGGTGGTGAGAACAGACCTCAGATCATTGAAGCTCACGGTGGAGATGACGAGGGACCGTGACGAGTGGAGAGATGCTGTGCTGAATAAGACCCGTCCCACCCTTGCAAGCAGGGAAAAGCGGATGTAAAATGATGATGATGATGATGATGAAACACACACATATACCCCCTCCCTCACACCATCCATACACATACACACACTCACATACACACAAGCACACATCCACACAGGCACACATACACACAGGCACACATACACACACTATGTATAGAAAGGAATGTGAAAATAATTTTGTATATATATATATTTTTTTTTTAATGTTATTGTGTGATTATATATATTTTGTTGCTAGGAATCTTATGACCGAGCTCGACATATCATGAAAACTCACAGTACAGAACACAAAGCTATTGCTCAAGCTCTGATGAAGTATGAAACATTAGACTCAGACGATGTCAAAGCAATTGTTGATGGTAAAGTTCCTCAGAAACTGACTTCTTGACGCAAGTGCTGAACATCTAACATTATCTTAACACTGCTAAAAAAAAAAAAAAAAAGAAAAATTCTTCCAAACAGAAAAGTACTTTTTATAGCAAAACACAAAGAGTTATTAATTTGAATTCAACAATCTTGTTTTCCTCTTTTTTTTTTTACCTCCTAAAATTCTGTCTTGTATGAGACTCTTCTATAGTCTTACCAAAAGAATGATCGAAGACGTATATATATATATAAAACAATGGCTGACCAACCAAGATATAGAAAGTGGTTTCAGTTTTTAGCTACCACAATAAATGTTTCTCTACAAATTTGATTTCTTAAAAAATACTCAGGAAATTTTGGGAAAACATGTTGTTTTATTAAAATGTTTCTCTACAGTATTCTTTCTTCGTTGATCTGTATTGATTTATTTTATGCTCTCTCTCTCTTTCCTCTCTCTTTCACTATGTGTATGTATATATATATAATCATCATCATTTAACATCTGCTCTCCCTGCTAGCAAGGGTTGGTTGGGTCATCAGGAGACCAGGTTGATACTGAAGCAGAAATACTGGCTTCGTGGATGGGCCATAAACTTGCATTTTGATTACATGCATTCCTGCACTCAACCACCAAGTGCTTGAACGGGCCGGTAGCCTGCAACTCACTTACATACGGTCCTGCACATTAGGGAGGTTGTTATGGCATCAGTAATAGGGAGGTTGTCATGTCACCAGTACTAGGGAGGTTGTCATGTCACCAGTACTAGGGAGGTTGTTATGGCACCAGTACCAGGCAGGTTGTCATGTCACTAGTACTAGGGAGGTTGTCATGTCACCAGTACTAGGGAGGTTGTTATGGCACCAGTACTAGCGAGGTTGTCATGTCACTAGTACTAGGGAGGTTGTCATGGCACCTGTACGAGGGAGGTTGTTATGGCACCAGCACTAGGGAGGTTATCATGTCTTTGATACAGCTGAAATTTTCTCTTAGTCCTTTATTTGGCAAAGTTTACAAGATTGGATGCCCTTCCTATGTACACTTTACAGAGTACACTGGGTTTGTTTCTTGTGTAAATCACCAACTTTAGGGAGGTTAGCTGAAAGTCCTTCTGACCCATTTTTGGCAGCTTTTCTATGGCTGGATTCTCTTTCTATCACCAACACACACATATATATATATATATATATATATATACACACATACACATATATATACATATATGTGTGTGTGTATATATATATATATATGCACACATGAGGCTGAATGGTTAAAAAGTTTACTTCACAAGCATTGTCTTATATTTATTCCCACTACATGGCTTCTTGGGTGTGTATCTTTTACAAAGGACTGAGGTGATAAAGTTAACACGCACATGTCGTCAGTGTATAACGATGATACATTCTTATTTTTTCTATTTCCTACTTCCATTTTCCATACTTAATCCTGGTTTCTATCTGCTTTAAATACTCTTGTATTTAAAGAGGTCTCTGTTGATAAGAGTCAGCAGAGTTGGAAAAAATCTGAAAGAATTAATAAGTGGAAGGAGGGGATTCTTTAAAAGTTGGGAGTACACCCAAACTTTTATATGGACTCTAAATCAATATTTCTATTAGTAATTTATAAATTTCAAATGTAGGGGATTAAAATAAATCACAGTATTATTACCAACTAATTTTATTCCCTCTCTCTTAAAATATTCTTTAGAAATTATTCCTGAAAAAATATTTGATTATGCAATGGTCATGTCAGCTTTAACATATAATTCAAGTTGAATATTACTTTCTTGTACATGTGGCAGCATTGACCTGGGGTGGGTTGACCTGGCGTTTACCCAGGCTGGGTTGAGCTGGGGTGGGTTGAGCCGGTGTTCACCTGGGGTGGGTTGAGCCGTTGTTCACCTGGGTTGGGTTGAGCCGCTGTTCACCTGGGTTGGGTTGAGCCGGTGTTCACCTGGGGTGGGTTGAGCCGCTGTTCACCTGGGTTGGGTTGAGCCGCTGTTCACCTGGGGTGGGTTGAGCCGCTGTTCACCTGGGGTGGGTTGAGCCGGTGTTCACCTGGGCTGGGTTGAGCCAGTGTTCACCTGGGTTGGGTTGAGCCGGTGTTCACCTGGGGTGGGTTGAGCCGGTGTTCACCTGGGGTGGGTTGAGCCGGTGTTCACCTGGGGTGGGTTGAGCCGGTGTTCACCTGGGGTGGGTTGAGCCGGTGTTCACCTGGGTTGGGTTGAGTTGGCTTCATCGAAAGAATTCACGGTGTAAGTTCATTTCAATGACGTTTCTTCGGTTGGTTTTACAAGTATATACACTTTAGGATAGTGCAATCCAAGCACTGCATCGGTTACAGCGCCGAGCTCTCGGCACCCAACCCAATTTGGTGGAGTCAGTGCCATGATGGGGATGCATGGCAGGGAATTGGGCCGGGAAAGGGGATAAACACAAACTATTTGAGCCATTTTGTAAGTCAGTAGAATCTCACCCTACTACCCAGCTCAGCATACCGACACTCGGCACCAAGTTGAATATTAGAATAATTTGAAATAAAAAGAAATTCCCAGTATTAATAGGGACACACCTAACTGCCTTATTCTATTTATTTACATTAGCATTACCAATATTTTATTTACTTTTAGAGGTTACTACTTATACAGGACTGTAATGTTATGAAAGGTTTTAAGGTAGAAGTTTAAAACTGTATTGATGAACATAACAGATTTTGCTGGTTCTGTTAACTTATCCATCTCACTCTCTCTTTATATATATTAGTATGTGTGTGTATATATAGATAGTTAGATATAGATATGTATGTATATATATATGTGTACTTACATACATACATAATCTTCACATTTATTATTACATGTGTGTGTGTATATATATATATATATATATATATATATATGTGTGTGTGTGTGTGTGTGTGTGTGTGTGTGTGTATATATATACATACAAACACACTTCAAGTTTTCTTTTGAAAATACAATAGCAAATCAAATGAGATATTACCATATTTTTTTTAAATCTAAAATTCTAAATATTTAAACAGTGAAATAAGTTTATATCATGTCATATTTCATCATGACATTATTATGAGCTAAACAATTATCTTTTACATTTATTAATGTGTATTTGTGGGGTGCTCCAGCATGACCAGACTCACTATTGTTCAAACTGAATAAAGAAATATATATCCATTCTTTCAATTAAAAGTGTTCAACAAAATATTTCGACTGCTCCAAAACGTTTTTTTTTCTTCTTTTCTGTAGCTATGAACTAACAACAATATCGGTAGACATCCATTGCTCTTGTTTTGTTTTCATAATTTTATCATATAACATTCTCTTTAATTATTTGAAATGATTCATAATAGAATGTTTTAGTTTATTTTCAGAAATTATCCTTCTCTCCCGTTGCTTTGTGCTGAGATATAATTACTTGCTTAATAGAATAATTAACAAAATTCTGCCTATATATATATATATATATGTGTGTGTGTAGTATGGTTGCTTGGATGCATCCATAGGCGGTATGCCAGTTGAGCACTCTATGCTCCTTCGGAGTAGAGTATAATAATATGGAAAACGAAGAATCAGTGATGCATTGAAACACAATTTATTAACGTATTACAATTGTTTCTCTGGTGAACAGCTCGAGGTGTGATGTTTGTGGATCGAACCTGACTCTGGATTTGCAAGTTCCTCAGATACGTCAAGTGATTTCGAAGCAAATCCTCTTTCTGTTGGACTCCGACCCTTCGAATTTCTATCATCTGCCATCATCTTAAATATATATGCTCCATATACTTAAAACATATATAAAAAATGTTTTTCCGTATTCCCTTACATATATATTTTTTTATGTAGTGTGTGTGTTTTCTCTGCGTATTCCTTTATGTAACGTTTTATGTATTTTTTCATGTACAACCTCGCGTGTATTTTTTATATATGTTTTAAGTATATCCTTTGCATTGTTCCTATGAGCTTCCCGTATGTAATTTTGTTTATAAGGTGTCTTTATGTGGATTATTTCACGTTAACACCCTAATGCCAACTTACTCAACATGTGCATCAAAGTGTGTCTGCATATATGTATATACCGCTATGTGAGATGCTGCGTGCATTCTTTGACGTATTCCCTATATGCACTTTTTTGTATTTTTTATGTATTTCTTTGTGTATTCTTCCTGATGTACAGCATCATATGCATGTTTCTATGCACTTTCCAAGTAGTTTTGTACAGTTTCTTTTCATATGTGTGCATACGTGGGTGTGTGTGTATTATATATATATTTTTATATGTATATATATATGTGTATGTGAGTAGGCCTGACTGACTTCATATGTACGCGCAGGTGTATATATGGGTGTACAGATGTGTGTGTGTGTGTGTGTATATATATATATATATATATATATGTGAGTATGTATGGATAGATATATGTATATCTGTGGGTGTGTTTATGTGTGCGTATATCTGTCTGCATGTACCTATATATGAGGGATGAATATGTATGTCCGCACAGATAAGTGTGCGATCAGGAACTTGGAATGTCTGTATATGTGTGAGCACACGGGTGTGTGGGTGTATATGTGACGGGCAAGGCAGTTCATAACCCCTCGCCCACCTAGCAGTAATTCTGGCGACAGAATCAAGGTGGGTGACAGCTCACACCTGAATGGAAATTGTCAGTGGGCAGATTTGAATGGTCAAACAAAGATGACCTCTTGAACTCTTTACCAATCGACGGGCCGCGCAAACAGGATGATGGCAGATGATAGAAATTCGAAGGGTCGGAGTCCAACAGAAAGTGGATTTGCTTCGAAATCACTAGTCGTATCTAAGGAACTTGTGAATTCAGAGTCAGGTTCGATCCACAAACATCGCACCTTGAGCTGTTCGCCGGAGAAACAATTGTAATACGTAATAAATTGTGTTCCGATGCATCACTGCTTCTTCGTTTTCCATATATATATATATATATATATATATATATATGCCTCAATGCCTCAACAAAACGAAATTTGTTCTCAAAAATGGTCTCGGCCTGACTAAATATTTTCGACTTTTCAAATTAACACGTACCTCATTTAACACGAGTTATCTAACTTTTTTACTTGTTAGAGTTAGCTCCCTTTCATTATCACTTTTATAAAATTTAATTTATCTAATCAAAGGGTAATTTCAGGATTACCTCTCCTTTATCAAGAAACTCCCCAGTAGTACTTTATCAAAATATGGCAGGCTGAATGAGTTGGGGTAGCAACCCAATGAAATTGAAGTACCTGCATATATCACTTGTAACTGTATATTATACCATGTTTCTACTAGAATATATCAACATCATCGATTAACGGCTATCTTCCACGCTAGCATGGGTTAAATGGGTTTGGGTCAGGTGACTATCTCGCTCATATAGGGGTGTTACTGGCTAACGTCAACCATATTTACAGTGTGTGCTGGGTGCTTTTTGCCATGTCTTTTACACGTCCACTTTACATTGTGAGTTGGGTGCTTTTTGTTGTGACACCTACACGATCACTTTACAGTGTGGGCTGGATGTTTTGTGGTACCAGCATAATATATATATACATTTTGATTTCTTATCTAAAAACGTGTGTTGAAACAGATATTGTTGCACTTTGGGAGGGTCATGCTGCCAATAAAAACTCATGCACCTGTTGGTTTTCGCTTCAATATATTATAGACTCCCAGCTGATTAGTTTAATAACTGGATGGTTGTATAGTTCTTGATTGTCAAAGCTCTTTCATCACACATTATGTGACCTCCTCATGGACTACTTTTGTGTCTCTCCTTTATTGTCCTACACCATCTTGTGACAAGCAGTATGTATGGACCTGTACCTCCCGGTAGAGTTGTATGAGTGCTGTAGTGACAAACAATATGTCTTGGGCATTTTTAACCTGACAGAACCCATCCACTCCTCTCCATGTCAGAGATCAGGAAATTTCTTTTAGAGGAAGAATTGACCCCAGTACTGTACTGGTACTTTTTTTTAAGATGAAAGGCAAAGTTGACCTCGTCAGGATTTGAACTCAAGGTACAAAGAGCCAGATCGAATATTGCAAAGCATTCTATCTGATGTTCTCATGACTGCTGATTTGCTGCCCTGCAAATATTTAAGTATATATTTGAATATATATATATATATATATACTCAAATATAAGCAACCGTCATATTTTATGTATGAGAAATGGGCAAAAATCCAAACCCTGTTTATAAGCCAAGACAGCAGCTAATAAACACATCGTTTAGATGATGTATATAAGCCTCCATCCCCATTTTACCATTAATTTATTTTTTTGGTCACATATTCCTCAGCTTATATTTGAGTATATACGATACATACAAATACACACACATACCGTATATATATGAATATAAACAACCTCATTTTACCATCGATTTATTTTGGTAATAAATTCCTCAGCTTATATTTGTGTCTATATATGGTACTTACAAACACACATGGTGGCTGCCAACTCGTTTTCGAGTACGGCCACTACTTTATATCCATGTAGGAGAACCCCTGCTGATGCGCTGAACGAGTGTGACTTTTTAGTCCAGCCAGTGACTTGAAAACTCTGGTACAAACACTACACTTTGACAATTACTGACACATAGTGCTGGGCCCATTGTACCCTGTGATGACAAGTGCAGAGAGATCTCCAGATATAAAGCAATGCCTGTGCCATGAAGCTTTTATAGTGAGCAAAGGCACTGCACAAAGCCAGTCCTACTCTCTTAACCAAGATGATATTTACCAAAAAGAAGAACAAGTCAACATCATTGGATACCATCAGGGTTGCAGGTGTTATATCAGAGTTTTCCTTCTCCTAGAATTCTGCCTTGACAAAGGCTAAGGGGTCATCTCTCCTGGTGATTTTGGATGGCCATTGACTCTTAAGAGCTCCTTTGCCCTTTGATAGGTTTTATTTTTAGTCCTGCAGCATGTACAAAGTCACCCTCCTCACCAAGAAACCTTGGTGGGGTTGCCAGTTTAGTCACCAACGACCCGACCATGGGACACATGTTACCAGTAGCACCAACATACATACATACAGTATATACTTGGCTTATATTCGAGTATATACATTATATATGAAGTTCACAGTTGCTGCTCATTAAGTAAGAAAGTATTACATAGAAGTTAAGTTGAACATAAGGATTAACATATTTATTTCAGAAATAGAACTGACAGAGAAATGTTTGGTGCACTTGATAGAGTTGCAAGGAATTGGTGCATTGATTGCAATAAATATCTTCTTACAACAGCACACTATTGATAGCAATAGCAATTAGAAGATATAGAAAACTTTAGAGCACAACTGTAGCTTCAGTGAAGAGATCAGCAAAGAGGTTAATTTACAGTGAAGAAGAAATTTGACTTTTCTTTCTAGAGAATATTAAGTTATTTTGCTATGGTGAGCAGAGATAGATAAATATATAGAGAGCGAAATAGAGTGAGACTGGGCAAGAGGTACATTGAAGAAACAATATAACCATTTTAAAAAAATGACAATCTAAACTCTCATGTGCAGCTATATTGCAAATGTGCATAAACAATGTAACTATTAGTTGCTAATTATATATATATATATATACATACATCGTATACAAAAGTCACAAAATTTATTTCAGCAACTTCCAGCCATATATATATATATATATATATCACAAAGCACTCAATGAATGGATGCACAAGTTAGTTGTAAAAACAAATATAACATTTTGTCTTGACTAAATACAAAGTCAGTTTTTCTGGGAAGTGATGTAGAGAATTGTCTCAACCCCAGTATATTACTGGGTTTATTTCATTGAAATGTGTGAGAATTTAAACTCAGAACATCGTTGTACAAAACTGAATATTATAAGGTATTTAGCTAGGTGTTGTAACACTATTAATATATACTGTGTATACTCGAATATAAGCTGATCTGAATATAGGCCGACCACCTTTATTTTATGCCTGAGAAATGGGCAAAAATCCAAGCGCCGCTTATAAGCCAAAGCAGCTAATCAATACATTGTTTAAATGGTGTATATAATACGCACCACCATTTTACCATTGATTATTTTAGTCACATATTCTTCGGCTTATATTCAAGTATATACAGTAAATTCTTTTGATAAGGAATAAAGCTAGTTTTTGTTGTGGATGTTACTGAACCTGAAGTAATAAAAGACAAGATATTTTCAATTGAATCTGACTCTCAAAACCTTGAAAAATCTATTTTACAAAAACTGTAAAGGATCTAGCATGGTTCTTATATTATCTTCAGGGAATCCTTCATCTTAATATAGTTAATAGGGGACAAAGGTGGCAATAGCCCAAGGTCCCCTGCAGTGGAGGGGGGGGGAGGGGGGGCTCACCAGCGACAGCCGTAGCAATTTATTTGTGCCCTCAGTTGGGCTTGTTAGTTTTAGGATGGTTAACATTTTTTTGAATTTAACACCTGTATGTTTAACTTTTCAATTCCAATTACTTATGCCAAGCTGACTTTGATATGTAAAATTGGGGGTTTGCTGTGTATTCTAATTTTTTTCTTTATGACATACATACACACACATATATATATATATATATATATATATATATATATATATAAATAAATATATATATAATGCATTGGTGTGTATGTGTGTATTTATGAAGTGATCACAGTTTAGAGAT
>OZ024740.1:213418401-213423401 GCA_964016885.1 Eledone cirrhosa
GAGTACATCTATCACTACATTATTTATTTGCTATTACATATAAATACACAAAATATTTTCTCTTGAATTTCGTAAAGCAAAGAAATTAATTTTCCAGGATTTTAAACAGGATAAAGAAAATGAGATACCAAAAATAATAATGATAATGATAATAATAAATACAGACATTAATTTACACAGAAACAGAGAAAATAAATTTAAGGCAAATCAACTTATCTTTAAAATTGAAAATTTTGAAAATATGTTTGACCTTTTTGTGTAGGAATTGGTTGAAGGCATTATAGGAAATAAATAAAATGATTTGAAAAATAATTTTAAAATTTGAAGACAAAATAATGAAGTCTAAGTATCTACTATATATACACACTATATATATATATATATATATATATATATATATATATATGTATATATATATATATAGTGTGTATATATATATATATATATACACACTATATATATATATATATGTATATATATATATATATATATATATATAGTGTGTATATATATATATATATATACACACTCACATATATGAATATTTTATATATATACATATATATATACACACATATATATATTTATATATATACACACACAAACGCACATATATATATACATACATATATATACACACAAACGCACATATATATATACACACAAACGCACATTGTGTATATATATATATATATATATATATATATATATATATATATATATATATATACACATACACATTATATATATACATACACATATATATATACATATGGAGTCTAAGTATCTACAAACTATATATTTTTTTTTGTCACAGCGCCAATCTGAAGAGCAGATCGATAGTGGAGTTGGGTCCATAACTCCTGTGGATGACCTTGAGCCAATCCTCTGTGAAACGCGCGTAACAGGTCGATACACAATAAATATCACATACATATACACAAAACTTCCTCATTTTTTTTTCTAATATATATATATATATATATATATATATATATATATATATATATATATATATAGAGAGAGAGAGAGAGAGAGAGAGAGCTAGAGAGAGAGAGCTAGAGCTAGTACCACAACAATTACCAAACCTTACTTGAGAACTTGTTTCACCTAAATAGGATTTTCAACACTTATATATAGTTACTAATATAATACAGTACAGTATATATATATATATATATATATATATATATATATATATGTATATAGTTACTAGTATAATACAATATATAGTTATTAATATAATACAGTATGGGTTGTGTGTATACAATTTCTTGTTCCCATTAATAATTGAAATCCTGTCGCAACCATTTTCACAAAATGTGAATGGAACTGTAAACCGAGTGGAGTGGTCAAGAAATGAAGCTTTAGCTTTGACTAATTAAGCTACATACACATATGCACACTCACACACATATATATATACATACATACATACATAATTGTTTTTGAAAGGTATAATTTGAAAATATGTAATAAATATACCAATATCTTTTAAACTGAAGTTGCTAATAATTTTACTCAAATATTTTTTTTTTTTCAAACTAATGAAAAAAAATGCTTCTGGAATGGCTAATATATATATATATATATATATATATATATATACAAGGGTGCTGAAAAGTACCTGGCTTTAAGTTGCTACAGAGACCTGGCTGAAGGCCCAAACCTCCTAGTTCTTTTCATAGGGTTTAGAAAAACTGAAGGACAGCTGCAATAAGTGTGTGAATCTGAGAGGGGAATATGTTGAATAAAATCATGATTAATTGATCCTCCTAGTATTTTCTTTTACCCAAAGCCAGGAACTTTTCAGTGCCCCCTTGAATATACATATATATATATGTATATACATACATACAGATATATTGAAAATTAACCTAGAGTTAGAAGCTTCAATGCATGTAATTTTTGACTGCCAACTTTTTTCTGACCAAGGGCTTTTATGCCTAATTTGTTTGACTAATTTTCATAGTAAAAAAAATATATGCATTGAAGCTTGAAGCTTCTAACTCTAGATTAATTTTCAATAAATACATATCCACTTAATGCTTCTAGAAATAGATCATTATATATATATATATATATATATATATATATATATATATATATATATATATATATATACACATATACATATTTATTTAGAGGAATGTCAAAGTTTATACTTAAACAATTCATTAGCAGTATATTTAGGAAAGATTTCTAAACCATTTTACTCTCTCAGATACTTCTAATACATATATCCTTTAATTAAATATTTAGAAAGCTCTGTTAATAGGAGCTTTCTTTGCAGACTCTTTTTTTATGTTGAGAACTCCATTAGAATCAGAATCTGCAAAATCTTGAACGAGACCAACATCTGACCAACTGGAGCTTTCAGAATCTGAATGACCAGCATTAGATTCTAAATGTTCAATATTCTTTTCAACATCATCTGAAAGGTTTGTAATCATTCTCTGGGGACATGGTGTAGAAACATTTTCGGATTCTTTTTCCAAAGGGATTTCATCATTTTTGGGGGTAAAGTCATTATTAGAACCATCAGTGGTTTGGTTAGCAGATAAAGCAGGGGCAATTGCATTACCATTATCAGCAGGATCACAAAAAGCAACTAAATCGGGTTTAGCTCTGTCATTAGTAGTATTTGCTTCAACTTTAACTTTGGTGCCTGGTGATGGCACTGTAATGTTTGTATTGCTAGTTTTATTCTTATCAGATTTTTCTTTAGGAGATCTGAACATCATTAAATGGTGTTGGCGAGACATCTCACTTGCAGCACTGCTAGGAGGTTCACTGTCACTATCCATTGTCGGAGAACCATCTGTTGGGCCTGCCACACACTGATTATCAATCATTTTCATACTTGCTTCAGATGAGAATGAGCCAGCCAAAGGAACCAAACTCTGAGAATCTTCTTTCTTTTGACTTTTATACAAGGGTACTGTTAAAGAAGACTGGTTGCTAATGTCGCTGTTATGATGTTGACTTGAATGACTCAGAACAGAAATACATTCAGGCGACGCATATGAAGAACTGAAAAGAATAATAAAGAAAACAAAAGTTGAGACATTTCCAGTAAATTTTCAAACTTGAAGAATTTATTCTAAATATCACATTTTTGATAGTTTACAAAGAATGTAGCCTGATGTTTTGTAATATCTGGATATCTTGTATTGACCTTGTATAAGGACCTGTAAACTATGGTTAGCACTAATCCAATAAAAAGAGAGAAACAAAATGAAAAAATTTATATATATTTCAAATAAAGAGTGGTGTGCTCAATGGTGGGGATGCTTTAAATAACTTAAGGTGAAAACTTTTAGAGAAAAAAAAAAGGTATCATTGGCCACTTTGAGAAATCAAACCTTGTATTTCTCATTCTAAATATTAATTTTATCCCCTCAGCACTTCATAAAAGCCCAAGAGATTGGCTACATCACCATCATCATCGTTTAACGTCAATTTTCCACACTAACATGGATTAGATGGGTTGTCCCATTAGAGGCAGGTGACCGTGTCTTGCTCATACAGAACTGTTTCTGGGTTGGTTTCTATGGCTGGATGCCCTTCCTAATGCCAACTACATTTACAGTGTGTGCTAGGTGCTTTTTGTCATGGCACCTACACGACCACTTTATTGAGTTGGTTGGGGACTTTTTGTTGTGTGACACCTACACACTATAGAGAGAGAGAGAGAGAGAGAGAGAGAGAGAGAGTATAAGAATTGCAGCTTTTTGTGAAACTGTATTTCATATTACAATTGTTTCTATATCGATCAGCTCGGGTTTGATCATGTAATCGCCTCCCGACTCTTAATCAACACTTCTTCAGATATGAGGGTTTACATGGGTGGTCCCATCCAAACTGTAGGCATATGTCCTGTGTTCCTTTTATATACATGTTATTGGATTAATGTAGGTGGGTGGGAGGCGGGAGTGAGTAATAATAATAATGAAATTATTGTGTACAGTGCTCAGATGCACTACAACTCATTAAAGGTGCATGTATAGTACATAGAATAATGTACAAATGTCAGTAAAATGAATGAACAGTGTATGAGTCATGAGATGGAGAACAGTAATTTTCAATATCACAGAAGTGATGAATCGTAAAGCTGATCAGTGGGAATGATATAGAATGTTTTTAGATGAAAGTATAAATAAAAAAATTGGGAAGAGCGAAAGGGAGAAAAAAAAAGGAGAAGCAACAGTTAAATATTAGCAGGAATTTGAAGGTCAGCCAGTATATTAAGGACAATGATAGCTAGGGCCATATTCCTATGAAAAATAATGGTAAGCATATAACGAAGAAGATGTATATATATAGCCTGCTTTGTATCTCCCTATATATATACATGCTAGCTATAGTTAGGATTAGTACTTCAAGTAGTTGAGTTAGTTCTACTTTTTCATAATACATACAGGAATCGCAAACACAAGGTTCTAAAAACCTTCGCTAAGTACAAACCACTACATCCCTACAGACAACTGACACTGCACACCATGTCCGAACATGGAAGAGCTGAATTTGCATTGTCATCGTCTCCATCTCTCTCACCCTCCCCATCTCTCTGTATTATGAGCAAATGGGGTCCCATGTGCTGACATCCCCATGGCCCCGGCGGACAGAATGGAGAAGGCATTTTCCCAGAGGATGGTAAGGGAGATGCAGTTATAGCTTCTAATTGAATGGCAGGAAGTGTGGGTGGTGTGTTGGTGTAATGGTAGCACATTTGTCCAGCAAACTAAAGATATAGCAGGACTACCAACTGACCTAGCAGGACTGCTACAACACTCTTACCAACTGACCTCCCAAGACCGCTAGAACAAGAGGATGGCAATGGTCATCTAAAACACACAGCACAATGAGGCTGTTTGCCTGCAAATGAATCAAATATTATTATTATTTGATATAAAACTCAAATACATTTATGTATCTACTATTTTAGAGTGAAAACCAAATTCTTATTCTGTTATTTTCATTTATCATTTAACTCTTTC